>JAODAL010002343.1:0-180000 GCA_025379985.1 Phyllomedusa bahiana
CCCTACCAAATGGGCTGACTGGATTACAATATGGATCCCAGCAGGTGGTAGGAAGAGAGTGCAGCTCAGCTCATAGTGTTTGGACTTAAAATTTATTCTCATTAAAGCCTGAATGTAGGTGATAAGACCAGTTTTCCTAGGATCTTCCATAATGTTTTGTGAACATCATCTTTGTCTTGGATATATAGAATACATTTCTATTTTACGTTAAACACACTCTTTTTGTGTTCTTTGTACGCTCAGCAGCTGCCATTTATAAAAGCCTTAGCCTTAGTTATGACTATAAGGCTTATAGAAGTATTAATAATGAAACGGAGTATCTGTGTCTTTTTAACCAATAGAACATGAATTATAATATAAATTGAATTATTTTGTCTCTCCTTTGCTACATTTTTACAGTCCTTATCTTTATTATAATTTTTCGACATAATTTTATATTTATTTTTTTCTTTAGTACGATTGATTACATTTATTAAACTTTGATTCCATTCAAGTACAAAGCACATATTAATACAAATGCAGTTCGTTTCAAACACCGGTGAAGCAATAGATTCATTCATGAAATAATTCTGAAACTATGCTTTGCCACATAGCAGATCTAAGGCAAAAAATTTAAGGCATACCCTTGAATGTCTGTAGCTGATTTGCACTTTGTATGCTATTGATTTTGCTGAGGTTTTCAAAGCAGATTTAGCCCTAGTTTTTGGGGCTAATACTCATCTAGGCTACTGAAAGCAATTTCTGTGTCAAGTCAGTTTTTTTTTATCCAAACGTGCAAACTAAAACTACTGGGTGGATTCCCAGTGAAGACAAAGAGACACTGGTTTTCACATACAGTAAAGTTTAATACAATATACACATGGGAATCCTTGCGGAATTTAACCTACATGAACATAGCCTAAGGGTACTTTTATATATGCTAAATGGCACCAATTACCACATGACACAACCCCACACGTTTTTATCCTAATGGCCATGATTTGTTATGCTGTTTTTGGCCATACGACTACTAGCATGAAACAAGTTCTTTTGTTCATATCAAAAATTTTCATCTGACCCAATAATTCTATATTTACACTGATGAGCAGGGTAACAATGTTTTAAACTTTTAGCTTTCAGACTCCATATCTCATCCTCTACTACAGTTTTGAATGTGAGACTACTATCATTTTATAGACAATCATCTTGGATATCTCATACATAAATTTGGCTTGCAACTATTTAGCATATACTCAGTTTTGCAGATTCTTGTCATGTAACAGCATTGTTATTGTTTTGCTCCCGGTGGTGGGACAATCTTTTTCGTCTTGTTTACTACAAAGTGCAATTTGTTCTTACATTCTCAGTTTGTTATTAGGTTGATTCCCAAGTGTAAGGTCACCGGTTCGAGCTAAGAACAGCCATGAAGATTTCCCAAGAAAAGAGAAACTGCATCATCTACAGTATCTTACTAAAGTGAGTAAACCCCTCACATTTTTGTAAATATTGTATTATATATTATATCACTGAAGATAATGACACTTTGATACACTGTACAGTAGTCAGTGTACGGCTTGTATAACAGTATATATTTGTTGTACCCTCAAAATAACTCAACACACAGCTATCAATTTCTAAACGACTGGCAACGGAAGTGAGCATACCCCTAAATGAAAATGTACAAATTGTGCCCAAAGTGTCATATTTTGTGTGTCCACCATTATTTTCCAGCACTACCTTAACTCTCTTGGGAATGGAGTTCAATAGATCTTCACATGTTGCAGCCTCTGGAATCCTCTTCCACTCCTCCATGATGACATCACAGAAGTGGTGGATGTTAGAGACCTTGCGCTCCTTCACATCTGTTTGAGGAAGCCCATGTTGTAATACTGCCCTGCAGCCCAGTTTCCAAAGAAAGCGGATTATGCTCTGCTTCACACTACATGTTGGCATTCATGGTTCCCTCATTGAACTATAGGTCCCCACAGCCAGCAACTCTCATGCAACCCCAAACCATGACACTTTCACCACCATGCTTGACTGTAGGCAAGACACATTTGTCTTTGTACTCCTCACCTGGTTTCCACCACACATGCTTGACACCATTTGATCTCATCAGCCCGCAGGACATGGTTCCAGTAATCCATGTCCTCAGTCTGCTTGGCTTAAGCAAACTGTTTCCAGGCTTTCTTGTGCATTCTCTTTAGAAGAGACTTCCTTCTGGGACGACAACCATACAGACCAGATTGATGCAGTGGGCGGCATATGGTCTGAGCATTGACAGGCTGACCCCATACCACTTTAACCTCTTCGCAAATGGATGTACTGGTACAGTATGTCCTGCACATCATGCAGGCTCACAAGCGAGCTCTGCTTGATCGCATCATGGGACCAGTAAATTACTGTTGGCCTCATGCTGCATCATCTGCAACCAGAGAGAGCTCCAGCCACAGGTGATTGACCCTTAGTTGTCACGATCTATCACGATCTCCACAGCTAAGGCACAGAGAAAAGGTGTGAGCTCTTTCTACCTATAATTGGTACAGCATCTGAGCTGTCTGTGATGTCACCATGCCTCACAATGCATTGTGGGCATTGCTGGGCATAGTGACTGACAGTTGCCATAGAGAGCAGTATAGAACAGTTCTGCTCTGTACTGATCTCTGTTGTATCAGTGATCTGAGGATCACTGATACAAATCCCTTATAGAGAGAAGTGGAAAGAAGGTGAAAAAGTAAATAAAAAGTAAAACACATACACAAAAAAATAAAATAAAAACACATACACCACCCATTTCCCCCTTACAAATGCCAATCGCCCCAAAAAAGATAAAAAATAAAGTGATCATATTTGGTATCGCCGCATGCGTAACAACCTGCCCTATATAATCTTAATTAACCCACATGGAGAACGCCTTAAAAAAAAAAGAAAAACAGTTACAGAACTATGATTTTTGTTCAGACCGCAGCACATAAAATGGAATAAAAAAGCGATCAAAAACTGAGGTAAATGCCAAAGTGGTGTCACTTAAAACATCAGTTCATCCCGTTGTATATGGAAAAATAAAAATGTTATGGCTATCAGGAGACAGCGATGCATAAATATTGTTTTACACAATAGAAACACTTTTTTTTTCTTAAGGCGCTTCAACATAAAATTGGGTATCGCTATAATCGTCTCAACACAGGGAGTAAAACTAACTTGACACATATACTGCATGGTGATCCCTGTTAAAAATAAAATTAAAAAAACTCTACTAGTATTGCAGTATTTTCTTCACCCTGCAGTATTTTTCCAGGATTCCTTGTAAAAATGAAACATTTTCAGCTAAAATTTGTGAAACACCTGTGGGTCAATATACTCACTACACCCCTGAATATATTTGTTAAGGATTGTAGTTTCCAATATAGGGTCTTTTTAGGGATGTTTATTAAGTTTTAGCACTTTATGATGTCCGCAAACCTGAAATTGCGTCTACATAAAATTGTATTGAAAATGAGACCCAAAAGTCCAATAGGTGCTCCACCTTTTCTGAGGCTTGTGGTTGAGCAAAATCGTGCACTAGGGCCACATATGGGGTATCTCTAAAAATGGCAGAATCTGAGGAATCAATATTAAGTTGCATTTCCCTGATCATGTCTACTGTGTTCCTGTGAATAATGGATAAAAACTGAAAATCTGCAAAATAACTGAAATTTTGAAATTTTTACCTTCCCACTTTGCTTTACTTTAATGTGAAATACTAAATGTTTAACAAACTTACTTAACATGTTGTAAATACTTTAAGGGGGTGTAGTTTCTTATTGAAGTCATTTATGAGGGTATCTAACATACAGGCCCCTCAAAGCCATGTCAGAACCAGATCGGTCCCCAAAAAAAGTGAATTGCAAATTTTCTTGAAAATGTGGAAAATTACTACTAAATTGGCCCCTAATGTTGTAAAAAAAATAAAAAACATTTAAAAATGATGCAAACCTACAATAGACATATGGTAGATGCTAGTTATAAACTATTTGGAGTGGAATAACTGTCTTACACTCAGAAGAAATGTTTGAAAATTGGCATTTTTTAGAATTTTTCCCACAAATATTTTTCACAAATAAACCAAGGATTGTTTGACCAAAATTTACTACTTAACTTAAGCGCAATGTGTCTACAGGAAAAACAGTCTTGAATCAATGGAATAGGTAAAAGTGTCAAAAAAGTTATTCTCACATAAAGATTACACATGTCAGATTTCAAAAAACGGGCTCTGTCAGGAAGGCCAAAACTGGCTAAGAGTGGTAAGGGGTTAATCTCAGCAGTATTGACAATCTCTGGATATGACATTGAGCACGTGCACTCAACTTCTTTGGTCGACCATTGGGAGGCCTGTTCTGAGTGGAACTTTCTTGGTAAAAACTGCTATATGGTCTTGGGTCACCATGCTGCAGCTCAGTTGTTTCAGGGTAGTTGGCCACCTTTTTTGTAGCGTAGGACCATCCTTATGTAGTAGAGCAACGATTCTTTCTTTCAGATCCTCAGGAAGGTCTTTTGCCATGGTCGTGCATCATGAAGCTTCCAGTGACCAGTATGAGAGAATGTGAGAGCTATAACACCAAATTTAACACACCTGCTCCCCATTCATACCTGAGACCTAGTAATACTAACAAGTCACATGACGCTGAAGAGAGAAAATGGCATATTAGGCCTAATATGTCAATTTTCACTTAGGAGTGTACTCAGATTTGTTGCCAGCAGTTTAGACATCGATGGCTATGTGTATAGTAATTTTGAGGGTACACCAAATTTATACTGTTATATAAGCTGTAACTACTTTACATTATATCTAAGTATTATATCTTCAGTGTTGTACTATGAAAGATATAATACAATATTTACAAAAATTCGATCAGTGTACTCACTTTTGTGAGGTATTGTCTGTGACAAAAACATTGCGAAGACTGCATCTGTGAGGCATGACCAACTGGGAAAGAAAACCTTAATTAAGTCCAGTAATTCATCTTTCACCAAATCCTGCTTAAGAGGTGAAATTCCATCACAAGGCCTTTTGTCGCAACAAACAGGGCAGTGGAAGTGGCTCATGTGCTTCGTAATAGTGAGATCACAGGCACCCATGCAAGCACGTGCAGCACACATTACACAAGTCTGGAATGGTGGTCTGAAGAAAAGTGAAGAAGCTTTGACTTCAATATTGTCATGAGAAGCTTTGGCTTGAGTTTGCAAAAAAGTGGACAGTAGGGGCAACATGTATGTATTTTGGCGCCCAGATGTAATTTTTTTTGCGTGCATTAGTAGCATAGAATGCGCCTAAATTTATGAACCTGTTCTACTGTGGGTCATGGATTTGGCACTTTATAACTCCAAAACGACAAATCAGGCTCAGATAAACCCCTTTTAACATGGTCTGCCTGTTCCAACAGTAAAGCGCCCAGTTTTGCCATCCTCCCGTTATAAATGTGGGTGCTTAAAGGACACCAGACTACCGGCTCAGCCCCGTTTCATACATGAGGAATGAATTTTGATCCCTTGCTGATTTTAGTAAAATTTGCCCAATGACTAAGAAATGAACATTCTATAACTTTAAGGGTAGGTTAATTTTAAAGGGGTTTTGCAAGTCTCTTTTCAAAAACTCCTGCACCAGCTCTTCAGTCTGTGTGATTTTTTTGAATTGCATATCATGTGACCAACGGATGACACCCCGGCCTTTCCCTCTTAGTCAAGAAAGGTTGTTTATGTAAAGCACGGAGTACTACAATTCTCGAGGTAAAGTTTTTGCTCCCCACAAGGGTCCTAGGTTCAAATCCCTGCGGGGCCCCAAACCTGTGGATTTTTTTTTCTTTACAATGCACATACGATTGAGGTTTCTTTTTTATTTATTTGCATGTTGACATTACTAAGGATAAGAGGACAGGAGTAGAATACAAGACGTGGGGTTTTAAACACCATAGCTGTTTCAGAGGAGAGGTGATGTCTGGCATGTCGGGTAGGACTGGGGAGCTCTCACCCCGGTCGTATCTCCGGAGACAAGCTGTAAACAATGGATCACAAAGGAGAGCTAAAACAAAAAGGGTCCAGAATTTTTTAAAAATAAAGAAGGGGAAAAAAAAAAAAAAAAAAAAAAAAAAAAAAAAAAAATATTTATTTTTGCATTTGCAAGCTTCCCACGCCAATTTAACTTCATGGCAAAACCCCTTTATTATTGAGAGATAGAATATCAAAAATAAAATCCAGAAAATCACTTGAAAACATATATTGTATTGGCAAAAAAATTTTTCCCAGCCTCAACCAATGAAATTTTGGGGGGTAGAGTTGAAGAAAAAGTTTATTCGTCCCCAAGTGAGTCCCCCTTAAATCACCAACATTGGGAACTGGAAAAAGACCCGAGATCAATATCGGGGTAAAGCTTTTAATCTGATCAAGAACATGCTGAAATTCAGGCAGTGTTGAAATGTGGGGGTCGAACATCACCCAAAAGGGGGTAACAAATTTTCGAAGGGCCATTTTTTATTGAAAATACCTTGGGTCGAAAGGTTTGGTTTATACAGTTTTGATCAAAAATGTACACAAATTTTTTTTGTTTTCCCAAAATACGAAATGCTTTTTAAAATTCCTTTCCTCTTTGATTGTTTTTTTTGTTAGTAGAGTGTTGTGATATTGGGTTGGTGTTTATTAGTTTTGGGGTCCACTCTGAGGTTTGAATTAATTTTGGGGTCTGTTCTAGGGAAATGATCATTTGGGGCTAAAAATTTCAGAAGTCTTTGGGGTCCAATTTTTAGTTTTTTTCTGCTTTCATCTATATCTATCCCATCTGGCTCTATTATTTAATATATATTTGGGGGTTTTGGGACTCTAAGTACATGACGGGGGTTTCCAAAGCAGCAAAAACACAATAATGGGTGGCAGCAGAAAGGAAGGTTTGAATTTTCAGGGTGAGGTTTTAATGTTGTTAGGGAGTGGGGGTCATTTCCAAAGAATTCTGGGCAGAAAAAATTTCCGCCCTAAAGGGGGCAATGTTTTTCCATCGGGGGGGATGAGGGAAAAAAAAACAAAGTAAAAAATACTTTTTTGGGGAAAAACACCCCCAGTAAATTTTTTTGGGGTTTTTTTTTAAGGGCTTTTGGGTTTGGACTTCATCGATGGTGCTGTTTTTTCCCTTTTCTTAAATTTGTCTTTTTAAAATGACAAATATAAATTTTTTTGGGGGTTTAAAATTTATTTTTTACCCTCCCCATTAAAACGCAGGTGTGATGCCACCTCTTACTGACGGCCCAACCTTTTAGTCAATACCTCGTCTTTAATGGATTCCCTACAAACGACAGGGGAAACCTTTTTGGGGGGTTAAATTTTTGGGTATCACAGGATTCTCTAATCCCGGTCGGTACAGTGGTAGCATAGGTTTCAGTTACCACTGGACTCCTGCTGTCATTGGAAAGGTACAGCTTCTCAGCTTTATAGAGTAATAATATTATGCTCCTATCCAGTAAGTCCATGCCTCTTTAAAAAAGACAATACCCGGGGGCCCTTTTAAAGGGACATGTCATACGGTTTTTAGTCCTTGATCTACAAGTATCCCAGTCATTCTCAAAAGTGTTTCCCTCCCAGTTTTTTTCCCCCCTAAGTTTTCTTTTATGAAAAAAAAAACTGGGAGAGAAAGTTAAGAATTGATTTTTAATGAAACTTGTTAGATCTTAGACTACATAATCCCTGCAATGTCAATCATTTTTAAAGGCCAACAGAATTTTGTCATGTTTCAAGAAAGGCATAGACTTGCAGGTGAGGGACATCATATAATCTTTCTTCAAAGCAATGGTGCAATCTCTTCTTGAATAGGGCCGGGTTCAGTTCATTTTTTTAAAAAGGGATCCCCCAGAAGAAAACTAAAAAAAAAAAAAGAAACAACATGATCATCATATGAGGATTGGGTTAAAAATACAAACGTTGGATAATTAAACCTTCTTTACCCCTTGAGAAGAGACATTTAATTTTTTAATAGGAACAAAAAATGGCCCCTTAAAAAAAATTTTTGGGAAAAAACCCTTTTTAAATAAAAAACCCCAATCAAAAGACCAGGGGGCACTCCTTCCTTTCTGGAAAAAAAAAATACTCAAACCCCCCAAGAGGCAACACAACCCTTTGCCAGAGAAATGCGAATTGGGGGAGTAGCGCCTAAGGAACGGGCCAAGGAGTAACGGTGAGGGCTTCTTTAAAACCCTTTACAAAAAAAAAGGGACATTAATTTTTTTATTTAAATATAAAAAAAATTTTGATGTAGTCTGATAACTACCTGAGATCAGAAGCTAAATGTTTCCTTTTGGGGTAGATTGGTTCATGCCCTTTGGGTTTCCATTTTTAAATCGGGAACCCCTTTGAATGAAAAAAAATTTTTAAAAAATTCCCTAGGGTTTCCTTTCATCTACAAATCCTACCTGCCCTTGGTGAGTCTTGACATGTCTTTTTTTCGTCATTAAAATAATTTCATTTGTTTTTCCCCAACGTACAAAATAGAAAATTGTGAAAAAAATTTAAAAAATATCATGGATCTGTTTTTGGCCCGTGTTTCTTCCAAAACCACCCTGTTTTAAAGTGTGCTTTATTTTTAAAAATGAAAACCCCCTATTTAATGTGGGTTTTCTGTCCATTATTTTCCGCCATATGTAAGGGGCAGCAAAAATCCCAAAGATGATTTTGCATTCATAAAAAGATATCAATCTTGCTTTTTTACCCGTCCCAAATACAAATACAAAATAAAAACCACCCTTTACGCAAATGGCAAAATTCCCCCTCCGTTCCAAAATTTTGAACCGCATTACGGGTTCATAGTTATTAGCTGTAGGCATCGCCCTGAATTTGTGAACGTCAGAAAGGATTACATATGGTAAACAACTTTTTTTTTTTTGTCGTATTCTGAACAAGGACAGTTACAGGTTCGAACTCTTAGTAGCCAAAATTTGGTGATGTTTGACTAATAGGAGCACTGAATAAATAGTGAATATAGCTAGGAGTACACTGTATTCATGAGGAAAGTGCTCTTCCTCATCTACCTTTTAAGGCAATAATTGCTAGGGTGCTATGTATGCACATTTACACATCAGACAGTCAGTCATTGAAAGAAGGGGGGCAGAGAAGGTAGAAGGAGGTGGGGGAGTAATCACCTCATGGATCCAGTGGACTCATCATTGTCTATTGTAGTTTTTTAGGGGTTAGCAGGCCCTAAGCGAACAATTTCCCTTTGTTCTGTTTTGTATAGGGAAAATGAAAGTATAACTGGAATCTGCTGCCCGTGTTTGGGCAGGGCCCGGCCCAAATTTGGGCAGAAAAGGGCCGGTATTGCTATATGGAGCCCGGACCAAATGTGAAACCAGTGCGTGCCACTATAAACCCGCAGCTAAAGGGTACTTTTTTTTCACTTTTTTGATAAAAAGAAAAAGAAATTTTGTAGCTTGTTTTTTTCTACTTTAAACTAATTATCTTTAAAAAATTTTGCCATTTTTCCCCCCCCCTTTCTCTCCCCCTCTCACTCTCCTCTAACATATAGAAAATAGGGAGAAAATCCAGCCGGTTTGGGAGCTGTTGGCTTTCTGCCCCAGTGATTACTTGTGTGGGCCACAAGCCTAGCCTGTGGCCTGCATGCGGTTTGATATAGCGATGTCATCACACTGCCTGCTCCATTGCCTCTTCTAGGCCGCTAGCCTAAGGCATGCTATCTTAGGCTTGTGGCCTAGAAGATTCTGGGAGTAGGGTCCCAGCACAATCAGCTGCCTTTTCACGCTGCCCATGCCAGATACAAGAAGGAAGAGTAAGGTGTTTGGCAAGGGAAAATAAAGAGGTGAGTATTATTTTTTTATTTTAAATGGGGGCCTATATACCTATCCACCTACTGAGAAGATCTATATACCTATCTACTGAGGGGAACTATATACCAACCTACCTACATGGGGGCCTTATATACTTATCTACTTACTGAGGGGGTCTATATACCTACTTACTAATAGGACTGATATGCCTACCTACTGAGGATGCCTATATGCCTATCTACCTAATGAGGAGCTTATATACCAACCTACCAACTGAGGAGACCAATTCACCTACCTACATTCTTGGGGTCTATATACCTACCTAACAATCAGAAACAACTACCTACCTAACTACCAGGAGCCCTATCTACCAAGATCCTTACCTGCCTAACTACCAAGGGTGCCATGCACCTAACTACCAGGGGTGTTACCTACCTACCAACCAGGGCACTACCTACCTCACTACAAGGGGCTTTACCTAACTAGCTTTATATTGGTGTGCCTACCATCCTTCTTGCCTACTTTATAAGTGGCTGACCTACATAATGGAGGCTCCCTCTGTCTAACCATGGTCACCCCCACAACATGATCTTGGGGTGTCAATGATTGCCATAGCAGCCTGAGGCCAAATTATGGTCTCCAATCTGCAATGCATGAAGCCTATTAGGCCCTGTTAAAGGCATAATGCATAGAAATACACTGTAATGTATTGCTATGCATTATGTTAGATAGTGTAGTCCCATAGTGAGACATTTGTTTTTAAAAGAATGTAAAAATAAAAATTATGTAAAAGTATTTTTAAAACATATAAAAAGTGAGCATAAACTCTGCTTCCAAAATAGAAAAATAAAAATGTAAATAAAGGTACACATAGGTATTGCCGTATCCGTAATGCTGCAATCTACAACAGAAATATTTTTCAAAGGGGTATTCCCACTATGTATTTTGATGGCATATCACTTTTTATTCAGTTTTTTTTGGGCGGCTAGATGAACTAAAAAATGTTATTCTGGCATGCAGTTTTATTTATTTTTGCAGAGTTTAACACACAAGTCAAAGGGATGTTCCCACCATGCCTTTTGTTGGCATATCAATAGAATCTACCATCAAAGTGTGATGTCTTGAGAACGGACCCCTGAAAGTCTTGGTTTAGAATGGAGAGCCAGTCCTACTTGTGCACAACTCTCCATTCTGTTCCATAAGAGTTTCGAGCACAGCCTAGAGAACAATATAGAGAATTGTGTGTAAGAATGACCAGCTTTCTATTCTTAGCCAAGACTTTTGGGGGCCGTTTCCAAAATAGGCGCGAGCCCCAAAAGGTGTGACCCACACCTTTCACACTTTAGTGGCATATCCTATTGAAATGCCAACAATCATTGTGGGGACACTCCTTTAATCTGTATGTTAAACACCTAGAAATAAATAAAAATCTATGCCAGAATTTTTTTGTTCATCGAGCCTGACAAAAAATGGAATAAAAAGTGATCAAAAATTCTTATGTACCCCATAATAATACCAAAGAAAACATCAATGTATCTTGCATCTAAAAGGCCCTCATGCAGTGCCTCCCACATAAAAATAAGATATGGCCTTAAGAATATCGTGTCATAAAAATTTTTTAAAGCATTTTTAAGTGACAACTATGATTAATCCACTTGCGGAGGCATCTTTACAAGGGGGTGTATAATGTAAAATGGTATGGTAGTTCCCTTTCTTGAGTTGGTATTTTTGATTATTTAAATGGGTTGTGCAGTGGAAGAAATTTTATTTGAAATAGGGCTATGGTGGGGGGAAAAAGAAAAAAAAACATACTCGCCTATATATCCCTCATCGCTGCTGCTCCAGAGCTCACCAGGATCTGCTCATTTTTGCTTCAGGTTGTCATTCTGGGCTTGCACTTCTTGTAAGTGAAGAGGAGTAGATCCCAGGGAGCTCTGGACTGACAGTATCATGCCAGGGGGAACTTGTTCTTAAAGTGAAATTGTTTGCTAGTTTATGCTTTTCTATCTGCAAGTATTATGTGATAGAGGAAGAGAAGCTTCTGGAGTTCTGGAGCAGGACAAAGCAGAGAAGCAGAGAAAATACTTACAATACTCCTTATGAGACAGTGAATGACAGTTTACCCTGTTTTTGAGTATGTTGATTGTTTTGTGTCAATCTGTGTATGAGGGTAGAGTAAGCTGTTCTTCCTGTTTTTGTTTTGTTTTTTTTTCTTCTTATTACTCAGAAATCCTGCTTCGGTCTGGGACCAACGTAACAAAGGCTACCATCAGTAACACACTACACTACCAGGGTCTCAGATCCTGCAGTGCCAGACATGTCCCCCTGCTTAAGCCAGTACATGTCCGGCCCGTCTGATGTTTGCTAGAGAAAGATCCAGAAGAGTATTGGGATAATGTCATATGGTCAGATGAAACCAAAGTAGAACTGTTTAGTAGATACACAACTCGTCATGTTTGGAGGTGAGAGAATGCTGAGTTGCATCCAAAGAACACTATACCTATTGTGGAGCATGGGGGTGGCAACATCATGCTTTGGAGCTGTTTCTCTGCAAAGGGACCAGGACGAGTGATCCGTGTACATGAAAAAATGAATGGGGCCATGTATTGTGAGATTAAAAGTGCAAACCTCCTTTCATCAGCAAGAGCATTGAAGATGAAACATGGCTGGGTCTTTCAGCATGACAATGATCCCAAGCACACCACCAGGGCAACGAAAGAGTAAGAAGCATTTCAAGGTCCTGAAGTGGCCTAGCCAATCTCCAGATCTCAACCCCATAGAAAACCTTTAGAGGGAGTTGAAAGTCTGTTTTGCCCAGCGACAGCCCCAAAACATCACTGCACTAGAGGTGATTTGCATGGAGGAATGGGCCAACATACCAGCAATAGTGTGTGCCAACCTTGTGAAGAATTACAGAAAATGTTTGACCTCTGTCATTGTCAACAAAGGATATATAACAAAGTATTGAGATGAACTTTTGTTATTGACCAAATACTTATTTTCCACCATAATTTCCAAATCAGACAATGTGATTTTCGGGATTTGTTTTCTTATTTTGTCTCTCATAGTTGAGGTCTACCTATGATGTAATTTACAGGCCTGTCTCATCTTTTTAAGTGGGGGAAGTTGCACAATTGGTGGCTGACTAAATACTTTTTTTCCCCACTGTAACTCTATCCCAGTGTCTCAGTGGTTAGTCCTTTTGACTTGCTGGGCTCAAATTCAGCCAAGAATGATGTCTGCGGGTTCTTCTTGTGTTTTTGTGGTTTTTCTACTATTTTTTCTTACTAATAGGTTAAATGACTCTAATGTCTGTATATAATATAGGAAACTTACATTGTGTTATCATTGGGATGGGCTAATGTCAATGATGAAAATCTCTAAACAGCAATTAGTTCCTATATAACATAGAACAGTGTCTGATTTTGGAAAGTCTTTTTCTCCCATGTTGATATCTGAAAATCCATCTGTTAGCATAAGGTGATCACTACATTACCACAATGTCACCCATCAGATCACAAAATCAAATTTGTGAGATTCACTTCAATTACAATAAATGTTAATAATTTACATACAGCTGTATTCCATATGTATAAATTAATGGCAGTATAAAAGAAATAAACAACAATTATAGGTAAGTTAAAGTAAGTTGGTCACATAAAAAACCCTAGCATATAAATAATGTGTATTTTGATGAATGTGAGTAGGTGAGACGACCATACAAAAGCTGTAGCAACCTGTGCTACCTTCAGAACATTTCCGTTCTACACAAACCACTCTAGTAAACTCTTTTTAAACAACCCTAACATGTGTTTCACCCTTTGACCTTTCATTAAGACCTGTTGCTTTTCACTTTCATTTTGTTGACCTCAAGGTCATCTATACTGAAGAGTGAAGGAGAAGAGTCACCAGCTCATAGATAAAACTTAGTCCAAGTCTCATCTTTGCCTGATAATAAGAAGCAAAACTAAGAGCACTTATGTTCTGTCTCTGCTTCTCTTCTAATATTCCAGAAAGACAGTCTCTGCCAAATCCACATTTTTACATTTCTGGAGTTGATACTGGACTCATTATCTCCTACACACTTAAGATCCCAACTTAATGGCGAGGATATCTCTTTATTCTCCTTATAAAGAGTGCCTTAAAAGAGATTGAAGTGCATTTACGAGTTTGACATTCTGCCATGAAGCAGATCTTAGTTTGTAACATTTTCAATATTTTTTAAAACCTGTGCAAAACCTGTGTGCAATGCCTGATATAAATTCATTTTCCTGATTCTAATGGATCTACAGTACATCTACTAACACTCTTTTCTACTTTAAAAGCAAGTTTTTACTTCAATAAATGCCCCTTCTTAAACTTTGCAATTATATTAAATAAAAACTGTACATCATGTTCTCATGCTTGGCTGCTAGGTATGAACAGTTGTTTGTTATTATTTTATTGGTATTATTAGGGTATGTACACACAACGTTTTTCAATATGTTTTTTGATCCAAAAAATGTATTGAAAAATGCCACATAACATGTATCCAAACACGTACCCAAAGTGTAGTACAAAATGAATGAAAATAGTCAGCTCACCTGGTAGTTCAAATGCAGCAGAGACACGCCCGGACTTGGTAGAAGCAATCGTACCAAACGGAACATCAATCTTGAACAGCAATGTCTAGCGGAAAGTGTAGTACATGTTTGGATATGTTTTGTGTACAGCAGAAACATACCTTATAGTTTTAAATAGGATGTCTGGTGCGTAAAACAGATCAAGAATTGACATATCAATCCATTAAGCGCATCCGAAAGATGTTTGTAAAACACATATCATCTGAAGGAAAGTTGTGTTCGGTCAGCTCGCAGGAACCATCAGAGCGTGGGTGCATGGCCAGTCAGAGGTCAAGGGTGTGTATACAAAAATGTAGTTATGGTCAGCAGCGAAATACTAGAAGTCATTATTTTATTTCAAATTAATTTAAAAAGAGAAACATGGTGGTCAGAACAAGCTTGTTCTGACCACCATGTTTCTCTTTTTAAATTAATTTGAAATAAAATATTGACTGTTATTATTTCGCTGCTTTGTATCGTCCGAACGATTATACGTGTGTTACATTGAAATTAATGTGAATCACATTGAATATTGTTAGATACTTGTTTGGGTCCATTTTTGTCTCCGAAAAATGTACCCAAACATGTATCTAAAAACAGGTATCTAAAAAAAAATCACCTTATTCTTTATATACATGATAGTTATGTCTAAATATAAATAGATAGAAATATCTATATGTAAATATTCATATTATTTCAGTACAACTGACATGATATTGTTCATTTATTTAATCTACAGTGAAAATCGATACTGTATTATATCTAGTTTAGGCCTATGGAGATAGTGTTGGACAACCAAGGAGAACATTCTCTTATAGGCTATAAATTTAGAATACGTTTCTTAAAGAGTTGAACAATATCATAAATAACTTGAGCTACTGTCTAAAAAATAGTCCATAGCTTAAAGGGGTGTTATCGTTTCATTAAATGGTCTTCAGAATAAGGGGACAGTGAAAACAAGCAACTTTGCAATTGGATGTCATTAGCAAAGCTGCCTTGTTCTCACAGTGTCCCTTATCTTGTGTTTTTATTTACACTGATATCCAGTGTGGGTCGAATCCCTCCTGATTCCTCCTCATTGCAATTCACTAGCTGAGAACTCATTTACATTCTGTACAGCCCCTGTGTCGATTCACGGAGCTGTGTCTCTGATTCAGAGTTAGGGGCCGTAGCATTTTCTGTCTCCACACCTAGCAGAAACAGACTGCAGCAGATTGTACAATGAGAAAACATGACAGTTTTGTCCCTGTGCCTAACTCTCCTGCGCAGATCTGTGCCGTTCTTAGAAAGCTGTAATACATCTCCAGCTGTGAGACGAGATCAGTGCTCATATTAGATTGAATGCAGCCTGTGGTATGTATACAGCTCTTATAAAATAAGACTGCATAGAGAGAGACACAGTGATATGTGGACTCAGAGGGGAGGGAGGGGATCTCAGGCCAGCTGTGAAGGGGGGATGATGTCATCCAGCTGGGAGGGGAAGAAACGCCCCTGCATTCACAGAGTTGAGAAGCTGAGAGAAGAGTGAATCAGCCGAAGTAAGGAGGCGATACATCCCCGTTAAGACTGTGTCAGACCGGGGTGTCTAGTGCCCACTAGTGGAATGGATTCTTGGAGCCCACAAGTGAAGTTGAGTCATGGAGCCGTCCCTACAGTTACTGTACATGACTGTACAGATTGCGTATACATTATGTCTTGCACTCTACCTCTCTTTCTCTGTATTTCTTCCTAAAAAGGAGCTCAAGGCCTGCCTTGCCCAGAGCTAACTGCTTAGGGGCCCATCTGTTGGCTAGTTAGAGACTGGCTTCAAGAGGTCTTTAGAAAGCAAACATAATAGCATTTGCGGTTGGCTCAACGTCTTCAAAGGACTTACTCTAGTGATATGAATTCTGCATTCAATGCATCCAAGAATTGTGCAATAATATACTATAGTAAATATATACACTTGCAAAAACACAGAATATCAGAAGAAATATATTGTGCAACATGTATGAACGGGGCTGCACCAGTTTTCTGACGTAGTTTGAGCCAAACAACTGTCATAGCCCTGTCCGACAGACATATGAATAGATGTATGCCAAAACTTGCAGTCTGCACTTGACACGACACCTTTGATTGTGGCAAAGTTTGGCACATAACACTCTTTCATACATACTGTTGTACTATATTTTACACTTCTTTATATCGATTTAGAACTGGAGTGTCAGCACAAGTTTCATGCATGTCACCTATAATTTTAATTGAATCACAATAAAATACAGATAAAACACAAATGATAATACATGTTGCACATAGTAGCACCTATATAGAAAACAGGTATATAGAAATATTATAAATTGCCTAATAGGCAGCATTTAAACTTAACATAGACTGACATAAGATGCTCAAAACTGCCCACTTGAACAAACACATTTAAATCTCATATACATAGGACATTTAAACAGTTAAATGGGTTGTCTCACTACAAGGGTTGCTTTTTATGTTAAAGATCTTGCAAAAACAAGTTACTTTGCAATTTGTGTCCATTAACAGTGTCCTAGCTATTCCTAGATATCCCCTCCTGTATAGGCTGCATCATCTCCTCAGGTCGCTATAGCTACAGACCTGTTTGATCTCTCCTGAAAGGCTGCCAACACAGGTCGCTATAGCTACAGACCTGGTGTCCTTAGCAGCTCCCCACTGCAGACCAGCAGCAGCCAGTAAACACACCCCTGAATTAACAATGAAACCAGGAAAGCAGGACTGAGGTAAGATGAATCAATGTAGTGGGACAACCCCTTCAAAAGCAACAAGGGATGCAGACAGAAACATCTAACCCCGATGCAAGCTTCAATACTTTGTTCTGGGAGAAACAAGGCACTTTGTGATATTTCCATACACATACTTTCTATACGTTTAAATAAAAATTATATTATTTTTTGTACTAATATACTGTGTAAGCGTTACAATAGTTGAATACCCTGTTTCAATGATTAGCTTTAAACAGGCAAATGTAAATAAAGACTATAGCCAAATATATAACTGTTCTGATTTTGCTTCTTTTCAGAATTAGGAGCAGATCTTATCTCCTTCTTGTGTACATAGGCTTCCCTGGTTATTGGTCATCCCTCTCTGCTCTTACAGGTTCTAGCAGTGGCTGGGATAGTGATGTCACTCCCAGCTATGTTGCTTATCTATGTTAGAACGCTTAAAATATGACCTTATTTAGAGCCCCTGTAATTGTGCCTAATGGTACAAGTCCTTAATTACGCCGGGAACAGCTGGATTTTTGATAATTCAAGTCTATAGAGAACTATGGTTATCTCCTCTCCCCACCCGGCGGAATCCGCCGGGCGGGAGATAATTCACCTGTCACTTTCTACGGCGTATACGCCCCGGGCTAGCAGTGATGGTCAATGGGCGGCGAGAGGGTCCCGGGCCCCCTGCTTACTCCCCCGCCTCCCCCGGCCCCGCCCCCGTCCAACGGCGTAATTGCGGGGCGTAATTACGTCCCGCAATTAAGCCGTGTGAACATAGCCTTATCTTGAAGATAGGAACTTGTTTATATTATGTATGACAAACTTTAACCCTTTAGAGCTCTGTAGCCTTGTGCACTATGGTTTACAAAGCTCCTGTCACTATAACAGGATCAGCTAGGAATAGAAGAGCTGATATGAGAATAACTGGTATAAAGCCACCCACACCCTAACCAGGAAGTGTAAACCTCAAGATGCCTGTGGATCTGTGAAACAGCATGGTGAGACAACCCCTTAGACAAACAGTTATTTATACATTTTGAGTGACATGTATGATTTTTGGTGCCCAAGCGCCTTTTTTATCGTGCATTAGTAGCGTAGAATGCGCATGAATCTATGAATCTGTTCTACTGTGGGTCATAGATTTAGCACTTTCTAGCTCCAAAGTGACACTTCTGGCTCAGGTAAACCACTTTTAACGTGGTTTATCTGTTCCAGCAGTAATGTGCCTGAATTTGTCATACTAAAGCTATAAATGTGTAGCTTTGTACGGTTGTAGTACAACACGCCTCCTGCACGCCCCCTTGATTTTAGGTGCATCACAAAGTGCCGCCTGTTATGCGCCTGATACTGGATTGGCCCGTTTAAAAATAGTGAACGGAGCTGCACTAGTTTTCGGGCTGAAAAGACGCTAGACTTCTGGCAAAGCCCCGTTCATTTCACTTGTGAAATCCATCTGAATGAATTTTTATGGTATCCCAACAGGTACCATGAACAATAGGCCAAAGGGAGATAATAGTGGGGCCTTTTAGGGATATTGTTTTCAGCAAGCTAGTTGACTGTTTAACTTCACTTTGAAAAGAGTTTTGGATTATAACACAGGCTATAACTAAGGATCAGTGCAAGATTAGTATTACAATATCTTTACTCATCTTTTTATGTAGATTATGGATGACATGTCAGAAAAGAGGCTCCTCCATGTCAGTCTTAAGTTCATTAAATGAACCTATCAAAAATCTGGCGTGTGGTATACCTTGCATAGTAAAATTGATGTGTCTAATCTAGGCGCAAAGCATAATCTAATTAATGTTGGATTTTGCTATCAGTGAGTGAATGATTCTCTCTTGAAGAAAATACATCTATAAAAAAGGCTACAATTTCATGTTTGATGGGCGGTTATTTATTTAGTGTATACACAAGGACTAAAAGAGGTCTTCTGGTACCGGCTATAATAATCCATTGTTAAAGGTTGGCACTATAGCTATATATACAGTGAACATTATAATTGACGACACACAGTTTCTTAGCAATAGCCAGGGGCGTATCTATAGGGGTAGTCGCTACCAGACCCTGCAGCACGAGGGGGCCCAAAAGCCCACCTGCCACATAGGAAAACACCAGTATTATAAATAACACATGGTAGCTTGGGTGCCCCATATCACCTTTTGCTTTGGGGGCCAGGAACTTCAAGTTATGCCTTTAGCAATGACTAAAATATAGGAGTGTTGCTTCTGCATTTGGCAAGACTGCTTCATATGAGCACTGTGTTCAGAGGGTTTATGTGACAAAGAACTGATTATTTCATTTCCCCTCCCTGTCACAGTAATTAGTGTGAGAGCCAGAGCTTTGGTGGCATTGGGTAAAGGAGGTCACAGTGCCATCAAAGGTACATGTTAAATAAATGTTCCTATGAGACAGGGACAATGCCTTGAACCTGTTAAAAGGGTTATATAGGCTTTAAAATAGGATGGCCTATTCTCAGAATAAGCCATCAACATACAAATGAATGGGACTTAGCTGCAAAACTCATCACCGTCGATATGAAAAGTATAGAGTATACAGGTACTAACAAAGCAGAGTATCCAGTTTTCACTGTTGCAGCTTCTTCAAACAGTAGATCTGAAAGGGAGCTGTCTCACAATCAAAAATTGCTGGCCAGGCCTGCAAAAAGACTATTCATTTTAAGAGCTTGGAAAGAACCTGAATTTAGTGGTGTGGGACCCCGAGCGGTCACACATTTATTCTGCGGATAGGTGATAAATGTCTTTGGTGGAAGAACCTCTTTAACTTTGCAAAGCTGCATCTAAACAAACCTCAAAACATCTTGAACAATTTTCTTTGGACAGATGAGACCAACATGGAGATGCCAAGCTATAATGCACAGTGCCACACTTAGTGAAAAGTAAGCACCATGTTACATAGTTAGTATGGTTGAAAAAAGACATATGTCCATCAAGTTCAACCAAAGGTGGGGAAACATGTGGATGAAGGGAGGGGGATAGGGAGTTTTTTAAAGCTTTTTTGAATGTCCCTTTGTCTTTTGAGGGGGCTTTACACGAAATAGCTTTTCCCCCTACTTTTTGTAGAGGCCATTTATATACTTATAATACACAATCCTGTCTCTTCAGAGACGTCTTTTTTCAAGACTAAATACGTTTAATTCTTTTAACCTCTCCTCATAACTAAGATGCAAAATTCTCCTTATTAGTTTGGTTGCTCGTCTTTGAACTCTCTCTAGCTCCATTACATCTTTCTATAAACTGGAGCCCAGAACCGAACAGCATATTCCAGATGAGGATGTACCAATGCTTTATACAGCGGTAATATTACATCCATGCCTCTTTTAACACACGCCAATATCCTGCTGGCCTTAGAGGCAGCTGATAGATTACAGAACAACAAACAATGTCAATGTCTACAAGTACATCCAGATCCTTCTCAAAAAGCGATTCTTCCATTTTTTTTCCCCCCAGGACATAAGAAGCCTGCAGATTATTAGTACCAAGATGCAGAACTTTACATTAATCCACATTGAACCTCATTTGCCAAATGGATGCCCAAACACTCAGTGGTGTGTCCAGGTCTGCTTGCACTTTATGAACATCTTCCATAGATTGCACTACACTACATAACTTTGTATCATCTGCAAGAAAGAAAAACAATGCTATTAATACCTCCACATATAAGCACAAACACCTCATACCTACTGTCAAGCCTATGGTGGGTTTCATGATGTAATGATTTGGGCTTGTTTTGCAGCCACAGGACCTGGGCACCTTACAGTAATTTAATTGACCATAAAATCCCCTGTATACCAAAGCAGGCTAGAGTCAAATGTAAGGCCATATATCCCTGACTGTCATGCAACAGGACATTGATCCCACATACACTAGCACATCTATAATAGAATGGCTGAAAAAGAAAATAACGTATCAGAAACGTATCAATAACTACAGTCATCTTTGAATTTTTTTTCCCATGGGAAAGTTGAGGCATAATCACAGTGTTACTGTGACTGTTGGTTGACATAATGTAAAAAGAGGACAAAGTTTAAAACCTCAAGAAGTCAGAATTTTCAAAGGGGTTGTCCTAATGTATTATTGCACAGTATATAAAAACTAAAGTAAAAGAAAAGCATAAAAAACACTACTTTTGTGTCTGTGCAATCATTTGAACAAGCTAGGCAGATGTATGAGTGTACAAGTCCTGTATTTGCTACAGAACATTGATATACAGCCTGAACACCAGCTGATGGTGAACTGCTAAGAGATATACTCTGCCTTATTTAAAGCCCAAACCTCTGTGATTTAGATCTGATATGCTATAAAAACTGGAGCTTGCATAATAAGTAGAAGAAAAAACATTTCAGACATCTCTATTTCCCAGAATCTTCTGTATATTGCTCAGGTTTCTGCTGTTTATATTAATGTCCCAGAGGAATTAGTGGCAAGCTATAATAGCCAAATTCTGTATATGTTATGTAGAAGGAGAAGGGGGGTTACGTTCCCTTGAGGCGCCCACCTCAAAGCTTCTCCCAGGAATCTTGTTTTGACATTCAAGCATTAAGGGTCTGAATGTGATAGCCCCGAAGCTAGGGTCCCTTTGATCAACCAGCACATAACTGTGCAGATAGACATATTGTATATATTATGCACAAAATTAATTTTATTACAGCATTGGACACCACCTCTTGTGTACCATCCACAGCCTGCTTAGGTTCTCATTTGATGTAATAACATTTTATATTAAGGCACAGTGAGGATGAGGCCCAGAGGTTAAAGACTCTCCAACCCCTAAGTAACTCTGATCATTAAACTGTCTGACCTGTTCGTTAAATTTTAACTGCCGCAATAAGGTACATTAACATACTTACAACATATGTTAGCATAAAACAGTTAAGGGTCAGTAAAATAAGTATTTAAATTGTATTTCTATGACATAGGGTTGCTGGAAACCTTCTTCAAGACCTTGAGACTGGGGACTATTACTAAAGCATGGTCATATCTGTTGCTTTTAAAGACATTAGGGGCCACATGTATTAAAACTGTTTAGATCTAACAAAAAAAAGTGAGTTTTACACCAAAACAGGTTCATACATGTGGCCCTAGCATCCGAAAGCAGTTCAGTTTCTGGTGAAAAACTACATTGCCTTTAATGCATTATAATGCTTAGTGAGCAATAGCATACTCTACAAACAATGAATAAGACTCCTTGCTGGCAGGGCTGGTTTGAATATTAGTCATATACTCACCAGTAGTGCAGTGCTTTGGATGCTTTGGTCAATGTCATATTCGACTCAAATCTAAGCAATTTGATTTGCATCTGCCTGAATTCAATTTTGACTGAAACTGACAAAAAAATTGTAGACTAGTTTGGAAGAAGGGGAGAGTTAGAGTTTTTTTCAGGGGTTAACTGACCATTCTGTGGTACTTCAAGTCTGGCGCAACTCTTGGTGTGGCATCACTTCTGGTTCAACATCTGATGGCCTGTCTAGGTCTAACATCCCATTGTAGGTCACTTTCGGCTATCACAACATGGGTCTAATAGTATTATAACTGGGAATTGGGCAGACATAAGACATCACACCAGAAATAATGTCACACCAGGTGTGCCACCTTACTAAGTGCTCAATCGAATAGTAAGTTATCTACTAAAAATCCCAATTTAGGGCCACATGTATGAAAACTGTCTAGGTCTAAAATTCACTTTATTTCCATTAGCAACCAATCAGAGCGCCCCTCTCATTTTTCCAGAGCAATATATTAAATGAACGGAGCTTTCTTTTTTGTTGCTTTTATAATTTTATACATAGAAAGTTTTAATACATGTGGCCCTTAGGGTTAAATTAGATATAGTGAGAGGGTTAGAGGCAAAATTCGGGTTTCATGTTTCACAAACCCGAATTTTCTCATAAGTTCAGTCAAACCAGGGACCAATTTAAGCAACACTACTCAGCAGGTTATGCTCCCTTTGGGGCATCACTGTATATTTTACAAAATCTTCTCTGATATCCAGATGTTATATTTCTGCCTCATTCACATTAAATGTTTGTGTCTCCACTTAATATATATGCCATGTAAAGCTTCCCATGTATATGTTAATGGACTGATGCAAAGTCCTCCGTTTTCCAGCACCAGAAAAGTTAAAAACATTAAACTTTAATTAAAAAAAGTTTAATAACATATGGCTGCCATCTCTCTGGTGTGTTACACTTGCGATTTCCCTTGAGAGGTGGCAAAGGGACATCCCGTCCTTACCGACTGAGGCGCTTTCTGAACTAAAGACTTCCTGGCGGCTGTTGGTTTTAAGCGCTAGAGATCAACTTATCCAAGTTAAATGGCCCCACAGGGTCTACCTTACACCAGTCCGATTACATCAGATGCATTGCCTACCCTCCACAGTTTGTTCCCGATGTGGGGCAGAAAGGGGAACGTTGATGCATATGGTATGGGATTGCCCGGTTTTGCAGGAGTATTGGCGGGGTATACACAGTGACAAATTACTTTTCTCCTTTCTGTGGGGAGGTGCTACCCCTTGTCTAAGTAGAGCTACACTCAAAGCCCCATATGACAGAGGTGGACTTGCATTTCCAGACTTATATATTTATTATGTAGCGGTTCAGTTAACATATGTATCGAAATGGTTCTGAGGGTATAATAATGGCCCGTCAGTTGTGTTGGAAGCAGCGTTGGTGGGTTCTTTTGAGGGCCTCGCAAATCTACCATATAGAGAGGGAAATTGTTTTCGGCCTCACTATACGCCGCTAATGGGGGCAGCGGTGTCTGTGTGGAGGACTTTCATTCACCCCTATGGCCATAGCGGAGAGGACAGCGTCTGGTCTCCTGTTGTTCCCTTGTAGTGTAACAGGAAATTACCAGAACTAATAGATCTACCAGATTATAGATTTTGGGCCACTCATGGAGTGAAATATCTCACACAGCTATATAGAGATGGCCTCCTTTTGATGTTCTCAGAGCTGCAGTCCCAATTTGACATTCATTTTGATGATTATTATAAGTGGAACTGTATGTATCTGAGACCGAATTTCACTGCAATGCCTCGGTGTAATGTGTGACACTGATGTTCGTTATTTTAAAATTGGAAAATTCTATAAATAAAACCTTTTAAAAAAAAAAAAGGAAGAGCTGAGGGACTCGAAACGCTTCAGTGAGATGCCATCCGTATGTTTGTTTAATGTTTTAAACTTTTCTGGTGATGGAAAAGAGAGAAATTTGCATCGGTTCAAATTTAGCCTTGTACGAAGGGATCTCTGTGCACTGGGATAGTTGTAGTAGAACTCTGATATAGGACTCGTATTCCACGTATGGCATTGCAGCTGATAAGCAGCAAAATGTTTTTTCCTTCTTTGATACGTTAAATGGAGGCTGTGAAGGATATAGGGGCATCCACTACTCACAATCATCATGGCATCTGTTTAACTAATGTGTTTTTTTACTGGACGGCATGGATGCATAGAGGCTAAGTGCTGAGGGGGCCCACTTACTTGGACAAACATTGTCCCTTTGTAAAAAGGAATAGTAAATTTGTGACTTTCTGCTATCTTGCAATACTATGTGGGTTCTCTGATTTATGGCATCTATTATTTATACCGTTAATTATTGCTACCTATTCTGTGTTTCTGTTTCCTGTCAATAGGTGTTGGGAGCCCAATCTTATTTAACCATTGGGCCCTAGGAATTCTAGTTACACACCTACATTTCTGGAATTGCATAGTGTACTATGGTGCTACATACTTAAATTTTTGTGGCATACTGATATATACTGGCCTGATGGAGGTCTAAAAGACACCTTTCCAGCCTCCATCTGACATGTTTATAGTATCAGTCAAAAGCTCTCCGAGGGTAGAAGGTGAATGTAGCATAAAAAGTGATATGAATGGAACCTAAGTATTTCTGTAGTGGACTTTAAAGGGGTTTTATCGTTACAAAGATCATGTCTTAGATTATGGGGACAGTAAAAATAAGCACTTTTGTAATTGGGTTGCATTACCTCAATCACTTGGTTTAGCAGATATGAGCTTTTCTGTAAATCTGTGTTCTAGTTCTGCTGTGGCTGGTCGGCCACGCCCCCTGGTTGGATCCCTCCAACTAGACACGCCCCCTGCACTGTGATTGGCTGGCTGACATTTCATTCAGCCTGTTGGGATACGCCCCTAAACAGGAAACACCCCGGCCACGCCCCTTGCGCTGTGATTGGCTGCCAACACTCTGTGTTTACTCCCCTCTGAGCTGTTAAAATCGATAGTGAAATCAAGGTCTGCTGGCTCTATATACATCTCCGAGCTCTAGGGTGATGGATCTGGGCAATTACTGACGGTTTAAAGGGCTTTTGCCAAGAGGTTGATTCACCTCCTCACAGGTCCCCTCCTTAAGCTGCAACTTTGAAAAGAGGGCGTTCTGTTTCTCAGCTCTAATGCAAGCCTCGCCTCCTTATGACATCATCATCTGTAGTGTATAACATAAGGATTCAACACAGCATTTGTACAAGCTGTCTGTGTAGTCTAGTGCTTAGCTGATCCACTCTGCAAGAGAGAGGTTAGGAGTTCAAGCCCCATCAGTATTTTTTTTTATTTTCTTTTATAAATTGTACACATATGTAAAGATATGAAAATATATGTGTAGACATCTATAATTTTATTTATATACACACACAAAGCTCCCCTATATAGGGTCCCATCCTCACAGTACGTGGAAATCCCTAAAGAAGCATTTATGCTATCTATCATACATGAAAAAACTTTGAGACTCTCGGTTCACATATTTTGATCAAAAGATGTTTAAGCTGCCCACGACTTTCAACGTGATCTCAAAATCGGGCAGTCCTATGCTATCTTTACCTCTCAATCGAGCCAAACAGGCCCCTCAATGGGTCACCGACCTCCATTATTCAGAGAGAAAAATAAAAAAAAACCCAACCTGCAAGCTGCCCTTCTTATGACAGCTGTAAGAGTGGGCGGGGACAGAAACCCAAAAAGGAAGCACCCCCCCCCCCCCCCTTCCCATATAGGTTAAAATCAATGTACACCAAGTATAACGTATGTTTCTGCACACAAAAAACATTTCTGAAAAACGTTTTGCAAAAACCCGGGGGCTACTGGCAGGGCTGCGGCACACATTGGTTGTACATTGATTTTAACCTATATGGGAAGGAAGGGGTGCTTCCATTTTTGGGTTTCTGTCCCGCCCCCTCTCCAGGCTTTTCGTAAGAAGGGCAGCTTGCAGGTTGGGTGTTTTTTATTTTTTCTCTCTGAATAATGGAGGTCGGTGACCCAGTGAGAGGCCTGATTGGCTCGATTGAGAGGTAAAAGATAGCATAGGACTGCCCGATTTTGAGATCACGTTGAAAGTCGTGGGCAGCTTAAACATCTTTTGATCAAAATATATGAACCGAGAGTCTCAAAGTTTTTTCATGTATGATAGATAGCATAAATGCTTCTTTAGGGATTTCCACGTAGTGTATTGCCCTTTTAGCAGTAATGTGCCGCTGGCGGCGGTCTGTGTGTGTACATGTTTAATTACATGTGTGCCGCAGCCCTGCCAGTGGGGACCCAGGTTTGCATACGTTTTTTCAGAAATGTTTTTGTGTGCAGAAACATATGTTATACTTGGTGTACATTGATTTTAACCTATCTGGGAAGGAAGGGGGGCTTCCATGTTGGGTTTCTGTCCCCGCCCCCTCTCAAAGGTGTCATAAGAAGGGGAGCTTGCAGGGGGGGTGTTTTTTTATTTTTTCTCTCTGAATAATGGCGGTCGGTGACCCCGTTTAGAGGCCTGATTGGCTCGAAATTTAAAAGGTAAAGATAGCATTAGGAAATGCCGAATTTTGGATCACGTTGAAAGTCGTGGGCAGCATAAACATCTTTTGATCAAAATATGTGAACCGAGAGTCTCAAAGTTTTTTCCATCCTCACAGTCACACCAAGCACTTCCAACATATGTGATACAATGCATATACTCTGAGGGATGAGGCATGATATAGGGGAGCTATGAATGTGTATATATATCATTATAGAGAATGATATATATATTTTAGTTCTCTCTACATATGTGTATAATTTATAGGGGGGGGGGGGAATACTCTGTGAGGGACTAGAACTCCAAACCCCTTCCTTGCAAAGCCACTGCACCACGAGCCCAAGTTAGTTACAGGTTGAGGAGGGTCTTCTCTCAAAGCTGATTGCTTCTCCCCCCATTGTTTTCACTCACATGTCACTGACAGCAAGCAGAGATCTTTACTTGAAGCTGACATTTGTCCTTGTAGTTGAGTAAAGATCTCTGCCTATTGTCAGTACAATTTGGGTGAATACCACTAGAAGTAACAGCTGCTGGCTTTCAGTGTAATTTGTGTGTAAACTAAGAGATATAACAGGTGCTTGTTGGAGCTTGAAGGGTGCAGACATAAGCATGCAGGAGGCTACAGAGCTGTTATATCCAGACAACCTTCTGCATCCCCTGCTTCATACAAAATGATGATGTCACAGTTCTTCAGTGAGGGGAGACACGCCTCCTGGGAGGAGAGACACGCCCCTGGATTTCAAACTCAATTTGAGAAAATTAGCTGAACAGCACGAACAGCTCAAACGATAAAACTCCTTTAATGAAAGAGTTTCAATACTATATATAAACATAACTGCTAATCATTTTCTATAAACTTAAAAGAGGTTTCCCAGAAAAAACACTTATCTATCCACTGAATAGGTGATAAGTGTCTGATTGCCTGATGCCTCACCATGAGATAGACAAGCAATAGCCTATCCACATAGATTTCTACGGAGCCACTGCGGCTAAATCACAGTAGTTGTCAAGGTATCTTTTTTCACAGTTCCACAGACATAGAGCATAACGCAATGTGACTTGACTCTAAGGGCCTCATGTATGAAACCTGTCTAGGTCTAAGACTTTCTTTATTGCCCATAGCAACCAATCAATGCTCCCTTTTCATTTTTTCAGAGCACTATATGAAATGAGAGGGGAGCGCTGATTGGTTGCTATGGGCAACAAAGAAAGTCTTAGACCAAGACAGTTTTCAAGTTACAATGTTTTTTTTAATCAGTCACAAACAAAATTGCCACAAAGAAAAGGGTAATATATGCAGTGCTTTTTATATTCTCTAATAGACTTCCAGCCAGTATCTGGCCATGGCAGTTTTTGCTCATGAAAATTCATGTAAAACTGTACCAAAACCCACAGCAAAAAACATATGCAAGCCGATTGAATATGTGTTCATGCTTGTGTGTTTTTATGTGATGTATAGTAACAATATACACTTCTATATGCTAGATTTAAATAAATGTGGTAGAAGCTAGCTGCCAAAAAGATTTCCCTATCTAGCCAGGCTCTACACTCTACTAAACATACTTTCAATCACATTTTCAACACGGTTTTTGCTTTGCATTTTACACGATATGTGAATCTTACCTAAACAGAGCATTATAAGAAAAGTTCTGCAAAAGCTCCAGCAGATATATTGGAGACCGGGGAATTCATCCATCCACACTTTTATGGGGGAGGGAAACTGTGCTAAATTTGGTCATTAAATCCATATTCAGCAGAAATAGGGATTTATTGATTTCGCCACAGAGTTGTGTTTCAGTTCAAGTTTAGTTGAGTGGAAGATCTGGCCAGATGGGAAACGCCATGTTAGGAGTTAGCAAGCTTAACATGCATAGCTGCATATTGTGCAAAGGCTTAGTTCACACTTTCGTTAGCTCTTTTCTATTGTGTTTCCTATGCTACGTGAGTCTGAATAGCATATTACACAGTTATATAGTTTGTAAGGCTGAAAAAAGACAGACGATTATCTAGTTCAGCCTATTATGCTACAGTGTTCATCCAGAGGAAAGCAAAAACCCCCATGAGGTAGAAGCCAATTGTCCTCATTTTCGGGAAAAATTCCTTTCCGACTCCAATCTGGCAATCAGAATAAATCCCTGGATCAACGACCCCTTTCCAGAATCCTGGTCACTACAACTTGTTATATTACATCTAGAAATGTATTCAGACCCTTCTCCAGAATCCTGGTCACTATAACTTGTTATACTATTACGCATCCATGACATTTTTTAGCTCTTTTAGTGAATTCACCTTGTATAATTCCTCTGGCAGGGTTCCATAATTTCACTGCTCTTACAGAAAAGAATCCCTTTCTATATTTATGTAGAAACTTTCTTTCCTCTAGACATAGAAGATACAGCATTAATTAATACAGAAAATAAATACTAGACAGATCCAATATAAATCAATAGGAGCAAGAAAATTACCAGATTTGTATGGATCTTTCAAATGAATCATAATAGAATAAGGTAAAAAAGGCAAGCCATGACTTTAGTGTGGACAGATGAAAACGTTACTAATTTTATCAAATTATGTATGATTTTTATAAAAAGTGTTTACTTGCTGTGAGTTTTTACTGTTTTATTTTGTAATCAAGTTTAAGGACATGAATTAGGCTTCCTAGATACTAATCCACTGAGGAAGAGGGTATAGTCACACTCTGCAGATCCTTTTCAGAAATGTCTGTGACCGTTCCATTCTAATGCATGTACCTAGCAGAAATCCATTCAATTGCGGCAGAAAGGACCCCACTGACAAGTTGCATGAAGTAGTCCATCCAGTAGTCCATCGAGTCTAACCCTTATCTGTGCCTATAAAGCTGGGCTCACACAGTTCGTATTTGTTTTTGTTTTCTAATTTTTTTTATAGTTTTGTTGAATTTGGAAACGCTGGGAAAAAAAAACGTTAAAAACTTAAATGAATCACTACATTGATTAATCTTACCTCGGTCCTTTTTTCTTGGTTTCATTTTGAATTCAGGGACGTGTTTACTGGCTTCTACTAGGTTACAGTAGAATCCAGGTCTGTAGCTATAGCAACCAGTGCTAGCAGCCTATCATGAGAGATTGAACAGGTCTGTAGCTATAGCGATCTGAGGCGCTGATGCAGCCCATATAAGAGTGAATATATCAGAATAGGTAGGATATTGTTAATGGACACATCTTGCAAAGTGACTTGTTTTTGCAAGATCTATAACATAAAAAGCAATCCTTGTAGTGAGACAACCCCCATTAAGACCAAGCCATTTTCCCTCATTCATGACCAGGTAAATGTTTCTTTCTTTTTAATACATGCGAGTTTGAAAGCTATTATGTTTACTTGTGCTCACTTATTCATTTAATTTTTAGCACTTTTTTGTTATACATACGGCTTTACTTTTATGGAATGTTTACATTACAATTTTTTTTAAAACCTTGAAGAATACACATTTCTTTTTTAACTTTTTATTTCCATAGCAAATTGTGCCATTCGGCAAAATAGGTATTTCAATTGTAACACTTTTGATTACCAACTATATGTAAAGGTTATTTTTATACACTCACCGGCCACTTTATTAGGTACACCATGCTAGTAACGGGTTGGACCCCCTTTTGCCTTCAGAACTGCCTCAATTCTTCGTGGCATAGATTCCACAAGGTGTTGCAACGATGCTCAATTGGTACCAAGGGGCCCAAAGAGTGCCAAGAAAATATTCCCCACACCATGACACCACCACCACCAGCCTGAACCGTTGATACAAGGCAGGATGGATCCATGCTTTCATGTTGTTGATGCCAAATTCTGACCCTACCATCGAATGTCGCAGCAGAAATCGAGACTCATCAGACCAGGCAAGTTTTTCCAATCTTCTACTGTCCAATTTCGATGAGCTTGGGCAAATTGGAGCCTCAGTTTCCTGTTCTTAGCTGAAAGGAGTGACACCCGGTGTGGTTCTTCTGCTGCTGTAGCCATCTGCCTCAAAGTTCGCCGTACTGTGGTTCAGAGATGCTCTTCTGCCTACCTTGGTTGTAACGGGTGGCTATTTGAGTCACTGTTGCCTTTCTATCAGCTCGAACCAGTCTGCCATTCTCCTTTGACCTCTGGCATCAACAAGGCATTTCCGCCACAGGACTGCCGCTCACTGGATGTTTTTTCTTTTTCGGACCATTCTCTGTAAACCTAGAGATGGTTGTGCGTGAAATCCCAGGAGATCAGCAGTTTTCTGAAATACTCAGACCAGCCCTTCTGGCACCAACAACCATGCCACGTTCAAAGGCACTCAAATCACCTTTCTTCCCCATACTGATGCTCGGTTTGAACTGCAGGAGATTGTCTTGACCATGTCTACATGCCTAAATGCACTGAGTTGCCGCCATGTGATTGGCTGATTAGAAATTAAGTGTTAACGAGCAGTTGGACAGGTGTACCTAATAAAGTGGCCGGTGAGTGTATATTACAGTGTCCCTCAACATACAATATTGATTTGTTGCAGGATGACCATTATATGTTGAAACTATAACTCTATGGAAAACTGGTAATTGGTACTGAGGCCCTAAAATGTCAGCCCAATATAATTTAAAATCACGGTGAAAGAAAATGAAGTAGATAGGTAATGCAGATAAAGTAACTTCTAATATACTGTATAAGAGTCAAAAAGAGCTGATTGGAGCTGTAACAGGACAAAAGCTTCTTCGGGTCATGTACTTTATATACAGTGTACCACAGAAAAGACAATGGGGCTGCCCCAAGGAGCCGCTCATCCTGGCAAATGTAAAGAGCAATACAAAACATGTATTGAGGTGTTACTAGTCCCCCAATCACTGCATGCACCTCACTATTACAGAGGTTTTATATAAACTGTAAAATGTTCATAATATCCAAAACATTGGGCATGTTGGCAGTCTCTGACATTGTATTTTGAAACCAGATTCAATGTCGCAATCTCTGAGAGGTGAGTAACAGCTCATTCACCACTCTTTTTACAGCTCAGCAGGCAGAGCTTTCACAGAATGGCAGCAGTGTTACCGGTGGTCCCGCGGCCCCCCGGCCGGGCTGCGAACTCACCGGGACTCCTGCCCTCTCCTCGGAGCGGGGACGAGTGGCGCCGCAGTCCGAGTGTCGGGCCGTGGGCGCACTCATTCCCCTGTGCAACTAAACTTACCAGCCTGCGCTCCTGCTTCCGTGCGGCTCCTCTGCCGGCCGCGGCGTGCGTCCCCACTCCTTAGGGCATGCGCCCACCGGCTTCCTCAGATGTAAAGGGCCAGCGGGCCGACAATTGGTTGTTGGCCGGTCGCTGACCCTATATACGGTTCTCATTTCCGGAACGTCCGCACTGGATTTTTAGTGCCTCTAGCCTGTTGTGAAAGTGTTCTTTGAGTCTCCATCTTTACCGTGTACCATACCTCCTTGCTTACGCCTCTCGACTACGAACCATTGCTGCCTGCCTTGACTTTACCGCCTGTCCCCGACTACGCCTCATCTTACGATTCTGTACCTCGATACACGTTGGCTGCCGTCGCAAGCAGGTCATGCCAGTGGAAGCGAACTGGTAGATTCCTGCCTCAGCAAGTCCATCCCGCTTTGCGGAGGGCTCTGGTGAAAACCGGGTTCTACTTAGACTCCGCTCCCTGGTGTGGCTTACACCATCGCTTGCGCTGGTCCAGCGGATCCACTACCGACCGTCGTGACAAGCTGCAAAACACTGTCCCAGAAAATCTCAGAAACTTCCTTTAACATTTTCAAATATTTCATTGGGAATTTTTAATGTAAAATATGATTTACATATATATTTATATACACCCATATTAGGAGTTTTGATGGGTGCAGGTCTGTGTTTTAAGCTTCCGCCATTCACTTGGAAAAGCAGGGGTGTGTAAAGATTTCAAAACTTTGGGAGACATGTATGATCGGGTTTTTCACCCTTTTCTGGCTACGATGTTTAATGCACCAAACGAATGTGTTAGGTGCATTGTTCACAAAACTCAACACTTTTTAATGCGCCTAACATGTGGGGGCATTATGGAGGTGTGTCGCACCACACTCGTAAGATTAGACACATATATGAATGTAAGTCGCAAAAACTAGGTGCATTACTGCTCAAACAGGCAGACCTATCTCAATGTGGTCTACCTGAGCCTGAGGAGTCGAAATGGAGTTAGATTTGCTGTTAGGAGGAAAAAATGTCCAATATTTCTCAACTTTCACCATTACAATAATGAAAAGTAATTTATGATCATTTTCAAACTATGTAAAATTAAATTATTGAAATTGAATAAAAAATGTTATCATATAAAAATATATAATATCCCAAAAATATAAAAATATCTCATATAAAATGTATTTAAAATTAATAGAATCTAAAGCTAATTTTACAATACTGTATATACTCGAGTATAAGCCGACCCGAGTATAAGCCGAGGCACCTACTTTTGCCACAAAAATCGGGAAAGCTTATTGACTCGAGTATAAGCCTAGGGTGGAAAACGCAGCGGCTACTGGTGAATTTTAAAAATAAAAATAGATACCAATAAAATTACATAGGCAGTTTAATGTCCCCCATAGGCAGGTATAGGCAGTTTAATGTCCCCCATAGGCAGTTTAATGTCCCCCATAGGCAGGTATAGGCAGTTTAAGGTCCTCAATAGTCAGATATAGGCAGTTTAATGTCCCCCATAGGCAGATATAGGCTGGTATAAGCAGTTTAATGTCCCCCATAGGCAGATATAGGCAGTTTAATGTCCTCCATAGGCAGGTATAGGCTGGTATAGTCAGCTATATGTCCCCCTAGGCAGGCTATAGGAAGGTAATTGCCCCCATAGGCAGGTTATAGGCAGGTATAGGCTGTACACATCCATATATTTTGAAAAACGTAAGCATAGGTGCACACTGAAAAGGCAATAGCATACATCTAAGAGTCCCAGGTTTTTCATATTTTCCTTAGCAGTAATGCATTTCCAATATTCCTATATACCTTGAAGTTTCACTTAGTTTTTAGTGTGCCACTGATATTTGTATTAGATGTATGCTATTGCCTTTTCAGTGTGCACCTATGCTTATGTTTTTCAAAATATATGGATGTGCACAGCCTAATTGATTTTTGAAGTCTATTTGAGGAATGGCAGCCTCATTGGCTTGCTGCACTCCGGCTACATCTTTTAAACTAGTGCAGGATAATTCAGTAGCAGGTTTCTACCACTCCCTGAGATGTTGTAGTCTGAATGGACTCCTAGTGAGGTAACATGTTCAGTGTTAGGGACTCACCTGTACTGGGATCCCCGTGACGCTATTGGGAGGTGAGCTTAATACAATCTTTGATCAAAAACTGTAAACTAAGAGTCCCAGGTTTTTCATATTTTCCTTAGCAGTAATGCATTTCCAATATTCCTATATACCTTGATGTTTCACTTAGTTTTTAGTGTGCCACTGATATTTGTATTAGATGTAGGCAGGTATAGGTCCTCATAGGCAGGGTATAGGCAGGTATAGGTCCCCCTAGGCAGGCTATAGGCAGGTATAGGTCCCCCTAGCAGGTATAGGTAGGGTATAGGCCCCCCTAGCAGGTATAGGCAGGGTATAGGCAGGTATAGGTCCTCCTAGGCAGGGTATAGGCAGGTATAGGTCCCCCTAGCAGGTATAGGCAGGCTATAGGAAGGTATGGGCAGGCTATAGGCAGGTATGGGCAGGTATAGGCAGGCTATAGGTCCCCCTAGCAGGTATGGGCAGGCTATAGGCAGGTATGGGCAGGTATAGGCAGGTATTGGCAGGTCTAGGCAGGCAATATTCAGGTATCGGCAGGCTATAGGCAGGTATGGGCAGGTTTAGGCAGGCTATAGGTCCCCCTAGCAGGTATGGGTAGGCTATAGGCAGGTATGGGCAGATATAGGCAGGCTATGGGCAGGCTATAGGCAGTTATGGGCAGGTATAGGCAGGCTATAGGTCCCCCTAGCAGGTATGGGCAGGCTATAGACAGGTATGGGCATGCTATAGGCAGGTATAGGCAGACTATAGGTCCCCCTAGCAGGTATGGGCAGGCTATAGGCAGGTATGGACAGGCTATAGGCAGTTATGGGCAGGTATAGGCAGGCTATAGGCAGGTATGGGCAGGTATAGGCAGGCTATAGGTCCCCCTAGCAGGTATAGGAAGGCTTTAGGCAGGTAAAGGTATGGTTTTAAAACAAAAAAAACACTTACCTGGATCCCCGCTGCTCCGTCTCCCTCGCCGCTCCGCCTCCTCGCTATCCGGCCTCCCGCGCTCTCTCCTGCATCTTCTCGGCACAGGCGCGTGACGTCATCACGCAGTGTGATGATACGCTGCCTGTGCCAGAAACTCCGGACAGCCGCGAATCTGCGGCTGCCCGGAGTCCACTGTGGAGCAGGGAGCGCTCACTCTCTGCTCCGCAGTGGTATCTTATCCTGCATGCGCTCCGGAGGAGTCACATATAACTGAAGCGTCCCTGTCAGTGCACGGGCCATCACAGCACCCGAGCGCCGACATTGACTCGAGTATAAGCCGAGGTCGCATTTTTCAGCACATTTTTTGTGCTGAAAAACTCGGCTTATACTCGAGTATATACGATAAATAACCCACTGATGATGTTCAGGTTTTTAAATTTTTAATTTTAACTCAATTAAATTTAAAATTTATTTTTGCTGCTCTCACCCTTTATTCTACATACAGCAAGGGATAGCACATCACAGGTCTTGCTGGAACCTATGGCCCACCGAACAAGATGAGTGCCATAGTTTCTATTCACTGACATGCTATTCTAATGACTTTTCTCTTATTTCCAGCCTATCTATAGCCTTTATACATGTTTGGTGCATTACTAATGCGCCTAAGTTCCATAAGGCGCCAAACACAGACGTGGTGTGTTGAACTTTAGACACCATTTATGAGCGCACAAAAAACACTTTCATACATTCAGGCTCATTTGACACTGAAAAATAGATGCGAAAATGGACTTCGATGCTCCTATTTCCATACATGTCTAGCTTTGTGTGAGCCTATACACAATCTTTGGAAGGCTATGTCTACACAGCAATGTGAAAATACTATCCAAAATCCGCCGGCATTTTAACATGCGCTACACTGCGGTTTTCCGATTTCCCACATCCCCAGTACACTGGGGCTATGGAAATCCGACGGGAGTCCAGTGGAATATAGAACATGTTCTATATCCTGCCAGACAGGTGACGGTTTAGGAAACCGTCAGTAAAAATCCATGCTGTGTAGACTACAGCACGGATTTTTTTTTGAAGTCTACACAGAAGTTCAGATTTCCAGCGGATTTACAATACTGAATCTGCCGAAAATCCGACAAAAATCCTGTGCTGTGTAGACATAGCCTTGCAGTAATAAGTAAAGGACTATTTCATTAGCACACGTGGGACCCAGTCTTCAAACTGAATGTGAATCCTCTCCTAGTTTTAAGTAATAAAATTAGTGTATGCATTCTTTTTGTGCAATGTGTATTAAATTCAATGACAACCTGGGAATTTTTTATAGAAAGAAAAGAAAATGCAGTTAACATGAAGACACAATTTGCTTCAATTTAAATACACGTAGGTTATGGCTTAGTGGAAAATAATTCTTCTTCCAGTTCTCAGTTATCTTGAAGACCAGAGATTATTTTCCTCTAGGGCTTTCTTGCGCTTTTCTAAATTCATTTTACTCTCTACTGTCACAAGTCTTCCAGGACCTGCTGTAGAGAAACATCCCAAAAGCAGGATGCTGTCAACACCATGCAGTATTGTGGGCTGGCGTGTTTTTGGAGGTGTGTGATGTATGGCAAATATCCAGAAAAGTCTGTATATCAACAAAAGCTCATCACATTCTTCAGTCACTCCTTTTTTTTTTTGCAAACATGTTTTATTATCAGTAGTTTTCACTGGTGCAACTGGTTAAGTATACTGTAATCTGGGTATACACTGTCTTTCCCATCTTTCATGAAATCTTATAACTTCTTTAGTACTACCCTTGTCATCTTGGTGGCTTCTCTCTACTCAAGCAACAAAGACCACCAATACCTTCAGGCAAAAATACAGCATATAAAATAAAATATAACTTTTATTTAAATATATACGTAAAAAGGAGCGCAAAACTAGCACGCCCTAAAAATCCCTATTAATTCTACCTACTAGTACATACCAGAAAAACGGAGCACCCGCCCTGAAAAGGTTTTTGCCTGAAGGTATTGGAGGTCTTTGTTGCTTGAGTATTTATGATTTAATACCGGGCTATGGTATCTAGGGGTCTTCTTCCCCCTTCAAATTGCTAGAAAATTTGTGGTTTGGTTGGCTTCTCTCTACCCCCCACTCTTGGCAGATGTGCTATGTTCATTTCACTATCAATCGTTGACCTCCTTGTGCTCCAATGTTATTAGGTGACTTAGTAATATTCTTGTATCCATCCCCTGTAATGGTATTATACAATAACCTTAGACAACTGTTTTGATTTCACTGTGGTGTTTGCTGCTATGGAAGCAGAAGCATCAGAAGACGGACATTCCACATATACTTGTTATTATACTGTAGTCTCTTAAAACTCTTTGGGTGACATGTATGAAAGGGGCTACACCAGTTTTCTGGCGTACTTTGAACCAAAAAACTGCAGTAGCCTTGTCCAACAAATGTATGAATATTCGTACATCAAAACGTGGTGCAGTCTGCACTAGACAGGAAACCTTAGAATGCGTCAAAAACGCACCAAGAATGCTTCAAGGTTTGGCGCAAAAATGTCATACAAATCCATACCATGACTGAGACTAAGGGTGACATGTGTGCAATATGTATGCAACTTGGCGCCTCAACACCATTTGTCATGGCATTTTTCAATGTACAATGCGGCTGAATATATGAAAGTGGTAAATGTGCGCTCATAAATGGTGCTGTAGGTTCGACGCACCTAGATTATATGCTTGGTGCTCCGCGGCACTTTGGCCCATTAGTGATGCACCAAACATATATATAGATGAATGGCTGTTAAAACAGTTCATTGAGTTGCTTTTCTAATTTAAAATGTATTATGTTAATACTTACATTTTGTTCATACTTTTATATTTTTATGTTTTTATAATTAAAATCTTACAAAATACTTTCTTTTATACGTTTATCTAGTATGTTAATTTGTGCTCCAATAAATGTAGGTCAGTGGATCAGCCTTTATTCGACATATAGCAATAGCAGGCATAACACAGGTCTTGCTGAAACTTGTGGTGCAACATGCAAGATCACTATCATAGTTTCTCTTCACTGACATGCTATTCTAATGCCTTTTATTTTATTTCTGTCCTGCTATCATGTGTTTGTAATCACTGATAACACTACGCTAACTCTGCAAATACACGATTGAGAATGGGATTTATGCTAGATGCAGTATTGGTTTAATTAAGTTATATTATTTAATTGAATCTTCATTTTCGATTATCGTATTCTAATACATTTTGATAGGAGATAATTTTACACTTTTTGGATATTATATAATTCATGATTATTTTTATATTATATCATTTTATATTTTTTATATTCATTCATTTTATAGCATTTGATAATTAACATAAATTAGTTTGTATTATTTTAGTGGTATATATTGTCAAATAAGGGATTTTTTTTTTCCCCTAATGGCAAATCTAGTTCCACTACGTCTACTCAGGCTCAGGCAGACCGTACTTAAATTGGAGTGGCTGCAATAGCAGTTTTGCGTCTAGTTTTGTCGTCCCACATTCATAAATGTGTCTTATGTGACGAATGTGGTGCTACACGACCCCAGAACGCCCCCACATCTTTGCCGCATTACAAAAGGTCGGATATGGCGCACTGTGCACCAAACTTAGCTGAACAAAATGTCATACATAGAAAAAAAAAGGCAGAACATTCACATTTGCCACATTTCTCGCCATAACAGTGAAAATTACTCGCCCTAATTTCGGCACATAACACTCTATGCACTAAAATGTTACCCACATAATACTCTTTCATACTGTACTGTATTCTACACTCCTCTATATTGATGGTGATTTCACACATCATCAAATCGTGTTTTTGCTACAATGTTGTGTAAAATTGCTGCAACTTGTTAGAGTTTGGCAATGTTTTTGCAAGAATGCAATTTGTAATAAAAGCTCAACCTCAAACCAATTAGTATTTGTAGTAATAATTTAAGTGTGCAAAAGTAATGGGGGTGGCTAGCAAGGGTATATTCGCAAGCAGTGGATACAAATTCATGTGGAGAAAATTACAGCAAATTAAAGTAGCAACAAAATAAACGAGATTTTTAAAATCTCTACCATATGCTATGAAAAAAATCCACCTAAAATCAGTGACAAAATTTACATGCATTTGAAATCTGCAGCATGCCAATGTATGTTGCAGATACGCTACAGATTTACTGAAGACTTTCCCCAAAGATTTCAGTTGGAAACTTAAAATCCACAATACGTCCTCAGTAGTTACTGTGGAAATGCTGCAGATTTAAAATATATTGCTTATTTAATCTTACACAAGCATATTCTGCTATAAAATTCACAAGAGCAATTCAGCAAGAAATCTCCATCACAATAAAGACGATTTGGTGCAGATTTGTTGCTGCGGATTTACTTACGGTAAAATCTGCAGCAAATTGACTCTCATGAACATATCACAAGGCCTTATGGGAAAGTGGCTGAGAAGCCCAAAGTGCCCTCTGTCTCAAGACTCGGTGGGTCAAAAGCAAATTTAGGATTTGTTATATCCAACAGAGGGTGCTTTGGGCTTCTCAGCCCCTTTCCCATAATGCCTTGTGATATGCAGATGCTTAGTAGAGGGCGAAAAGGCAATACATAACTCCACAAGCCGTTCGTTCGGTGCTCTCTTCAATGAAAGATCTTCCCTTTCTGAGCCACTCGATGCCTCCCACACAGCCAGCCAATATCGCTCTGCTCCGCACTGATGAGGGACAAAAATCCCGAAACAGCGTTGTCTGCAGATGAGAGATATTGGCTTGGCTAAATATCCTTTTTGCTTTCTCAAGACTCGGTGGGTCAAAAGTAAATTGAGGATTTGTTACATCCAACAGAGGGCGATTTGGGCTTCTCAGCCCCTTTCCCATAATACCTTGTGATATGCAGATGCTTAGTAGAGGGCAAAAAGGCAATATATAACTCTACAAGCCGTTCGTTCGGTGCTCTCCTCAAGGAGAAATCTTCCCTTTCTGAGCCTTATGAACATACTCTTATTCATTTAGTTTATTTATGTTTTAGAAATGTATTACATGTAGATGATTTTACAACGACTTATTCAAAATTATTCAATATTGCTATACAATAAGAGATGTAAAATTCAAATATGAGTAAATACTTTTACAGGCACTGTCAAAACTCATTAGTATCATTGCAGCGAAGCATAGTGTCTTTCTTTTACCCATCACAGGAAGCAAATCAGTCAGTTAGAACTTATATCTTTACCTCCTACACTTACTTGCCAGATATTAGCCGAAGGAAATTGATTGTAAAATATGGCAATTGAAAAAAAAAAATGCACCTAGATAGAAATGTTAGATTTCTACAAAACTTGGCATGCAGTTATGTCCCAGGCAGATCTGAAAATTATTTAACACTGGATCTTGACACAAGAGTGCTTAAAAGTGATTCCCCTGCTGTTGTGTAAAAAGGATCTCAGAGGCTACTTTTGGGAACTGTACCTCTTGGAGAGAGATTCTTGACTGCAAGGCATGGAAGGTCTTTCAACTGTCATTTTTCAGCAAGATAATTCTTTCTGACGCACACTGCAATGGTTTCCCAGAAATGCTAGTGCCCAAACAAACACACCCAAATTGAGAAAAAACACAAAGCATTGCGTGTAATAGGTTTTATATTTTTTTATTAAAATATAGCTATCGTCTGGATACAACAGTTTTCATTGGAATAAAAAAGAAAATGCAACCATCAGTTTGAGCGTAATTTCATACACAACTTTTTTTTTGTAACACATTAGGAACACAAACACACAGCCATACTTACAGCTCAATGGCTGGACAATAGACTAAGCCCAGACTAAGTATGGCTGCGTGTTTGTGTTCCTAATGCAGTTCTCCTAACAATATATATCCCAAAAAAAGGTGCAGGTTATCTGTGATCAAGAGTCCTAGGTACACCTGAAATGCATAAGCTTGTTTGAGGGACCCTTCATCTGTGTCTATATTGTAAGGTTGCCACTCTGTTTGTGGTTTTTATCTAAGGAAATATAATAAAGAAGATGTAATTCTTAAGAAATCCCGGACCTCCGACATTTCATTTACTTTTCAAGTTTATTACACGGGCTGGTTCCAACAGCCAGGATGTCTGAGAAGTTGAAGACACACAGACGGAGATGATGAAAAGCCCAGCGTGGTAAGCAATCCTTATTTATAATTTAAAAAAATGTTCTTGGGAAAAACTTAAAATTAGTTATATACAACCTAAGTTGAACAACACATAACAGATTCCACAGTATAATTATTTATTTAACAAAATGCAGACGCACTATGTGGAAAAATTAAGTACACCCTTTCACTGGAATTAAGAGAGTAAGTTGCAGCTGGGTGCTGCTAATCAAATGCCCTTGATTGATCATCAACAATTGTCACCACCTCTGTTTAAGCAAAAGTCCTTTCAGTTTGCTGGTCTGGAGCATTCAGGCTAGTATTAACACATTGCTAAGAAGGACAGACATCAGCAATGATCTTACTGAAGCAATTGTTGCTGACCATCAATCTGGCAAAAGGTTATAAGGCCATTTCAAACCATTTTTATGTCCATCATTCCACAGTTATAAAGATTAGGCACAAGTTCAAGACAGTTGACTGTCTTCCCAGTGGACATCCCACAAACCTGTATATCAGACCATGCTATCTTCAGAGCAGGGGTGTAGTTAAGGGTTCAAGGGACCTGGTGCAAAACTTCAGCTTGGATCCCCCTATCAGAGCCACCATCAGAAATTTCAGGGCTCCATACAGTCAAAGCATGTTGCCTCTTCCCTCCCCTTAAACAAAAAAATTAAAATATTTGTATGGTAAGTAAGAATAAAAATATAATTGCACCATTCTTTTTGGGTTTCATTTTTGTTGCAATTTACACCGCAAGGTTTAGCTGACATGTTATTTCTATTCTGTTGGTCAGCACTTATACAAGTGCTAAAAAATATCACCACATTATCACTGCATGTCTCCACTTTATAGTGACTTATACCCTCATAATATTATGGACTAAACCAGTATGCCAAGACCAATATTACCAATAACAACAAAATACAAAGACCAAATATCACCATATCAATATGGTAGCGATCTACCATATAGTGACTAACACCATCAAACTGTTACTAATCAAATCAATACACTGATACTAGTTGTACACAGTTTTTCTGCAGATAATAGACGATTACAGTGCAATTACATCCAGGGACTCAAAGGTGACATCTTAAATGATTGGAGTTGTTCACTTTCCCTTTTCTTCTCCATCCGACCAAAACCGGCATGATGACTTCTCTCGGCTACAACTCGTCTCTGCAGAATTTACCACACAAGTATCTTTTCTATCATCTTCCCACCTGTGCTCACTTACATACAAACTCCCCATCCATAGTGCCCCAAATGATAATAATGGTCACCTTGATGGAACACAGTAACTGTAACTTCAAACAGTTAAAATGTCCTTAGACCATTATACCCATTGGTACCACCAGTAGGTACAGAGTTGGACCACCAATATAGTAGATAGGTCCCACCAGGGGGGCTAACAGGTAGGTATATAGGTCCCTTCAGTATGTACATAGATATATAGGGCCCAAGTGGGTAGGTGCATAGGTCCCCCACCAATGTAGTCCCTCCAGTAGGTAGGTAGATATGTAGGGACCATCAGTAGGTAGGTAGATATACAGGGGCCCTGGTATATAGATCCCCTGCAAGGTAGCAAGGTATACAGGTTGTCTGGTATATAGGACCCCTGGTAAGTAGGTATACAGGGCCCCTGGTATATAGAGGCCCTGGTAGGTAGGAAGATATACATGGCCCATAGTATATAGGGCCCCTGGTTGGTAGGTAGGTATACAGAGCCCTTGGTATATAGGGCCCCTGGTAGGTAGGTAGGCATGCAGGACACATTGTATATAGGATTCCTGTTAGCTAGGTAAATATGCAGGGACCCTGGTATATAAGGCCCCTAGTAGGTAGTTAGGTGTACAGAGCCCCGGATTAAAAAAAAATAATAATACCTCTCCCCATTCCCCCACTGAACATCTCTTCTTTTACTCTTAAACGGGCGATGTGTCATAATCACGCCGCCGGTTCTGGGATTTCGGTCCTGGCATCTACTAAGCTTTATGCCATAGGCTTATGACCTAGTACAGAAAGTGGTGTAGGTGGTGTGATGACATCATCGTCACAGCATCTAGGGTGTCAAATGGTGGGGAACTATGCAGGTGGTGGCTGCGACCATTGCATCGCTGGGTCTATGTGACTCAGCGGTGTAGCTGTGTGGTGAGGGGGCCCTTAGGGACCCGGTCGAAACTGCAACTGCTACGACCTCTGCCACTGGCTCAGACAAATTGCAAAAAATATAAGAACTACAAGAAAGTACACTTAAAGGAGATGGAAAATATGTCTTATTTTAGAAAGATTGCCTAGAGAATGCCTCTTCATTCTAAAATGAACATTGCAGCATGGCTTATATTTCTAAAGTTTCATCAGTTTCAAACCACAAAACTTCTGGAACAAAGTCCTTTCAACAGATGAGACCAAAGTAGAGATGTTTGGCTATAATATATAGCGCCACTTTTGGCAAAAACGAAACACAGCACAAACACTCCATACCTACCGTCACGCACAGTGGTAAAAGGGAGTGTTGATTTGGATTTGTCTTGCAGCCACAGGACACCGTGCAGTCATTGAGTCGACCAATCAATCCCCTTTACATCAAAGTATTTTAGTGTCAAAGTTGACGACATATATCCAACAGATAAAGAATGGCTAAAATTGAGTCATGTAACAGAACAATGATTCCAAGCGCAGCACCAAATCTACAATAGAATGGCTGAAATAATAGCAATAAAGTTGTGGCAATACCTCAGACCTCAATCTCATTGAAATGCCATTGGAAGAACTTAATAGCTATGCATAAACAAATGCCCACAAACCTCAATGAACTGAAGATACATTGTAAAGAAAAGTGATCCAAAATTCCACAAGAAAGAGAGATTGATAAGGTCATACAGAAAATGATTAATTCAAGTTATTGCTGCAGAAGGTCTTATAGCTGTAATTAATTTATGGGGTGTACTTAGTTCTTCACACATGTATTTTCATTTTGGCTTAGTTTTTGTTAAATAGATAATGACACAATGAAATCTGTTCTGTGTTGTCTTTCATCTGGGGCTATATGTATCTTCACAGGGGAGTAACTAGAAATGGCTGGGCCCCATAGCATACTTTTCAATGGGGCCCACACCTCCACAAAAAAATAAATTAACACATCATGTGTATTCTTATAAGGCTTAGTTCACAGTTAATTTGGAGGTTTTATTCGGGGCCTCCGACGCATGACAGAAAAATAGCACAGCAAGCTGCCCCATTTTTTCCCTTTAAGTGACAGACACCACGGCGTAAACCTGACAGACCTATAGTAATTAGTAAGGTCTGTCAGGCGTTGTGGGTGTCTGTTGTGAAGCGGATCCCTAGGCGTTCGTTTTCACCTTTGTGCTGGAGTTTCTGAACTGAACCTCTGACAGAGATGTGAACCTAGGCTAAACACTGCAGAAATAGGAACATTTTCATAACCAAGCAAGCTAAAACCAACAGCTCTGGTCTGATACTATAGGAATAGAGGGTTCATGGATATTTGTCCCTTCCCACCATAAAAATACCTGTCTGCAGTCGCCCCAATAACTTCTGGCTCTTCCCAAAACCCTTGGTGCATTGGGTACTGGACTATTAGTAAAAGAGGATTGGTGTAAGCCTTGGGATGGTAAAAAAAAACACTGCTGGCTGACACCAAGCCCGAGCAATAGTAATGGAGATGTGCCTTTTAGACACCTCCATTACTAACGCTGAAATAAAATAGTAAAAAGAACACTTTGTTCAAATAAACAATCCATGACAACATAGTCCAATGATTTGGACATATTCTAGTGCATCCAACGTAGTCCAGTGGGGAAACTTGTCAAAAAAAGCAGAAAGCTATAAAACATATGACTGTACTGAACTCCTGTGTGCCCCATAAAATATCTTAGTAACCTTAGAGAGTGCAGGGGACAAAGTTCAGTTCACACAGCCATTAAATTAAGGCCAATACTTCCAACATACAATGACCAGTTCTACATAGGTGCTCTGCAGACTGTATACGTGATTATAGTTAAGTTTAAGGCAGTGTCTCAAAAGTGACATTTTCTCTGAATAAAGTGTTTTTTCCCCCTTTTCTTCAGTGAGCGCAAACAGCCATGATGACTTCTTCCAGGTACAACGCATCGCTGCAGAATTTGCTGCTCAAACATCTTAGGTTTGCCATTTTTCTAGCAACTTCCTCATCTCTGTAAAAATTCCCCTTCCACAATTCCAAATGGTAATAATAACTCCCACACAATAATAGTATCCTTAAACTGTAAAACTCTAAAAATTCTTTTGTGCCTCTATATAGTAGGTAGGTAAACCCCTATATAGTAGGTTGCCCCTAAGTTAGGTAGATAGGTAACTCTCTGTTTAGGTAGGTGGACCTTAAGGCTATTTTCACATGGCGTAATTGCGGGGCGTACAGTACGCCCAGAAATTACGCCGGGTGTTCGGGAGTCACACTGATATGCACGTACTCCCGTGGCGCGGGGGGGCTGGCAGCCCGCCGGCCCCATTGACAGTCATTACGGCGCGTATTCGCCGCAAGTAATTGACATGTCACTTATCTCCCCGTGCGTACAATACCATAGTATTGTACGAGCGGTGAGAGGAGGTGTAATCCATAGTTCTCTATGAGAACTGTGGATTACCGTAAATTCTGCACACATCTTGCTCGTATTAGAGCGCAAATACGAAGCGAAATGCGCACCGAAATTACATCGTGTGATCATACCCTAACTAGACAAGTAGACTCCTAAATTAAGGAAGCCAGATAGGCAGAAACCTCTTATAAGGCAGATAGACCCCCCATTAGGTAGTTGAGCACCCATCAGGTATATAGGGAGGCAAATAGGTAGGCCCCCATTAATCATGTAAGCCCCCAATTTGGTGAGTACGTAGGTGGCTCCCCCATTAGGTAGGTAAACCATCATCACTATGTAGTCCTGAAACCTTAACAGTGCTGTGCTCCCTCTCTGCTAATTGAAAAAATAAAATCTCTCCCTGTTCCCTCGCCAAACAGATGCATCTTGGGATATGCAGCAGACCTGTGAACGCTCCACTTCACCAGTTTTAGAGAAAAGGTTGATGGTTGAAAAAAATGCTATTTTAAAGTAAACCTTGGTTTTGGTACACACACACACACACACACACACACACACACACACACACACACACACACACACACACACACTTTTCTCAAATTTAACTGTAACATTACATTTTCACTCTTGTTATTCCTTTTCAATATCATCATGAAAAAGTAAATAATACAATCTTTTGTTGATCCTATGTAGGTTGTTGTTGAGATTTCTTTATTTAGGGTATGTTCACACGGCTTAATTGCGGGGAGTACAGTACGCCCGGCAATTACGCCGGGTCTTCGGGAATCACGCTGATCAGCGCATACTCCCGCGATGTGGAGGGACTGGCAGCCCGCCGGCCCCATAGACAAATGACATGCCACTTATATCCCCGGGTGTACAATGCGATCGTATTGTACGCCCAGGGAGAGGAGGCGTAATCCATAGTTCTGTATGAGAGCTGTGGATTACCGTAATAATTGGGGCGTATTTCGCCTGTATTAGAGCTCAGTACGCTCTCAATACGTGGCGAAATGCATCCCAAAATAAGCCGTGTGAACATACCCTTACTCTCTTCCTGGTAAATATGAAAGTAAACAAAGGGCTTGCCTCATGACCAATTTCCATACACCTTACCAGCATACACGAACATCTTAGAGGGGGCCCCCTACTCTTTGAGCCAAAAACAGGGTTCTGTCTGCTTGCATTACGTGGTTGTCCATTTTTTTTGCTGTTTTTCAATATAAGCATAAAGGTATTGAGCAAAAACTTGCTAGAAGTATTTGTGTCTTTGAAAATATTGATTGAAATACACTGTGCCCGTACTGTTAAAATTAGGTCATGTAAAATCCTACACAGATGCAACAACTGGCTATTTCATAAACACTTAGTCATTTTCACCTGCCAGACTCTGAAGACTGGAAGTATGGTTGGCCCCATCTGCAGCATTCCATTGATTGGATCAATATCAATGATTTGTAAGTCTCTATGGTTTGACCATCTGAGTTTCCTCATGTGACCAACTGTCGGTGCATTAAACTTACAGGGATTGTAGGTAAGAGAGCGTGGTGAACTGGAAAGCTTTCGAATTAACTCGTTCTTTTTTAAAAACCACATTACTAATGTGCTGATTCCTATGCCGTATATGTGTATGGCCATCTTTTCCCTGAGGATTCCATGTGGTAGTCATATATTTATTGCAAAAATATGGAAAAAATTCTACATAACAATGCAGAATTCTGCACTGATTGTTAATAAAATGAGGTCTGATTGTTCTGATCTAAGACAATATAATAACATACAAAGAAGCAGCACAAAAAGTAACTGTGAACCCTTGAATTTAATAACCTGTAGATTCACCTTTAGCAGCAATACCACCCTCTGCACAATGTTCAAAAATGTGCTTCCGGGATGTTGTGTGTGCACAGCCCTCATCACATCATGCCACGGCAACTGTCTACACAGCACAGGTTTTGGGTCGGATTTTCGAAGGATTCAGTATTTAGAATCCACCGAAAAATCCAACTGTAAATTATGCATTGTAGCCCTCAATAGAAAATTTGTGCTATAGTCTACACAGCACGGATCTTTTACTGAGGGAACTCTAAACCGGAGTATAGAACATGTATATTCCACTGGATTGCCATCGGATTCCCGCAGCCCCAATGTACTTCGTTACTGGGAATCCCAAATCCGACCACTGGTTTTTGTACAAAAACCATGCAAAAAACAGTGTTATGGTGCGGTCCACCAATGTGAAAATGCAGTCGGATTTTGGACGGCATTTTCACTTTGCTGTGTGGACCACCTATTAGTTGATATACTTTTGGTCATTGTTCTGTTGCTTCACCAAATGTCTCTTCAACTTGAGGTCATGGACTATTACTTTTACATTCTCATATAAAACCTTTTGACACACCAAGGTGCCATCAGGACAGTATTGGCAGTACTCCAGTCAAATGCCCTGATAAAATTTTCAAAAAAGGGGCCCACAGTTATGGTGCAAGATAGGATCTGGTAATGAGGGTGGGTTGGATTCTTTGGCTGTATTGAGCCATTAAATTACGTATTGCAGCCCGGGAGATACCTGAATTTATTGTTCCCTCATTGATCACACGGCGTCCAGTCCTTGACACACCTAAAACGCCCCAAACCATGATGCTCCTCTACCATGCTCCATAGCTGGGATGAAGTTTTGGTGTTGGTAAAGAGTGTCATTTAAACATAGGGTTGTGCTTTCGTGCTAAAAAGTTCTACTTTTGTCTTATCTATGCAAATAATATTTTACCTGGAGCATTATGCAACATACAGGTAATCTTGGACATACATGACCTGGGCCCCAAAAATGTAACTTTTTAGCACAAATTCACAATGATATATTACACCAAAATCTCATCTTAACTGCCTCTAAAAGGTATCACCTGATTTCTTCACTTTTGTATGGGTAACACGGTACAACATTATACTACTTGTGATAATTTAAAGGGATTGTTTCACTACATCGATCCATTCTACCATAGTCCGGTTTTTTCATTGTTTCATTTTTTTAATTCAGGGGCATGTCTACTGGCTTTACTGGCTTCTACTGATCTACAGTGATGAGCTGCTGAGGACACCAGGTCTGTAGCTATAGCGCCCAGGCTGACAGCCTATCATGAGAGATCAAACAGGTCAGTGGCTGTAGTGACCTGAGGAGCTGATGCAGCCCATTCAAAAGGCGATATCTAGGAATGGTTAGGACAATGTTAATGGACACAAATTGCAAAGTGACTTGTTTCTGAAAGATCTAACATAAAAAAGCAATCCTTGTAGTGAGACAACCCCTTTAAGGAGCAATGAATAGTAAAGTGCATCAAAACATTTTATAGGATAATGTAAGGGTAGCAATACATGACCTCAAGCTGAAGAGACATTGGGTGATGCACCAAGACAATGAGCAAATGCCCAGGAGATACAATTAAATCAAATAAAGAATGGTTAAAAAAGAAGATTTGAGTTTTCTACCAGTCAAGTCCTGATCTTTATGAAGATGGTGGCATGTCGTGAAGGAGAGAATGCACTCAAGGTATCCCAGGAATATTGATGAACTAAAATAGATTGACAGAGAGGAATGGTCCAAAATTCCTCTTTTCTGTACTACAGTTGGAAGTGATTTTTGCTATGTTATAAAATGATGGGGTCATTTACTTTTTGTCTCTGCACTGTGGATATTTGCTGAGTTTGTTCAATAAAAGACATAAATAGTACAACAGTTTGTCTATTTAGATTACGTATGTCTATAATTGTGAGTTCAGTAACAACCAGACTACATTTTACTAATGATCAATGCATAAATGAAAGTAATTCAAAAGGGTTCCTTTACTTTTTATTGCCACTGTATGTACATTGCCTGCATATACATACCTAGAAGTGAGTGATTTATTTTTTTCTCAATTTTCTCAAAAAATAAATCGATTTATATTACTGGACTGTACATAACGCATGATAAATCTGCAGTAATATTTTGTGTACAAGTGTACTCTCTGACTAGACCTGTTTTATTTCAGATCATAGCAAATATTACCTGCATGACACTTTTTAGTTATTGCTGGACAAATTTGGAGGGGGGAATATCTTTACAAGATAATTATCCATTCTGAACAATAAAATATACTAAAATGCTAGATTTAAAAAATAACTTTTTCATTGTGATAGAACTAATGTAGTGTTAGTATTTTATGTAAATTTATATGTCAGTTCTAAGCGAATTAATTTTTTTCAGCTAACATTTAGAATGTAATTTACAAATGCTCAGAAATTAATTCACATAGTCTAATGATTTCAAACATGTCATCATTATAATTTTTTTTTTTTTTTTTTTACTATTCTTCAGCTGTCAATACAATTCATCGTCTTGGCATTCCCAATGCACACCAGTCCTGTCCTGTAACACTTCTGGTACATAGACAAACAAGACTCTCTGGAGATGCTTTACATTGGAACATTTAAAAAGTTGCTAAATTGCCTTTCTATTTTCCCTATGGATCTGTATAAAGTTGCGATGCCAAAGCCCCCTCCTAAGGATGTGGTATTAATGGCTTATCGATTAGGTAGAAGTAAGAGAATGAGCAAGGACCCTTTGACCTCTAGCTGTGCTTGGACTAAGAGCCTCACATTGCATCCCATGAAGAGTGATGTGAACATGGTGTCTGACAGACTTTTACCCACAGAGCTGCCTGTCCCTTGTCAAAAGACGCAGTGCCTGGTATGTGTCCCTGAGGGAGTATGGGGGTGAGGGAGGGTGACTACCTGGACTGTCAGTAGAAAAGAAATGACACAAATATAATGTGGTTGGATAGAGAAGTGGTAGGGACTTTGTGTGAATGAAGTATGTAGTAAGACAATACAAGACAATTTGTAGAGGGCAAGAACACAGCCTGTAGAGTACAACAGCTTAATTGTAGCTGACATATTTTACTTTTTATTAAAATTATTGCATCTACGAGGTCCTAGAAATTTTAAAAAATAAGGTATTCTAGCTCCCTATTTAGGCATGTTCATATGTGGTAACTTCTTGTTGCAGAAATTTTTGTGGCAAGCAATGCTTCCCTAAAACCAAGAGCTGAAGAGGAGACCCAGACTAGAAAGACATATGTCAATTATATTTGTTCAGAGCCTCCATTTTTTTTGGCTTCTGTGACTCTTTATCCTGATTAGTTTGTTTCATTAACCACGCTGGGCATAGCTGATCTCTGTCTAATTAGGGGCCGTTTACAGAGCAATGGACAAATACCGGTCAGTTTATCTGACTGGTATTTGTCCGGTTTGTGTGCCGTCCCCATGGCCGGACGTAAGAATGTGCATGTAGAATGTTTTTCGGGCGGCCGACGGTATGGAAAACTGCCGGACGGAAAACCCGTGCAGTTTGCACTGCTGCACGGGTTTTCCATAGAAGCCCGTTGAGTTAGTTTGTAGACGGTTTTTCAGACGGTTTGCAAAACCGCAAACCATCTGAAAAACCGGCCGGAAACCCGTGCCGTGGGGACATGCCCTTATAGTAATAAATGTCGATCACTTTGTGGATATTTACTTTTAGCCTGAATTAAGAGGAGTTGTACTGAGATTTTACTCTGATAGTCTATTCTTAGGACCCCTCCTAATCAGCAGAATATACTGGGCTGCAGTAATAAACCTACCATATGTGTATAGACATTGCTGAGCATGGTAATACACTAAAGGGGCCACAGAACTACAATGACCACATTTACACCTTCATTCCTTTGACTGGGCTCACACAAGTCATCCACTGATAGCCTAAGGCTATGTTCACACAGTATAAAGTGAAGCACCAAGTTAAAATTATCAATGTTCATTTAATTTATGTCAAATTCATGAAGGGCGTGCATACACCACTCGGCTGACGCATTTTGAGCAAACACACTGCTCTTAGTTATAGCCCTGTGTTCATTATAACAACAACAAGGTGTTCTTTGACGTGTTTTGGCATGAAATGCAGTTAAGCTATGTTTACATGACGTAAAAAGATGCTAAAAAATGCATGTATATTTTGAAACTGATTTTTCTTTAACTCTCTATGGATGCAACTACTTTCTGCCTTCAAGACAGAATGCTTTAATATTTTGATCACTGTGTTCAAAGAGCCACATTTTATTTTTTTTGCTTAACAAATAAACTTTAGGGTACATATCCAGAGAGCATTTTACAACCATACTTAAGACATTAACATAAGAGAATTGACATATCAATATGCTTATTGTGCTACATAACTTTTTAGTTATATCAGCAATGTATCAACACAAGTACCCTAATGCTAATACATGAAGAAACCTAACTACCCCGCAACAGGGCAGAGATTAGAAACCCACAAAGTAAAGAACATATACAGCATTTCTGCTATCTCGGTTGTTCAGATGAGCTAGAATAAAGCCCCAAAAAATCTACGATGGATTCTCGAAGTTTTACATTTACACCCTCCTTATACAGAATAATCTAGAGCTAAAAGGATCCCAACAAAGAAAAGGATAAACAAAACCAAGAGGAGGAAGGGAGGGAAGATGAGTATGACAACGCTAAGGGCTCCCATACCCTAAGGACTCGAAGGGGAATCATAACCTAGAGCTCCTGATGGTCCAACTGTGCCAGGGGAGCTCAACCACCTACCCCAGATTTTATCAAATTTACTTACTTTATTTATGCGCTTTAGCAACCATTCAAGGAGCCACATTTTTTAAAAAAATGTAGGCCAAGCCACATGAGGGCTTGTTTTTTTGTGAGAAGAGTTGTACTTTTTTAGGGTACATGTAATGTATTTAATTTACTTTTTGGGAATGGAATTTTCTGCTTTTTAGTTCTGTTTTCTTAGTTTAGCTATTACAATGTTCACTGTGTGATATAAATAAATGTTTGCTTTATTCTATGTAGTTTTATGTAGTTTTTTATGTTTTACACAATAAAAGCACAATTTTTTGTACATATTTTTAAATATTTTATTGAACATTTTTTTACATTATTTTAATCCAAGTAGGGGAAATGACTATACATTGTAGTGTATTATGCTTGTCAGCATAATATTGTCAGGCATCCTATTAGGTACAAAAGAAGCAAAAAGAAGCACACCAAAGAGTTGTGCGCACACCAATTGTAGACAAACAAATGTATCCCTTTATTTAAAAAAAAAGAAAAACCTAAAACACTTAAAAACAACAAAGTAAACAAAAAACAACAAAGATAACCAAAACACTTGTGAAAATACAAAAAAAGTGCAACAAATATTACTAGTAGAGATGGGCGAATCAATTCTAACGAAGTGTAATTCGTTTAGAATTTCAGGAAAACTTTGATTCTGAACGAAGTCGAAGTTTGGGGTGATTCGCGGGAACGAACCGTGTTTTTAATTGATAAAGTGGCTGCGAGCACATGGCGTTACATGGGGCAAAGCACTCTGGGAGGAAGAAGGCATAGCCTACATGACATGTGCAGAGATGAAGCCAATCAGAGACCGGCGGGATTCTGTGACGTCACACTATATAAGTCCAGGTGCGACGCTGGAAGTTCATACCGCTCTCACTGTGCTGTGAAGCTGCTGCTGCTGAGATCTCACACTAAAGAACTCATTTTTATACAGCGTTTTTTTGGGGGGTGTCACAGCTTGTCTCAGAGACTGCTTCTCTTACATTTTGATTTTGTGGGGTATTGGAATTGAAGTCCAGTGTGCGTCCAATTCAGCTGCATATAGATTTTAATGCTATCTGCTCACAGCACATTGAATATCCAAGGGTTATCTAAGCTTGTTGCAGTTGTATTCAGTTAAAGAAACAGCATTTTTACAATCCAAATACCACTTAATTTTTGGTTGCTCATTTTTTTTGCGCAATTTAGATCCAGGGGTTAATTAAGCATTGTTCTGCTGTTGTGGTCACTAAAAGAAACAGTGTTTTTCAACGCCAAAGAAGAAATTTTGCCTGTAGCATAATTCATATCCGAAGGTTAATTAAGCATTTTTGTGCTTTTATATTCAGTAAAATACACAGTGTTTTTAAACAGCACATACAAGTAAATGTTTCCTGGCCATTTGTGGAGCGCAATTTATATCCAGGGGTTTACTCAAGCTTGTTAGTGGGTTCATTTGGAGTCATATACAGGGTGTGTATTTATCATATACAGATATCTTCATTAAACAGAGTCTGTACATTTTAGAACATACAGTGTTTCAGACAGAGAGGTGGCAGGCTCTTCACATGCGAGTGGCAGTGGCACAAACATTCCTGGAGCCGGCCCAGGTCGCAGCACAGTAAGGGGACGTCGCAGCAGGGGTTACTCGTTGAGGCCAGAACTGCCGGTGTCATCTAGCGGCCGTGTGTTGTTCAGCAACCCAATGGTTCTTGATTGGTTGACTAGGTCATTCACTTCCTCCCAGATGACATCTTACAACCCCAGCCAAGAGTCAGTGGGAACTTGAGACACAACCTTTAGTTGGCATGACCCGGGAGCGGGTCAGCGGCCCTCACCTGTCCTCAACCCGCTCAGCGCCACTATACAGCGAGGATGAACAATTTGAGGAGGACAGTCAGCAGCTACTTGGCAGCTAAGAAATGGGGCCAATATCCCCTGCTTCTTGCAGTAGGCAGCAAAGTATAGATGTGGAGAGTGGCATGGGAGGTTATGTTGTAAGGGTACCTTGCATACCAAGACCGGTGAGGAGGACAGCAGTGAAGATGAAACAATAATCGATGATGATGTAGCCCGACCGCACTTGGGAGCCGGGTGAAGCAAGGGCTTCATCATCAGGAGAAGAGGGCGTCATCTTGCGCGTCAGGCAGCGGCGCAGCCAGCAAGTGGGTTGTGTGGCCGTGAGTCAGCAGGGTAGCAGCAGTGTGAGGTCAGTAGCCAAGTGGCCACAGGGTAGAAAACCCGCTTCGCAGGTCCAAGAAAGTAGCGGCACAGGGGCTCAGCAAGGCAACAGCGGTAGTAGTCACTCAGTGGCGGACGTTGGGCGGTAAAATCAGCTATCAGCGGCGTGGCAGTTCTTTGTTTAAGCCCAACTGGGAGGAGCCGAATATGGTTGTAGGGGTTCAACTCCAAGGGCAACCTTTCACGGGGAACCAGCAGCCGGGACGTTGCAACCTAAACAGGTGCACTTTATCAGCCACACGTTTATACACACCACACCCGAGCCCACAGGCTTGGTCACCCCGGGCCAGTTTAGAAGTCTTAAGCAAACCAAAGTCTGTGGTAGACAAAGCACAGTTCTCTTGGGCCCAATTGTAGGGCCGGGGTCACCAGTCCAGAGGGTCCCCGGGCAAGGTGCCGCTTCCAGTAAGATTCCGTCTCACCTCCAGACCTGCAAAACAGAGCTCTTTACTCCAAACTGCTCTGAGGAGACTCAGCCTCCACTCAACCCCCCCCAGCTCACCTGACTTACCAGGCTTACAGAGATGAAAAATGTGGCCTTGACCTGGAAAGGTGGGAGCAAACCTCCCACCCAGCTCTTGGCCGCTCCGGTAAAGCCCGGCCCGGAGTAACTGCTATCTGCAGTTATGCTAATAATAACAAGGATGTCAGTTTCCTAATGCATCTGACACCTACTATGCTGGGCTTTCCCGCACCGAGCCCAGGCATAACGGGGACACATCTCTCCCATCGATGATTGTGCCTTGCGGCCCTCTTACCTACCCCCTCCTCTGCCCAAAGCCAGGGTTCTGGGCACCTTCCCCATCATGCAGTGCACCCTAGACAAAGCTCTGCATTTCCTTGCAGTTTTTCCTGGCCTATGCTCTACAGAGAAATTAAAATCCTGTAGAGCCAAAAAACCAGCGGGTGACCTAGCATTTTTTCCCTTCTTTTCTCTTAACCATCTAAGGGGGGCATGATCCGAAATCAGCCAAAAACTTGCGCCTAGCAGGTAATACTGAAGGGAATCAGGCCCAACTTGATAGCCAGGCATTCTTTTTCAATAATAGAGTAGTTCTGCTCAGCGGGGGTTTGCTTCCTACTCAAATAACAGACAGGATGTTCCTCTCCATTCATGACATGGGACATCACCGCACCTAGACCCATCTTTGAGGCGTCCGTCTGGACGACAAACTCTCTGGAGAAGTCTGGGGCAACTAACACAGGCTGCTTACAGAGGGCAGTCTTAAGCTTCTGGAAAGCTTCTTCAGCCTCTGGGGACCATTTCACCATGGCCGATTTCGCCCCTTTTGTCGGGGTTGTCAGAGGCACTGCTATGTCGGCGAACTTGGGGATAAACCTCCTGTAATGCCCCACAATTCCCAGGAACGCTCTGACCTGTTTTTTTTTTAGTGGGTGGGGCCAGTTTTGAATTGCCTCTACTTTGTTAAGCTGGGGTTTTATTTCTCCTCGTCCTACAATGTAACCCAAGTATCGGGCTTCCTCCATCCCCATGGCACACTTACTTGGGTTGATAGTAAACCCAGCCATTCTTAACGGGTCAGGAGAGCTTGGACTTTACCTAGGTGACTCGCCCAATCATGAGTAAGATCACAATATCGTCTAAGTAGGCGGCCGCATATTTTCTGTGTGGAGTAAGATCGATCCATCGCCCTCTGGAAAGTGGCGGGGGCCCCTTGCAAACCAAACGGCATCCTCACATATTGGAAACATCCCTCAGGTGTGGTAAAAGCTGTCTTCTCCCTAGCCTCCTTAGACAGCGGGATCTGCCAGTAGCCTTTGGTGAGATCTAGGGTAGTGATATAGCGAGCTGGACCTAACCTCTCAATAAGCTCGTCTACCCGGGGCAGGGGTAAGCATCAACTTTGGACACTTCCTTCAGTTTGCGTAGTCATTGAAAAAACGCCACTCTCCATTGGGTTTGGGACTAACACTATAGGACTGGACCACCCACTTTTAGACTCTTCAATAACACCCAGCTTCATCATTCTCTGGACTTCCTTTGCAATGACTCCACGGCGGGCCTCAGGAATCCTGTACGGTTTCAGGTTCACCCTCACCTGCGGATCCGTAAGTATCTCGTGTTCGATTACCTGGGTAAGCCCTGGTGATTCTGTAAACATGTCCCTATTTTGTTGTAACAGCTGCCTACACTGCTGTTTTTGGGCAGGGGACAGGGTGTCTGCAATTTTCACAACCTCAATTGGAGTCTGAGTTGATCCCCAGGCAAGGAGCTACTGGGGGGCCCCTATCCTTCCAGGGTTTTAACAGATTTATATGTTTAGATCTGATCGGGTTTTCGCCATCCCGGCGGGTGTAGCCGGTAGTTAACCTCGTCTAGCCTCTCGACTACCTCATAGGGCCATTGCCATTTAGCGAGAAATTTACTCTCCACTGTGGGTACTAGCACTAGAACCCGGTCTCCTGGGCTGAACTGCCTAAGCCGGGCCGACATGTTGTACACCCTGGACTGTGCCTCCTGAGCCTGTAAAGATGGGGCTTTTAAAGATGGGGATCACTTTGTCTATTCTTTCTTGCATTTGTGTAACATGTTCTATCACACTTTTAAATGGAGTAACTTCACTCTCCCAGGTCTCTTTTGCAATATCCAGTAACCCCCGAGGGTGTCTACCATACAACAATTCAAACGGAGAAAATCCTGTAGAGGCTTGGGTACCTCTCTGATCGAAAAAAACAGGTAGGGCAGCAAACAGTCCCCCCTCCCGCCATCCTTTTCTACTACTTTTTTTAAAATGGCCTTTAGCGTCTTGTTAAAGCGCTCTACAAGGCCATCCGTTTGGGGGTTTTTAGGTCCCTTTCTCTGGCCACTGGAGTCACTGCGGATGGCCCAATATGGAGAAGTGGGATTCCCAGGGTCAGTCATGGAGTTCTCCACCACATGATATCTCTCCACCAGGTCCACTAGGTCGTCAGCATTCTTGGGACTCCCTTGCACCACCCAGCACTGCAGTGGTCTGGGCAGGGCATGCATGAATCCGTCCATTACAACCCGCTCGATCATTTGCGCTGGTGTACAGACCACTGGTTGTAACCATTTTTGGACGTAATGCAGGAGGTCAAACATCTGAGACCTGGCGGGTTTGTCACTCCTATAGCTCCACTGATGTACTCTCTGGGCTTGGACATTCACTGTTACCCCCAGCCGTGCCAGGATCTCAGCCCTCAGCTTGGGATATTCCCTGGAAACTTGCAGCGATAGATCATAATACGCCTTCTGGGGTTCACCGCTGAGAAGGGCGCCAAAACTTCACTCCACTGCTCTGTGGCCAGCCCCCTCTCGTTCGGCTATGCGCTCAAACACTGCGAGGAAAAAGGGTTCCACGTCGTCCTCTGGGTCATCTTCTGCAGTGCTCTCTTACGGTTCGCCGTGCTCGCTGGCTGTCATCCTGGTGAAGTGGGGCTGGGGTCTCTTTAACCCGGATGGCTTCTGCTAGTATGCCCATCTGTTTTTATCAGGAGCGGTTTGTCTCCCGTTGTGCCCGTAAGACTCAGCATGAGCCCGCTGCTGCTGCGTGTTAGCCTGCACCCGGTGTTTCAAAATCTCCTCCATTGCTAAAGCCTTGTTTTTTTGAACTGAGTTGCAGCTTTAACCCAGGACATATAAAAGGTCTCTGCAGGCTATGCCCGCATCCTCCACCAATTGTCGGGGTTCAACTCCAATGGCAACCTTTCCACAGGAACCAGCAGCCGGGACGTTGCAACTTTAAACAGGTGCTCTTATTAGCCCCACGTTTATACACAGCACACCCGAGCCCACAGGCTTGCGTCAGCCTGGGCCAGTTTAGAAAGTCTTAAGCAAACCAAAGTCTGTGGTAGACAAAGCACAGTTCTCTTGCCCGAGATGAAAACAGAGATGAAAAACGTGGCCTGGACCTGGAAAAGGTGGGAGCGACCTCCCACCCAGCTCTTTGGCCGCTCCGGTAAAGCCCGGCCCGGAGTAACTGCTATCTGCAGTTATGCTAATAATAACAAGGATGTCAGTTGCCTAATGCATCTGACACCTACTATGCTGGGCTTTACCTCACCGATACCAGGCATAACGGTGACACATATCTCCCATCAATGATTGTGCCTTGCGCCCTCTTACATACCCCCCTCCTCTGCCCAAAGCCGGGGTTCTGGGCACCTTCCGCCATCATGCAGTGCACCCTAGACAAAGCATCTGCATTTCCTTGCAGTTTTCCTGGCCTATGCTCTACAGAGAAATTAAAATCCTGTAGAGTCAAGAACCAGCGGGTGATCCTAGCATTTTTTCCCTTCTTTTCTCTTAACATCTAAGAGGGGCATGATCCGAAATCAACCTAAACTTGCGCCCTAGCAGGTAATACTGAAGGGAATCCAGGGCCCACTTGATAGCCAGGCATTCTTTTTCAATAATAGAGTAGTTCTGCTCAGCTGGGGATAGCTTCCTACTCAAATAACAGACTGGATGTTCCTCTCCGTTCATGCCTTGCGCCCTCTTACAGGGTATATGTAGAATCTGTGGGCAGAAAGTGAAGCGTGGCCAGGGAGCTAACGTTGGCAACACGGCCCTGCGTCAACACATGCAGCATCACCATCCGGTGGCACGGGAGAACCGTGGCTCAGATGTGGTGGTCCATCCTGCCGCCGCCACAGCAGCAGCGCCCAGTTGCCTGCATGCCATTGCACCCAGTCAAGGCTGCACCACCTCTGCAGAAGGGAGCTGTTTCTCTTTGCCATCATCTCCCGGTCCTGACGCTCCTGCTCCTCGCTACTCATGGCGCCAGCAGTCGTTCAACGAGGCGATTGCAAAGAGACAACAGTATGAGTCCAACCATCCTAAGGTGCAGAAGCTGACCACACTCCTGTCCAAGTTGTTGGTACTGCAGTCCCTCCATTTCCAAATGATGGACTCTGTACCGTTCATAGAATTAATGACCTGTGCCGAGCTGAGGTGGAGAGTTCCAAGAGGTAATTTCTTTTCCAAAAAGGCAGTACCAGCCCTTCACAAATATGTAGAACAGAAGGTGGGCCAGTCCTTGAGCTTATCGGTTTGTTCCAAGGTGCACGGCAGTGCGGACGTGTGGAGCTTTAACTGCGGTCAGGGCCAGTACATGTCCTTTATGGCCAACTGGGTGAATGTGCTTCTTGCCCAGGCACACCAACAACTTGGACAGGAGATGCCGCTTTCTCCTCCACGTTGTCAAACTGCTGCCAATGTCCGCCTTCTCCTCCTCCACCACCACCACCATCTCAGCCTCCACAAGTACTGCTCCATCATACCACATGTGTAGGGCACAGCGGTGTCACGCAGTTCTACACCTGGCTTGCCTCGGTAAATGAAGTCACACAGGGTAGGAACTGCTCCACGTCATGCAGCAAGAAATCGATGTGTGGCTTTCTCTGCGCCAGCTGCAAATCGGAACCATGGTCATGGACAATGGGAGGAACAAGGTGTCCGCGCTGCACCGAGGAGGGATGGTCCATGCGCCCCGCATGGCGAACGTGTTCAATCTTGCTGTGAAAAGGTTCCTGAAGTCTTCCACCGATCTTCAGAAGATTCTGAAAATGGCCAGGAAACTGTGCATGCACTTCATCCATTCCTACAAAGCGAGGAACTCTCCTTCTGGAGTTGCAGCGGCAGAATGGCATCCCCCAACACTCGCTGATATGCGATGTTTCCACCCATTGGAATTCCAGCCTGCACATGTTGGACTGACTGTATGAACACAGAAAGGCCATTAACAATTTTTTGATGATCCAGGCAGACACGAGTACTCCCCTGTGTAACTTTGATGTCAGCCAGTGGCAGCTCATGCGTGACACCTGCCGTTTGCTAAGGCCATTCGAGGAGGCGACGTTATTTGTCAGTTGCCAGGACTACAGGATGAATAACGTCATTCCACTGATTCATGTCCTGGAACAGATGCTGAAAAATCTGTCTGGGCAGGGGACTGGCGATGTGGCGACTACATCTCGCAGCCTCATGAGTCTGGTGGGGACTGAACTGGAGGAGGAGGAGGACATTGGAGCAGAAGCATTGTCTGGTGAAATTAGTGGATTTTCTACCCAGGTGCCAGGAGAGGAGGAGCAGGAGCAGCTGGAGGAGGTAGATGGAGATGAGGAAGACGAGGCAGATGACCCGCAAGCACCCTGGCAGTATACAGTGGAGATGGAGGCAGGGAGTCCCTCGGAGTCACTTGTGCAGATGGCCCATAGCATGCTGATTTGCCTGGCTAGTGACAGCCGAATAGTCACCATCCGGATGAGGGATGACTTCTGGCTCTCCACCTTGCTACCGGTCCAAAAAGGGAGCCTTTTTCCCAGCTGCTGAGAGGGAGGACAAACTCAAATACTATAGAGAAGTCCTCCATAGTCAGTTGGCCGCTACCTATGTGCGGCATCGTCCCTCCCCTGACAGGTCTGACCAAGGGGTTCCTCAGTGCTCACGTACTACTGCCGCAACTGCTGTGGGAAGTTGGGAGGGTCGGGGCAGTACCAGCTCCATCAGCAGAAACCTAAGTCTTGAGTCACTGATGAGCAGCTTCCTTCACCCGCCTAGTGAGGAGGGCAGTCGTCAGCAGCAGCAGCAGCAGGACCTGGAGCACACCCTGAACCAACAGGTGGTGGCCTACTTGGACAGCACTCTGCCACACCAGTTAGAAGATCCGCTGGACTACTGGGCAGCCAAACTGGATATGTGGCCGCAACTTGCCAAGTTTGCAGTGGAAAAGCTGTCCTGCCCGGCAAGTAGTGTGGCATCAGAGCGGGTGTTCAGTGCGGCAGGGGCCATTGTTACCCCAAGGAGAACCCGCTTGTCCACGGGAAATGTGGAACGACTGACCTTTGTCAAGATGAATCAGACATGGATGAGAGGAAGTACAAATGGATACCAGCCATATAAGTAACAGTTCCTTCTAACACATGGCTCACCATGGCACACCAATGCCTTAGGCGTCAGATGACATCCGCCATGACGCCTCACCCAAACTTTGAGAAATGAGTCTGGGTTCAAACTACCTGCCTCAGCCACTATTCTGATGCCGCCACCTGCCTGATGCCACACATCTGCTGACAGTTTCTCCATCTGCCTACCACCATCTTTACCAGGGACTGGTATTGCCACCCACCTCCACACTCTGTCATTGTGCCACTCTGTGGCCTACTCCTGTTTTTGCCACCTCCAGAATGTCATTGTGCCACTGTCTGACCTCATGCTGCTGCTGTGGCTGCTGCCGTGACCTCCACACTCTGTCATTGTGCCACTGTCTGACCTCATGCTGCTGCTGTTGCTCCTGCCGTGACCTCCACACTCTGTCATTGTGCCACTCTGTGGCCTACTCCTGTTTTTGCCACCTCCAGAATGTCATTGTGCCACTCTCTGACCTCATGCTGCTGCTATGGCTGCTGCCGTGACCTCTACACTCTGTTATTGTGCCACTGACTGACCTCATGTTGCTGTTGTGGCTACTGCCGTGCCCTCCACACTGTGTTATTGTACCACTCTTGGCCTACTCCTGTTTTGTACTGTAAAGGGGTTATACTTGTGTTGGGTTGTTAACAGTAGGAGGTTGCCATTGGAAACCATGGAGTAGGATCGCCTGGTTATGGCAAGGGAACAGTTAATACTTCAGGCAGGCAGTTTGGGCCTGTGTATGTAGTGTGCTGTAAGTCAGGACTAACTGGGCAACCAATCAACAAGCTCAAGGGGTGGAGCTGGACTGAGGAGAAGGGGGAGAAGCTTGTGCGGAGGGGGAAGCTACAGTTGTTGACAGAGTTGTCAGTTGAGAGTCAGTGAAAGGAGAGGAGACAGTGACAGGAGAGAGAAATGTGTCCTTCAGAGTTGCAGTAGCCATGAGGAGTGGAAAATATTATTGGCTGTCGTTCGGAGAGAGTAGAAAGCCATGTCCTTATATAGTTGCTATTTGTTAAAAGCAGAGAAAATCGGTGAGAAGTCCCTAGTGAGTGTCCAGAGGAAAGTTCAGCAGGAGGCCTGAGCCATAGTGGAGAAGCCACTGAGAGTGGTCAGGTAGAGCAGTAAGGTGGGCAAGAGAAGGACCCCTCGTTAGCTGTGTGTGTGGACGCTGAAGCTGCTGGGTGCTGGGACATGAGAACACTGTATGCACTGCAGCAGCTGCTATGGACGAGAGTAAAACTATCATCACTCCCAAAACAGTTGTCATGTCAATTGATTATTGCCAGTGCACCACAGGTCTCAAACACTGTGCCTCTCCCTGCAATTCAAACTGGTAAGGGTGGTTGCTATGGTCAAAGGGCAGATGCAGTTGGACGCAACCATAGCCACCCTCACCTTACAAAATGACGTAGTTGGCAGGATTGCGGTACAAGAGGAGAAAGAGACAGACATGTGTGGGAGAGGGAGTCTCTCCACCCGCAGGCGTTGGGAGTATTGTGGTACTGGAGTAAAGTGTGTACGAAACGGCAGTGTTTCCAGTGTTAAAGACTGTTGTGTGAGACCCTGAAGCGATCCAGTGAGTGACCTGCAAAATGGGGTTGAAGGAGCATGTGGACCAGAGGCTGGTGGATGGTAAGTGCCCTGGTGAAGAGATTCAGTAGACACAGTAAGCTCGAGTGAAAGTTCAGCGTGGCCACCTTATGGGGGACCAGGAATTGTGGTAGCAAAATCGTGGATTGGCATGGCGGAGTGGAAGAGAAAGGGTGCGCAGAGTTTCCCGCCAAAGAGAGGCCAGTGGGGGCAGATAATCAATTGCACGAAGAGAGGGGTAGCCCCACCCCTGGGATGCACCTTGATACAGCACACGGCACCAGAAGAGAAGGTGGTGCTAGAGAGAGATGCTGTGAGGAGAAGAGGGAGCAGCACGTATGAGCTGTACAAATTTGTGCTGTTGGCAGAAAAATGTTTGGAAAACAGCAGGAGAGCTGCCAAGAAGATGTGCAGCAGCTTCTGGACCAGGCAGATCAGTAGATGGGCCTGTGAGCAGCCTGAGTGTCCCGATGTGTAGTGCACCAGTTCCCGTTGAGGGAGAATTTTCTTGTTTATGTTGACCTGTTGAGATGGATCAAGGACATTTGTGTTAATGGATGCTGAAACTTATCCTGGAAAGGTAATGAAAAGTTTAATGTTATTGTTATGTGCACAATGAACACAAGTATACGAAATGTTTTATTTCCCTGCAAAACACATGTGAGTGTGTGTATGGTGCCAAAGCCAGGGATGGTTTTTAAAGTGGGGGAAATGTAAGGGGTTATATTTGTGTTGGGTTGTTAACAGTAGTGGGTTGTCATGGGAAACCAGGGAGTAGGATTGCCTGGTTATGGCAAGGGAACAGTTAATAGTTCAGGCAGGCAGTTTGGGCCTGTGTATGTAGTGTGCTGTGGGCCAAGAGCAGCTGGGCAGCCAATCAGCAAGCTCGAGGGATGGAGCTGGGCTGAGGAGAAGGGGGGTAAGCTTGTTCAGAGGGGAATGCTGCAGTAGGTGACAGAGTTGTCAGTTGAGAGTCAGTGAGAGAAGAGGAGACAGTGACAAGAGAGAGAAAAGTGTGTCCCTCAGAGTTATAGTATCCATGACGGGTGGAAGACATTATTGGCTGTTATTTAGAGAGAGTAGAAAGCCATGTCCTTGTATATAGTTTCAAATTGTTAAAAGCAGAGAAAATCCAGGAGAGGCCGGGGAGAGGTTCCCACTCTAGAGTCAGTGAGTTTCTAGAGGAAAGGCATCGATCCGGGGAGCAGTGAGAAGTTCAGCAGGAGGCCTGAGCCATAATGGAGGAAGCCACTGAGAACGATTGGGTAAAGCAGTGACGTAGGCAAGAGGAGGACCCCTCGTTAGCTGCATGTGTGGATTCTGAAGCTGCTGGCTGCTGGGACAAGAGTGCACTCTATATATTGTAATAGCTACTAATGATGAGAGTAAAAGCCTCATCACTCCCAAAGCAGTTGTCATGTCAATTGATTATCGCCGGTGAACCACAGGTCCCACTCCACGCTTCTCCCTGCGATAACAAAAGAACTCTGGTAAGGGTGGTTGCTACGTGCAATGGACGCCACCATAGCAACCCTCACCGTACACATGCACAAGAAAAAGTAGCAGTAGGCATCCAATAGGGCCCTGCCTCCAGAATGACGTAACAGGTGTCCTAACATGGCAGACCTGGAGGGGTGGTTTGCATGGGAGGTTAATGGTATGAAGGAGGAAACTCCTCCTTTCTAATAGTTTAAATGCAAAAATCACTATTGATGGTTACATCTTAGAGGTTAAACTGCAGGAGTCTAAGTGATCTTGGATCCTGGCAGTTACAGCAGGAGTCTGGCTACTTGTAGCTTGCCACACTGATCCTGCATGTATAACAGCTTTGCCTCTGGAATCTCCATGACAAATATATCCTTAATAGATTATTAAGTAACTCTGCTCAGTGACGGATACATATGTCACAGAGTGTTAAAAAGTGAAAAGGATATTTGCGGGATTTTACAGTGATGTTTTATCCTTACGCCGCCTTCTAATTAGCAGCATGGCCTGAGCTGCAGTACTAAACACAGTCATATGTGTACAGGTATTGCTGTGTCTTGTACTAGTGTAAAGGACCCACAGATTTCGTGACCACCACTACACCTTCAATTCATTAACCAGGCCTGCATTAGTTATACATTTAAAGGGAATGTGTCATCAAAAAATGACTTATTGTTTAACTCACATTTTTATGTTAAACACATTTTTTTAGGAATTTTTGGTTATGTTTTTTTTTAATTTTCCAGATCACTTTCAGTATTTTTTTTTAATAATTCTTAAGTCCTGCAGTTTTCACTTTGGCCACTAAGCATAATAATCACACATAAGAAAAAGCAAACCAAATAATAACTAACCACCGACCAACTCTATATGAACATATCAACAAAAGTAGTCAGAAGAAATTCAATTGTACCAATAAAATAATTTTATTTATTAATTAATCCAAAATTTTTAAAATCACCTTACAAAAAGTTATTCATAAAAAGTACGATAATGTAGATTGACACAGGCCAATGGAGTTTAAGATCAATAATTCATATATATAGACTACCAGGATCCAAGAAATGCCCGCAAAATGCAATTCAAAGTCTACTAATATATATAAGAGCCAAAGTGCAAATGTGCTAATTCCTAAATAAATAAATACATATATATTAATCAACTCATATGTATAAAAATAATAATAAAGTGACAATAGTTATATCTCCGCTGTATCAATAGTACACATGCGTACAATGGATCCTAATTCACAAATGGGATACAGTATATAACAAAATAGTCCATATATTTACAAAAGATCATAGGTATATGGTAAGTAAAAATAGTCAGAATCAGATGTAAATAATTACCAAAATGGTGTGCATCAAAGGAGTCCCCCTACGTGCGTTTCGCGTGACCAGCTTCTTCAGGGGAGCATTTCTTGGATCCTGGTAGTCTATATATATGAATTATTGATCTTAAACCCCATTGGCCCGTGTCAATCTCCATTATCGTACTTTTTATGAATAACTTTTTGTAAGGTGATTTTAAAAATTTTGGATTAATTAATAAATAAAATTATTTTATTGGTACAATTGAATTTCTTCTGACTACTTTTGTTGATATAAGCCTAATAATCGTCTGACACTTCCGGTTCTGTTTAGAGAGCTTTTCAGCAGTTTTCTCATTATCAGTAAAAGCAGGGTCAGACTGAAAGGAGACACCATTATGTACAGATAACACAGAATCCACCAGTCACAAGAGGAGATGTCATAGCTCCCCCTCTCCCCTCCCTGCACAGTGAAAACTCCTATACAATTCTATGGGACAGAATCTGTCTTAAGAATCCTATGTGCATGAAGCTGATGTAAAGTATCTCTCTGACTGATTTTAAAGCAGTGCAAGCAATATTGTCTTACCAACAATCATATATAGACGGCCGAATAGAGAAATCTACAATCAGGAAATAAAAACGACTGAGAGGAAAAGAATATGGAGCAGAGGCTTGATTTAATAAGTAAAAAAAAGAATTGGCGACAGATTCCCTTTAAGTCCTAAGCCTATGCTCACACAATATTTTGATGTTGTATTTTGGTGCAGAATATGCTTTGTTTGCACAGAATTCATGTGTTTTTTTAAGCTTATTTTTCTTTAAACCACTGTCAAAATGCATTTTTTTATTGTGATTTATTTGACATACATTTTTTCAGCATTTTTATTTTAATATTGGTAATAATTAAGACATGGCCCAAGAATAGTTATAATTGAGACATGGCTGGATGATAGCTATGACTGGGTGGTTAACTTACTGGGTTACAATTTATATAACAAGGATCATAAAAATTAAAATGAGGAAAGGTTTTTTCCTTTATGTAAAATCCCATCTAAAGCCCAAACTCAAAAAAGACATATAGTATGTTCGGGAATCAAACATGTGGAATTGCTATGGGTGCATAACATAACATACACACAGGTAAAAACAATACTAAAATTGGATTAGGGACCACCGAATACAGCAGAATCCTCAACCACCCACATGTATAATGGGAAACTGTGGATGTCATAGAGAAAACAGGTGTTTGTCTATAATTACCTGGTTAACTAGTGTGGAGCCCAACTAGAGAAGGCACTTTTGGACTTCATATTAACTTACAGACTTGCCAGAATATATTTTGCAGCACCTAAGAAATAATGACCACAATATAATAAATTTCCACTTATCCTTCAACAGGGTGTTTTCATTGGGGGGACACAAAAATGCTGAACTTCAGGAATGTGCATTTCAATCAGCTTAGATATGCCCTTAGCCTCAATGACTGGGACAATAGCTTCCACAATAAGAAAATTATCTTACTCATCATGTGAGACGTAAACCCTGTGGAAATAAAAGGCTAAGAAACAGGAGAAAAGCAATGTAAATAAATAAAAATGTTAAGGGAGTAATAAAAAACAAAAGAAAAAAAATTTAAAAGGGTTTTCTCACCATGCTGTCTCACAGAGCCACAAGCAGCTTCAGTCTCTCATTTCCTGGTCAGGCTGTGGATGTTTTGATAGCAGTGATTGGCATATCAACTCTGCTTTTCCTAGCTGATTCTATTAGGGTGACATGACTGCTGGAGGCTACAGAGCTCTCAGGCTTATAACTTGTCATTACTTCAGGTAAACAAAGCTTTTGTGATAGGACTCAGCTGGGAGTGACTTACTATGTTCCAAATAACTGACTGACAGATTAGAGCAATGAAAGATAAGAGAAAGCTTAGGGTGGTTGGTAACCTACAGAAACTTGTGTACCCTAGCGGTAGATAAAATCTTTTTGTCCTGAATCTAACAAATTCAAACCCGCAATGTATTTGGTAATAGTCTCCATGTCCCTTTCCCTACATGTTAAAAGCTAATTATTGTGGTGAGAAACCCCTTTTAAGTTGCTAAAACTGGTGGGCAATGAAGAAGCACTGTTAAAACAGATAAAGACAGCAAAACTGGAACCAGAGAGACATATTGGCAAAGAAAGTAAAGCTAAATATTCCTCACTTTTATAAATAGTGAACATATTCAAACTGAAAATGTTGACTCTTTGGAAAGTAACAAGGAAGATATCATAGAGGATGAGGAGGAGAAAGCAAATCTATTAAAAAAAAGTCTCCACTTTATATACAGACGAAGATGGCAATCCTGTTAGTATGATGAGGGATGAGGTAAACTCTACACTAAGGGCGACATGTATGAAAGGGTTTTTCACCCTTTTTCTGGCGTACAATACACCTAACTGAGTCGGCTACTATGTCTAATGTGCCTAATGAATGTGTTAGGCGCATTGTTCATAAGACTTGACACTTTCAAATGCGCCTAACATGAAGGGATGTTTTGGGGGCGTTCTGGGGGCGTTATGGAGGTATGTTGCACCACATTCGTAAGATTAGACACATATATGAATGTGGTTCGGCAAAATTAGGTGCATTACTGCTCGGACAGGCAGACCTATTTCAGTGTGGTCTGTCTGAGCCTGAGGAGTCGAAGTGAAGCTAGATTTGCTGTAAGGGGCAAAAATGTCTCTTATTTCTCAACTTAGACCAGTACAATAATAAAAAGTAATTTACCGTATCTACTCGAGTATAAGCTGAGTTTTTCAGCCCAAAAAAATGAGCTGAAAAAGCCGTCCTCGGCTTATACTCGAGTCATTGTTGGCGCTCGGGCACTGCGACGGCCCGAGCACCGGCAGGGACACTTCGGGTGTATGCGACTCCTTGGAGTGCATACAGCGGAAGACTCTATTGCGGAGCAGAGACCGAGCGCTCCCTACTTCGCAATAGAACTCCAGAGAGCCGCAAGCAGACATGCAGCCATCCGTAGTCTCCAGCACAGGCAGCGCGCAATGTCATCACGCTGCCTGCGTGACCTAATGACATCACGCCCCCTGTGCCAGAAGACGGAGCGGAGCACCCGGAGATCCTTGGAGCTACGAGGGAGTGAGGTGTTTGTATTTTTTTTTTTAAATATAACCTGCCTTTAACCTGCCTATAGGGACATATACCTGCCTATAACTTTCCTACTACCTGCCTATACCTACCTATAAGGAGATATACCTGGCTATAACCTGCCTATAAGGACATATACCTGACTATATCTACCTATAGGGACATATACCTGCCTATAACCTGCCTATTACTTACCTATACCTACCTATAAGGACATATACCTGCCTATAACCTGTCTTAAACCTGCCTATAAGGACATATACCTGCCTATAACTGCCTATAGGGACATATACCTGCCAATACCTGCATATAGGGACATATACCTGCCTATACCTGCCTATAGAGACATATACCTGCCTATAACTGCCTATGGGGGACATATACTTGCCTATACCTGCCTATGGGGAACACTAAACTGCCTATGCCTGCTTATGGGGGACATTAAACTGCCTATACCCTGTTTCCCCCGAAAATAAGACACCACCAAAAATAAGACATAGTGCATTTTTAGTTATGAAATTCAGAGTTTGGCTCCTTATGCCGATGTTTGTGATGAAATCACTACAGTATATTAATACATGTTGATGTTTTGTTCAACAATAAATGTGAATTATTGTTCATAGAAAAAAATAATCCCCTAAAAATAAGTCTTAGCTCGTCTTTAGGAGCAAAAATGTATATAACAGACTGTCTTATTTTCGGGGAAACAGGGTACCTTGCTATGGGGGACATTTTTATTTTTGAAATGTATCAGTAACCGCTGCATTTTCCCCCCTAGGCTTATACTCGAGTCAATAAGTCTTCCCAGTTTTTTGTGGCAAAAGTAGGTGCCTCGGCTTATACTCGGTCGGCTTATACTCGAGTATATACGGGTATTATAATTATCAAACTGTATAAAATTTAATGAAAAATGTGATCATATAAAATTAATATAAAAATATATAATATCCCCAAAATAAAAAAATATATCCTATAAAACGTATTTAAAATTAATAGAATGTTAAACTAATTTTACATTAAATAACCCACTGATTATGTTGTTCAGATTTTTATATTTTAAATTTTTACTACATTAAATTTTAAATGTATTTTTGCTGCTCTCACCCTTCATTCTACATACCGCAAGAGCCAGCACAGCACAGGTATTGCTGGGACCTGTGGTCCTCCAAGCAGGATCAGTACCATAGTTTCTATGTACTGACATGCTAATGATTTTATTCTTATTTCCAGCCTATCTATAACCTAAATACATTAAGTTCTATAATGCGCCTAACACATATGCAAGGCGCGTCAAACTTTACACACCATTTATGAACGCACAAAAAACACTTTCCTACATAAGGCGCATTATACACTGAAAATGAGACTCGACTATTCACTTCGATCCACCTTCCTTCAAACATGTCACCCTAAAAGTCTCCTGTCTAACCAAGGAAGAAGTGCAGCTCCGCATCAAAAAAATTAAAATAGACAAATTACCATGGCCAGATGGTATACACCCCGTGTCCTAAGGGAATTTAATAATGTAATAGACAGGCCCTTATTCCTAATATTTACAGACTCTATAGTAACAGCGTTTTCTCCAAAGGACTAGTAAAGCAAATGTGATGCCAATATTCCAAAAAGGGGTCAAAAAGTGATCCTGGGAAGTATAGGCCGGTAAATTTAAGCTTTGTTGTGGGAAAATTGTTTGAAGGTTTTCTAAGAGATGCTATACTGGGGTATCTCATTAAAAATAAATGTATAACTCCTTATCATCATGGGTTAATAAGGGATCAATTCTGTCAAACTAATTTGCTTTTGTGAGAAGGTTAGTTCTTGACTTCACAGATCCCTCATCTACTGCGGAGTTACATTCCAGAGACCCCCACGATAGGTGAAAATCCGCAAAGTAGCGGCGTTATATTTATTTTATAATTTATATATATTTTAAGGCTTTATAAACCCTCCACACTCTCCTGTAAACCTTTCCCATACTCTTATTAACACTTCATATGCTCTTAAACACTTTTATCATGACTCATGTAGCTGTGCAGTACTAGTAGCAGCCGTTGTCCTTCTCCACCTGCCCTGGAAACCCCGTACTTACCAGTCCCCGCTCCTGTCTCCGGCTCTGACAACCGCCGCGCGCATAACCGCTGCTTAAGGCGCGCGCGCGACCGCTGGTCCGGATTTAAAGGGCCAGCACGCCGTTAATTGGTTATTGACGGCCGCCGGCCCTATATAAGGTATACGCCCCCAGCACTTCCTGCCAGTTTGTTGGTGTGCTAACCGTGCGTTTAGAGTGTATTGGAGTCCAGTCTTGATTACCCGTGTACCAGTCCGCTTGCTTACGTTTCCTGACCTTGCCTGTTTGCCGCCTGCCCTGACCGTCTGCCCGTCTCTGACTATGAACCTCTGCTGCCTGCCCTGACCTTCTGCCTGTCCCCGACTACGCCTCTGGATTACGTCTTTGTACCACGCTGTATCCCACCCGCCATCGCAAGCCAGTCACGTCAGGGGTAACGACCTGGTAGCCTCACGCCGCAGCAAGTCCATCCCGCTTTGCGGCGGCCTCTGGTGAAAACCGGGGGCTACTTAGACTCCGTTCCCTGGCGTGGCTTAGCTATCATCGCTTGCGTTGGCCCAGCGAATCCACGCCTGCGTTACAGCTCTTCACCAATTGGTGCAGTATCTTCTCCCTGGGGAATAATTTTTATCTCCACTAAAGGTTGAACTGATCTCTTCATCCTAATGATTAACATAGTTATGGGGAGTTGCTGCTGGTGCTTTTTCTTCTGAGTGAGAAGGTTTTTGTAAACTGACGTGCCACTCTCGTTTGTATCTACAAAGTGCAATAATTGAAGCATCTGAGGGTCCCATTCTTTAGCCACTCGCTGAAGTTCTTCTGACCATTCTTGCAAGATGATCGAGTGTTAGACCAACCTCCTCCTCTTCTCCAACCGGTTTGTCTTGTTCCTCATCAGTTGCTGACTTCGTCATCTCTGTCAGGTCTTCCTCTGTCAATGGTTGTGAGTGGACATCGATCATGTCATTCACGTTGTCAGGACTCAATTCATTGAAGCCATCTCCTCGCACTAGTTTTGCCAGCTTTATGACCTTTACTACTGCACCACTTCTGGCCACACATTTTTCCAGCTGGCATTTACTGTTTCACTCTTCATCTCCTTTATGGACTTCTGAATATTTAGAAGACACAATACAATATTGTAGTCATGCCAGTACACCTTTAGCATGAAGTTTTCATCCCCGGTCTCTTCTACACATTCCCAATATTGGCGCGTACTTGTCTACTCACTTGGGTACAAATACAGGTTTTTTTTTTAACCATATCCACAAGTGTTTGATTAAATTATAGTGTGGGGACTGTGGGCCAATCCAGCAACGAAATGGTTAAATGACAATCTCAATGTATGCTTCGGTTCGTTGTCCTGCTGGAACACTATGGGCGACATGTCAGAAATGCCGTTACACCAGTTTTAAGGTGCATTAAATGTGTATAGTGTATAGTGCGCCTGAATCAATGAACGTGTCAAAAATCTGGCATCTGTTATACCTTGCATTGTATATTTGATGTGCCTAATCTAGGTGCATAGCACATTATAGGTGTATACCATATCATTGCTAGAATATTTGATGCGCCTACTTTAGGCGCATTCAAATGTGTTGTGGGCCTGGCACATAATGCGCCTAGTTTTGGTGTACTACAGATCATTTATATAGAGAATAAGGTGTCAACAGTTTTTTGCCGCAAAATACACCAAAAAAGCCCTAATGGGACATGTTGCCCTATGTCGTCCTTGTCATACCCGTGCTACTCAAGTGTATGAAGTAACTCATCTTGTAGGATACTTGCATAGAGCTCAACATTGAGACAACCATCAATCCTGGTCAAGTATCCAACACCTTTGGCTGTGAAACAACCTTATATAATCAGGCTTCTTTCACTGACCTTGACAGTTCCTTAACTTTCTCAATCCGTTAGCCCCCTTTTCCCTTGATTGTTTCAGACCCATTTGTACGCATCTTAGCCCAGTCTCATTACTCCAGATGACATGTTTCAAATCTTCTACTGTCCACTTTTCATACTTTTTTGTAAACTCGAGCCAGCGCTTCTTGATATTGAAGTTGAGTCTTCTTCACCTTTTTTCAGGACACCATACCAGACTTGTATAACAAGTTTCATACAGTGCTAGCATGGACATCTGTGATTTCACTATTACAAAGCTTACGAGCCACCTCCTCTGCCATGCTTGTCGCAGCAGAACTTACCTTGTGATGAGCCAATTTGTTGACTCCAATATTTTGCTGGACGTCCACCTATTGGCTTTGGAATGGATGGACAGACTTTATTTCGTATTCTTCCAACTGTAATGGCAATCACATGATGCAATTTGGCAATTTTATTGGACGAGAGACCGCTACTGATGAGCTGGATGCTGCTGCTTCTGTTTTCTTGGGAAATCTTCATGGCTGCTCCTTGATTCGAACCAGTGATGTCTCATCAAGGGAGGTACCATGAGCCCTAACTGGACCCCATTCCACTGTCCCTGCCTACTTGATTTGCTGCCCTAAATGGCAGACCACAACTGGGCGGCAGGTGAAAGGATAGTCGAACCGTCCGAGTTGGTAACAGAGTGGCTGGACCTATGTCACTCAAAGAGCCTCTAGCAGAGTGTTTTCCAGGGTGGGGTCACAAATCAGCACCTGCAGAATGTTGCTCCCTGCAGGATGAATGCTGAATAGTTAAACTGGTCCTGACAAGTGACCTTTTGCTTGGGAATCAACCTAATAACACAACGAGCTATTACAGAATGTGAGAACAGGTTGTAATTTGTAGAATACAAGAAGAAAAAGATTGTCACTACCAGTAGCAAAACAGTAACAATGCAGTTACATGACAAGAATCCACATATCTATACATATGCTACATAGTTGAATGTCAAATATATGTTTGAAATAGCCAAGATGATTGTCTACAAAATGATGGGATTCTCACGTCCAAAGCTGTTGTGGATGGTGAGATATAGAGCCTGAAAGTCCATAGATCAAAATATTGTTACTCTTTTACTCTCCAGTTTATGTGAGAGAGCAGGGGAACAGAGCAGTGGTCTACATATAAGGATGATGCGTGATCAGCAATGTATATGTGAGGAGGGGTTCCTTCAAAAGCTGTGTAATGCAGCGATAACCACCAGGCAAGTTTAGAATAAACCTGAATCCTTTATTGGTAATGCAATAAAAATACGAGCGTTCCCATAAGCACACTTGGTCCTCAAAACATGAGAAATGGCTAACGCGTTTCGGGTGTCTGTTCACCCTTAATCATAGCATGCTATCCTTAATCATAGCATCCTTAATCATGCTATGATTAAGGGTGAACAGACACCCGAAACGCGTTAGCCGTTTCTCATGTTTTGAGGAACAAGTGTGCTTATGGGAACGCTCGTATTTTTATTGCATTACCAATAAAGGATTCAAGTTTTATTCTACACTTGCCTGGTGGTTATCGCTGCATTACACAGCTTTTGAAGGAATTCTGATCACGTCTTGGACTCTGGACGAATGCAAACTGATTCCACCATTACAGCTGGATTGTTTTTGGGGTGAGCTGACCTTTTACTTGTTTCTATTGTGCTATGTACATATGTGAGGAGGGGGCATGAGCAGCAGTATATATGTAAGAGAGGAGGGGAACAGAGCAGCAACCTATCTGTAAGAAAGGAGGGAGCATGAGTAGTGTCTGTTTGTAAGAAGAGACCATGAGCAGTGATCTTAGTGTGAGGAGAGACATGAGTAGTATATATGTGAGGAGGGGACTTGGGAGAGGTTGGTATGTTAAGACATGAACATCAGTGTATATGTGGGGAATTGGCAAGAGCAGCGGTCTATTTGCGAGAATGGAGGGGACTAGAGCAGTAGTCTATATGTAAGAAAGGAGAGGACCAGGAAAGCATACTGCATGTAATAGAAGAGGGGGCCAGATCGGTGCTCTATGTGTGAGAGAGGAGGCGGCCAGAGCAAAGGTCTATTTGGGAGACAGGAGGAGACCAGAGCAGCAGTCTATATGTGAGAGAGATGGGGATGAAAGCAGCAGCATACATGGGGCACTATTTAGCCACTCATATTCTGGGGGAATTTGTTTGTAACATAAAAATTCAGTCCATCATTCCACAGCAATCATCTCCAGTATAAAGCTTTACTTTAGTTAATCTTGTTTATAAAATCCATTATCAAAATATATAATAAAAATTTACAATCCACAAAATTATGTACATTAAAACACAGCTTTCCAGCTGATCAATAGCTGTTACTATTTGTGTTGCTTACGCATTTTAGAATTACCCCTTAGGCCGTGTTGACACGGCTTATTCCCAACGGATTTGTGAGCGCAATCCGGCTCACAAATCCGCCGTGAATAAGGGGCGGGACGGGGCGGGGCCGGAGCGCAGCGGGGGCGCGGCTCCCCGGCCCCATAGACTTGCATTATCCACGGCACGTATTGCGCCTGGATAATGTGCATGTCACTTTCTCCCCGCCCGGCGGATTCGCCGAGCGGAGAGGAGCGACGGAATCCACTGTTCTCTATGAGAACAGTGGATTACCGTAATGACTCCGACGGATTGGCGCCGTACTTCAGCGCAAATCCGGCGCGCAGTACGGCGCCAATCCGCGGCAAAATAAGCCGTGTGAACAGGGCCTTATTCACAGCATAGGTGTGATATTTATTTGTATTATATTTTTTCGATAATGGGTTTTATAAACAAGACTAATAAAAGTGAAGTGTTTTACTGGAGATCACTGTGCAGTGATGGATTGAATTCATACTGTATGTTACATCATAAGACTGTTGAAATCATAACCATGTTCTCCAAGCATCTACAGATAAATGCTGTGGTTTATATTAAAGGGGTTTTGCCACGATCTCATTTCATATCTCCTGTATCCTGCTCTTCAGCTCTGTGTGCTCAGAAGGGGGCGTGTGTGATTTGTTTGAGCTGCATATCTTGTGACAAAGCAGGATGACATCACCAGGTCTTTCCTCTCTTTAGTCAAAGAAAGGTCTGTTTATGTAAAGCATTGTGTGTAGCTGAGAGGTAAAGTTTTTGCCTTAAAACACAAGGGTCGTAGGTTCAAGTCCCTGCAGGAACCAAACCTGTGGGGGCTTTTTTCTCTTTATCAATGCACAAACCTGATTGAGGTTTCCTTTTTTATTTATTTGCACTGTTTGACTAATTACTAAGGAGCACAGAGGACGGGAGTAGAATGATATCACCTGGGGATTGAACACTCAGCAGCTGCCTGAGAGGAAAGGTGATGTCTGAACATGTCTGACCAGGACTGAGGAGCTCTCAGCGCTGGTCGTATCCCCTGGAGACGAGCTGTAAACAATGGATCACTAAAGGAGAAGCTAAAACAAAAACGATGCAGAATTTTTAATAATGATGAATGGTGAAATGTTTGTTATTTCATTTTCAAGCTTCCCACGTCAATTTTACTTCGTGGCAAAACCCCTTTAAGTAAGGGTAAGCTGACTTATTTTCTATTTGTTCAGCATAATGTCTGTTTGACCTAAATATTTTTGGGGACTATCTGGCAGTATTATTTTGAAGTCACTATCTGCGTGGCACTATTATTTTCATCTGAAGCACAGCAGGCACAGTTATGGGGCAATGACAGGGACAGCACTGAGGATAGCAATAGGATGGGGAATTTTTGTAGAGGTGGGAAATTAATTGGGAGGATCCTAAAAGAAATGTTGTCATGGCAACCTGTGAGTCAACATTTTCCCATTATTATGTCTAATATAATTGTCCCTGGATAGATATAATTGTTTTTATAATGTTTAATTAATTGTGTTAATGTAATGAACAATGTTGAGGTGGAGAGGTCCAACCATGAAACCTTTGCACTGGGCCCATCAGTCAAAAAACACTCTGATCAGGTATGGGGCATGTCACAAGACCTGCCTACTGATTCACTTCAGTAAGGAGTTCACCCAAAGTCTATATGTCTTTGAGAATAACATGGCAGACTGTGAAGATAGTGATTGTGCCTCCCTGCTATCCTGGACGCACAGAAGAAATTATTGTGAGCAAATGCATATGTATAAACAGATACTTAAAGAGAACCTGTCACATAGGTTATACCCCTCTTGCTGAGGACAGCACAAGCTAGTGACAGACATGCTGTTTCCAGCGCTGTGTCCCTTATTCTGTAAGATGCAGCAGTTTTAGAGCATTTCCCCCCTCAAATTTTGTTCGTGGCAGTGTTAGTCCCCCCACCAAAGGCTAGCCCGCCCACGACGTTATTCACATTTTCACTTATTCAAGTAATAGTTTAATTAGGTGGGCGGGGTACCCTCGGGTTGGGGGGTTTTTAAAAAAGAATGACACCTAAAGGATCTTCAAATGACTTTCTGGCTAAAACTGCGGCATTAAAATACACGAAAAAACACATTTTCAGAAAAAGGGGACACAGCACTGGAAACAGCATGCCTGACACTATTTATTCTGCCCCCCAGCAAGGGGCAAAAACTTTGTACGGTTCCTTTTAAGGGGCAGTCAAGCTATGTAAAGCGTTCCCAGCACTGTGCCCTTATTCTGTGAGAGCTGCGTTTTCATTTAATGTAAAATCAAAAATTTCTTTTTGAACAGGGATTTAAACAATTTTACGCAAATAATAACCCCTTTAAAAACAAAATTTTATATCATTAAAAATATTAATATCTAAACCCTATTTTTTCCCTGCATAACTAATGATCGCTACTGTAACTATCCGTCAGGGAGTAACGCCCCGAAAAAGAGGGGCCCCCGTTTTAAAGACAACAATATCATCATCGGATGACACCTTTAAATCCCACTATCCCGACCTTTTCCCCCCATACAATTTTAGGTTCACGGGGGATTCAAAATTTCCTAAATGTGGAAAAAAAAAAAAAAAAAAAATACCTATAAACACGCAATACTACAAACATTACTTCCCTTTTAGGAGATAATGGACGATACTAAGCTTAAGTTGCCATTTAAAAAAGGAAAAAAACCCGCACCCTCTAGTATTGGCACCCAAATGAAGGATACAGACCCAAAATTTGTCTCTGCCCCCTTATATGTCTTAAAATGGCCCCGCAAATGTAATATAAAAGTCCCCGTTTTTGCAAAAAGTAAAATAATTTTACCCCCCTCCATTTCCCATGACATGTGTGAAAATTTCACTCTTTTGGGTTTTTGGGCTTTCCGGTGTTCAACTGCGCATGCCCCGGAAGTAAAAACCGTCGTTTCCCGGTTACATCCCCGAAACGACACGGCCATATGCGAAAGCCGCCCCGACCACGCGGCCCCCCGCGTTCAAAAAAATGCACTGCGATGTCGGAGGAAAAAAATGCCAATCTATACCAAGCCCCGGGGATGGGCCCCAAACCATAAATAATTGCGTTAGAGTTCAAATGTATTCCAAACCCACAAAAATTTTCTGACACCCCCTCATCTCCCATGAAATTTGGGAAAAAAAGACTGATGGGGCGGGACATTATAATGATTTTCCCAGAAAAATATTATATAGCAAACCTGAGGTTACAGGGGCTTAAAACGGGGCAAAAGAAGACTTTGGGTAAAAAAAAATTCAAAAATGTCCTCGCTGACATGGGATTTTCAACGTAAAAATCAATGAATATAATAAAAAATTAAAGATATGACACTGATACTGTTCTTTGGGCGACTTAAAAAGTCAATAGGGGCCTCTATGAGATGCGAACAGAAAAGCAATGTGGACGGCCCAATGATAGACTATTCAAAAAAGCAACCAAATGCAAATTCATTTGGGCCCCCTTTGGTTGAACAGATCCATACGATAAATCCTTTGGGGCCCTCTTTACAACGGATTCGTCTACCCCTTCCCCCTCCTCTGGGGGAGGGTCTCACAACTCTAAAAATCAAAAAGCGCGGGTTTCCTTCACCTTTATGAGTTCCCCACATGCAGTCTGGGGTTTCTTCTATTTCGTAACCCCCCCAATGTTCACCCCCCCTTCTTTAAATTTCTCTTTGTTTTTCCCAATGAAAATTGGTGGGGGGGCATGTCCATATAAACTACCTTCTGTCCTAAAAATTTGGGCAAAATAACGGATAAAAAATTTTTTTCCCCATTTGATGCACTTGTGAAGGTTTTGGTTTGTTTACTAGGAACTACACATCTCTCCCACATTTGAAATCCCCATCGGTCTCCTTTCAAAACCAAGTGCCTTGAGAGGGTATTGGTATGTATAGGGATCATTTATCTTTAAAAATTTGCCCCCCCGATAAGTTATCGAGGGGGTTTGGAGGAAGATCCTTCTAATCCGGTCCACATCAAAATGCCCCAAATATTTTTGAGGATTTTAAATGACTTCTAGACTATCATCGAAGGTTGCAACTATACGTGCTCTTTGATCTTTTTATCCCCTGGGACTTAGTAATGATTGCCCCTATTTTTTTTTTGTCATGCCAAAGGGCTGATTCCAGGCTTTTGTGGGATATCCTCGATTAAGAAATCTCTTCTCAACATCCCTTTATGCTCCAAAAACCTCACCCTTGGAGCGTTTTCTTTAACCTCAAAATTTCCCTTTCGGTATTCCCCTTCAAGGGGTAATGATGGTATTTTTTCCATGTAACAAATGTTGTTTGTAGTTTCCTATACATATCTTTGGATATTACCTTTCAGATCTTTAATGAAAGGGGCACCCAAAAAGGTAAACATCTTCCTCATTCAAATGTGAAATGCATACCAATATGCTTTTTTTAAATTTTTGAAACAAACTCCTCAAAATGCTCTTGTACCCCCCCAGAGATGTGATTCATCAATTACCTCCCCCAAAATAATACTGGGGGGGCCCTTATCATCCCCCGGGGGATACCAAGGTAGCCTCCCACCAGCCCAGGAACAGATTTGCATAGCGGAGCGCAAGACTCCCCCCCTTTCATGCCCCCGAGCTGGTGGAAGGTTGTTGCAAAAAACAAAATAATTAGCCGTGTACAAAATCAAATAGTCTAATACAAAAAGCATTATAGTGAAATTCTATTCTTCTTGTGGACAAAAAATATTCGCTGCTATACCTCTTTCGTGTGGATTTACTAATAGGCTTTCAACTCAAAAGAACCCCAAAGTACTTCTTTATTAACAAAATCCCATCTAGTCACCAAAAAATGAAGTATTCCCTTTTGTAAATGGGAATGTAATTCGAAATCCGTAAATTTATCTTGTAATCCCTACATTTTTCGAATTTATCCCACCCTAGATATGGGTCCCTTTAAGTGGAGTACGCCCTTATGGGTTTAGGGATCAATAAAAATTTTTTGGGGGTTAGAAGGCATATAAATTTGAAATTCTGTATGTTATAATCTCTCGCTTTTTTATTTTTTGAAATTTGAGACCATCCCCCAGAGGGGGGAAGGGGTAGACGAACCCCGTGTAAAGAGGCCCCAAAGGGTTTATCGTATGGGTTTGTTAACCAAAGGACCTAAATGGATTTGAATTTGGTTCTTTTTTTGAATAGACTCTATCAATGGCCCGTCCCCATTTCTTTTCTTGTTCGCCCTCTCCTAGAGGACCCCATTGACTCTTTAAGTCTGACCCAATTAACATGTATCGTGTCAATTTTTTAATTTTTTTTATTTCATTTATTTCTTACACTTTATAATCAGTCAGCTGAGGACAATGAATTTTTTACCCCCGAATGCTTCTTTTGGCCCCGTTTTAAGCCCCCTGCAACCTAAAGTGTTTGCTATTAAAAATTTGCTCCGGAAAAACAATTAGATTCCCCCCTACCTTTGTCTGTTATCATTACATGCAGATGAGGGTGTCAGAAAAAAGTATTTTGGGTTAGGAAAACATTTTAACTCTAACGCAACCTTATTTATGGGGATGGGGCCGATCCCAGGAGCTTGGTTAGATTGGCATTTTTGTTTCCTCCTGACATGCGCAGTGCTTGTTTTTTAAAGCCCGGGCGCCGTTGGTTGGCCGGCTTCGCATATGCGCGGGGTCGTTTCCCGGCGATGTAACCGGGGAAACGACAGGTATTTTACTTCCGGGCATGCGCATTGAACATCCGGAACGCCGGAAAAAAACCAAGACAGTGAAATATGCACACAGCTCTGGAACCGGAGCGGGGGATAAATTTATTACTTATTGCAAACAGGGGGTTAATATTTTACTTTTTCGGGGCCCTTTAAGACATATAGGGAGACAGGGCAATTTTTCTCGTATCCCCCTTTATTTGGGTGCCAGCAATAGAGGAGGGGGGGAATTATCGCTTTTTAAACCCGGCAGCACTTTAAATAAGTATCATCCACTATCTAACCTAAAAGGGAAATAATGTTTGTATATAGCGTTGTATTAGCTATTTTTTTTTTTTTTTTTTTTCCACATTGAGAGAAATTTTTAAAACCCCCCGATGAACCCCAATATTTTATGGGGGAAACCTCGGGGTAGCTGGGGTTTAAAAGGGGTTTTTACACGCATGTAGTGAATTGTCGTCTTAAAACGGAGCCGCTCTTTATCGGGGGGATTACTCCACTGACGGGTAGTTCACAGTAGTGTATATTAGTATGCAGTGGTAATACATGGGGGTTTGATATTAAATTTTTTAGATAGACTGTAAAAGTTTTTGTTTTTAACAGGGATTTTTATTTGGTGATATATTTGAGCATTTAAAGCTAAAAATTATTATAGCAGGGTGTTACCCCCCCACCAAAGGTTAGCCTGCCCCCCTGGCGTTTTTACATATTTTACCTATTTTAAAGTAATAGGGTTTTTGAGTTTTGAGGGGGCGGGGCATGAAAAAAGCTGACTCTTTGAATGACTCTTTTTTTGGTGAAAACTGCCGTTTGGCATTAAATACTCAAAAAAATCCCATCTTTAAAAAAGGGACACACGCTGGAAAAAGCATTTTGAACTGGCTTGTGCGCCCCTCGCAAAGGGGATAACTAGGAAGGTTTTTTTTAACTCCTTCTCCCTTCAGCGGACTAATATGAAAACATCTGATTCCCCACGGGAAAAACAATGTGGATTCTGCGTCCAAATCCAATTGCAGTTTATGTCCCTTTATTTAAATAGAAAATTTGCATGCCAGTACAGACAATGAGAAATTTCCTGACGCAAATTAGCGCCATTGATATGGGGTTAATCCTTGTCAGGAAACTCAGCAAAATCCAGCACTAAATTTATACAATCCGCATCTCAAACGATACATTTTTGGGGAAACAGGGAGTAATGTAATTACATTTTGGGGGGAGTACGTACAATGTAATTAATTTTGGGAAAACAATGTTAAATATAATTATTGTGGGGGTACACTGTGTGATATAATTCATTTTTAGTGGTACAATGTATGATACAACTAATTCCAGGGTGATTTTATATTCCACTTTTATTTTCCTGATTCTGTTGTGTGGATCACTTATTTAAGGGAGTAATGATTAGGGACACATAAATCATGAATTGCATGATGCTGTTTTCTTCATGATTATGGGGGAGATGGGGCAATATTGTATGTGTGTTGGTTGGTTTTATAGTATCAGTCTAACCCTGATGAAGTTATTAAAAGGGGTGTATATGACAAAATAAATCTTTCATTGGCCATGATGCAACATACTGCGCCAAAATGAGTGCCAAAATTGTGGCATACAAAGTAAGCCAAAAAAAAAAAAACTGGTCTAAAACTTAGGCAAGTCTACAGCTGCACCAATTTATGAATCATCATACCACTGGTTTTTCTTGGGACTTATAAATTTGGGATTTTGAGTTTCACTCCTAACTTTTTGAAGGTATTAAAAAAGGGGAAGGGACAGTTTTGGCACAATGCCAAAAAAAATTGTAGAAATGACCCGGGGTTTAAAGACGGGCAACAAAAATAATAAAATGAATGAAAGGTGACATAATAAATATGTTTAAATATATCAACGTTCAATAATGAGATTTCTCCTAAGATCTATTTATACCCAGGACTGAATCCAGAACATCTAGAGGACTGAAGGTTTATATATAGACATAGAAAGGTATTCTTTACTGTAAGAGCAGTGACACTATGGAGCTCTCTGCCAAAGGAACTTGTCAGTATGAATTAGATTTCTAGATAAGGGTCATTAATCCAGGTAGTTATTCTGAGTGGCCTGCCAGATTTGGAGACGGAAAGGATCTTTTCTCCTAAAATGAATTCAGTTGGCTTCTACCTTACGTTTTTTTTTTCCGTCTTACAAACTATGTAATTGTGTAATACTCATCAAAGAAGTGACATGTCACTTACAGTGAGGTCCAAATATTTGGACAGAGAAATTTTTCTAATTTTGGTTCTGTACATTACCACAATGAATACCACAAAACAATTCAGATGCAGTAGAAGTTCAGACTTTCAGCTTTAATTCAGTGGGATGAACAAAACGAATACATAAAAATGTGAGGAACTAAAGTATTTTTTAAACACAGTCCCATTATTTCAGGGGCTCAAAAGCAATCAGACAAACTAAATAGTTGTAAATAAAATGCTAATTTCTAATACTTGGTTGAAATCCTTTTGTTGACAATGACTGCCTGGAGTCTTGAACTCATGGACATCACCAGACGCTGTGCTTCCTCCTTTTTAATGCTCTATCAGGTCTTTACTGAAGCGGTTTTCAGTTGCTATTTGTTTGTCGGCCTTTCTGTCTGAAGTTTAGTCTTTAAGTGAAATGCAGCTCAATTGAGTTGAGATCAGGTGAATGACTTGGCCATTCAAGAATATTCCACTTCTTTGCTTTAATAAACTCCTCGGTTGCTTTGAATTTATGTTTTGGGTCATTATCCATCTGTATTACAAAATGCTGACCAATCAGTTTGTCTGCATTTGGCTGGATTTGAGCACACAGTATGTCTCTGAATACCTCAGAATTCATCTGGCTGCTTCTTCCCTGTGTCACATCATCAATAAACACTAGTGACCCAGAACTACTGGCAGGCATGCATGCCCAAACCATAATACTGCCTCCGCCGTGTTTGACAGATGATGTGGTATGCTTTGGATCATGAGCTGTACCACACCTTTGCTATACTTTTTTATCACCATCATTCTGGTAGAGGTTGATCTTTCCACAGAATTTTCTTCCAGAACTGTGCTGGCTTTTTTGGATGTTTTTTAGCGAAGTCCAATCTAGCCTTTTTATTCTTGAGGCTTATGAGTGGCTTGCACTGTGCAGTGAACCCTCTCTATTTACTTTCATGCAGTCTTTTCTTTATGGTAGATTTGGATATTAATACACCTTCATCCTGGAGAGTGTTGTTCACCTGATTGGCTTTGTGAAGGGGTTTCTCTTCACCATGGAGATTATTCCAGTGCTTTCTTTCTGTCTTGGGATGTACAAAACTGTAGATTTTGCCACTCCTAATATTGTAGCAATTTCTCGGATGGGTTTTTTCTGTTTTCACAGCTTAAGGATGGCTTGTTTCACCTGCACGGAGAGCTCTTTTGACTGCATGCTTTCATCATAGCAAAATTCCAAATGCAAACACCACACCTCAAATCAACTCAAGGCCTTTTATCTACTTAATTGAGAATTACATCACAAAGGATTTGCCCACACCTGCCCATGAAACAGCCTTTGAGTCAAGTGTCCAATTACTTAAGGTCCCTTTTAAACAGGGTGACACATGTTAAGGAGCTGAAACTCCTAAACCCTTCATCCATTTTTAATGTGGATATTGTCAAATGAAAGCTGAAAGTCTGGACTTTATGTCCATGTCCATTATATAACTATAACTTAATATGTTTCAGTAAATATGCAAAATACATATTCAAATACATATGGACAAAAAAAACGAAATTTGTGTCAGTGTCCAGCTGTGGGAAGCTACAGTTCATTGAGGGAACCATGAATGCCAACAATCTCCTGCCTTCTGGTACTGGGCCATAGGGCAATATTCCAACATGATAACAATTCCAAACACACCTCCACTGAAGATAAAAAGCATACTAAAGCATAATGAAAACTGTAAAAATAAAAACTAGTATCACTGGAATTGTACCAAGCCGCAGAATAAAGATAACATGTCATTTATTCCCCATAAAAGAACTATAGAATCAATTTTGCCTTTATAGCCCCTAAACTACATAAAAAAGAAAATCCTTCTGAAGAAGTGCTTGTCAACTTCAGTCCTCAGGTATCCCAAATAAGCAGGGGAGCCATCAGGGTAGTATTGGCAGGACTCCTGATCAAGGTTTTTAAATAAAGGTGTTGTTAATGGTGCAAGATAAGGAATAGTAATTGGTGGGGGGAGCCAGATGCTTTTGCTGTAGGGGGTTTTGAAATTAGTTATAGTGGCCCTGTCAACAACTCATGGATACTTCCAATTTATGCGCCATAATAGGTTTATTCAGGTCCAAGTTAGCTGAGCTTTGTGTCACATTTTCTATACCAAGCCAGCATTGTGGACTTCATATACTACAAGATGATTTGGAATAGATTTGCCCTTTATGCTCAAACTCTGCATCTGCATCTAATTTTAGTGACATCTGTATCAATCTGGTAATTGAAGTATAGCAGTTAGTACTTCCTCCACATTACACCATTGACTCACAAGTCCTGGTGAGATTTCTGACTGTGATGGCCCGATGAAGAGAGCTGCTTACAGTTATACTATATCAGCGTTATGGGGAATCAGTCACCAGACAGATCCCTTTAATCACCTCCACCACATCAATTTTTGTTTACTTTGCATTAGTTTTTTCCTCCCCGTCTTCCAAGAGCCATTACTATTTTAGTTTTTCATCTACATAGGTAAATGAAAGTTTGTTTTTTGTGGGACTACCGTCGATTTACTATTTAAAGGTATAATTTATTGTGTAATACAATATACTGGCAAACCCCCAAAAATTCTATGTTGGGTGAATGTAAAAAAACAAAAACAAAACTATTGCGCCATTTCTTCTAGGGTTTACTTTTATGAAGTATAGTGTGCAGAATAAATGACGTGATATATTTATTCTGCAGGTTGGAACAATTATAGTGACTTATATTTAGGAGTTTTTAGTTCCCTTCGATTAGAGAAAAAAGGATTCAATCTCCTGAGGAGAAGAGAGTTCTTCACTGTAAGAACTGTGAATCTGTGGAATAGCCTACCTGAGGAGCTGGTCACAGCAGGAACTGTAGACAGTTTCAAGAAAGGCTTAGATACCTACCTGGAACTAAAGAATATTAATGCGTACATAGCTATGTAAAATTCTGGATCCTGGCTGGTGGAGGCACTGGGGTCAAAGATAGGGTCTCCACTGGAGCAGATTGGTTCTTGCCTTGTGGGTTCCAGGGCATTAACCAGTGGGGAGGCTGGGCTTAATGTCCTTGTCTGTCTCCCTTCAACTACATTTTACCCACCCTTGGTCGAACTTGATGGACACGTGTCTTTTTTCAACCGTACTTACTATGTAACTATATGTTTTAGTACTTTAAAAAAAGTAACTAGTGACATTTACTGTAGATCCATCTATGGAATGAGGGAGGGATTTTTTTTGCGGGTTTTGGTGTAGTTTTTAATCAGTACCATTATGGGATACATGCAACTTGTTGATCAATTTTTATTTCTATTTTTTGGGAACAAGTGACAAAAAAACCTCAGTTTTAGCTTTGTGTATTTTGTTTCTATGGTTTTCATACAGGATACATAATATTATATTTGTTAGAGTAGACTTTTTACAGATACAGAAATGCTATTTATGTTTAACTTTTTTTGTAAAATGACAAAAAGGATGTGTTTTGAACTTTTAAATATTTTCCTTTTTTCTCTATTTTTAAAACTTTTTGGTCCCTCCAAGGTACTTGATCTTTAGAGGTCGTGATTGCTTGTACACTGTTCTGCATTAGTAACATACTGCAGAACAGTGTACAATAATGGCTTTCTTATTACACCCTGCCAATGGCAGTAGAGTAGTAAGATGGCTTCCTTGGAGGCCTTCTTTAGGACCCCAGCTGCAGTAATAATCGGTCAGCACCCTGTGATCTTGTCATGGGGGGGTCAATTGGGTCCTGATTATAATTAACAGCCATTACCGGCCACATATTGAGTGGGTTCAGCAGGAGAGCCTGCTCCATACATCCATAACAACTTTATGATGTACATGTGAATCAAATGTCAGTAAGGGATTAAGAAAGAGCCCTTAAATCACACCAGTGAGTGTTAATTACACCTGCTGTACGGCACTATAATGCACACAAGCTCCAATGCATAGTAAGGTATTTTTGTTATTTAACTTTTTTCTACATAGGAATTGCTGTGATTTTTAGTGTTCAGATCTCATCGGTTAAAGTACATGATGCCTTACTATCTGGTTCAAATATTATTTGGGGAACGTTTCTATCTTCTTCACATTTGGTTGGATAGGAAAACCTACGCATTCTCTGTCTATCCATTTAGGTAATGCAGATGTTTATAAAAATTCTTTCTGCCACTAAGAAAAATTGACATCCCCCACCCGTTATCCTGTATCGTTCACCCTCCTTTCTCCTTCTTCTAGTGCTTTGGTTAAAATTTGACTTGCTGCTAGCTCCCTCCTTCTAATGTTGGTGCTGCCCGCAATGTGCACAGCAATTTATCAGGATTCCACACTGCAGCCACACATCCATATGGAACTAGTTCTGCTAGGATAAAGGGAGGGGACCAATAGGTAACTAAAGGGTCTAGAAAGGGAGCTGCTGGCCTTTCCACAGCAGGGATCTGCTTAACATCAAATAGAGCACAGCTTTGCACATGGTAGCACTACTGTACTTCATTCATTTTTGTGTACGTGTTTAGTTCTTAGCCTTATCTGAACCAAGGAAAGTGGAGCTAAGACTTTGAAAAGTCAACTGAGCAAAACACGGAATTGTGTGCTAAAAATATTGTCATTCTTGTATAAACATTATAAAGCAAATGTTCCTTTTTAATAACAAATCTTTAAAAAGTTTTATTGTGTCAGCAGGTCTTTTATGTATCCACAGCTGCATAGTCAACTGAACAAGTGCCCTTTCGAAAAGCAATTGGTAAAGCAAGCATATGTAAAGGTCATAACTACCGCTTTACACAATGAATATGATAGAACCTAAATAAGAACATTAAATGTACTAGGAACGCTGCTATGGTGTCATGTTTAGGCTATGTCCACACTACATAAGAAAACGATCGTATCTTCGGTGCTTTTCGTTTTTTAAAACCGCAGAAGATACGATCGTTCGTGCGGCCCCATAGAAGGCAATAGGAAAGACAAACTGCTGTCTACACAGCTCGTCTTTTCTCTGCCCGTCTTTCAGCAGCGGCGTATTATAATACAACATGTTGTATAATACGCCGGCGCTTCTCGTTTTCTTGCGGTCTTCCCCATACAATCCTAGTGTATGGGTGACGTCAGGAAAACGAGAAGCGACCGCGGCTTTTGTCACGCCACGGTCCTGCATCGGAGAAAAAACGGCCGCTTTTTGGCCGTTTTTTGTCTGATGCAGTGTAGATATAGCCTTAAAGTTTAAATCAACCAGCCACACCACTTTTTATGTAATATGGTTACTTGCAACCTGCGTTTGGGTATGTATCTATCTGATCTCCCTTGTGCCTGCTCTGATGCATCCTTCTCCTAGCTATTATACACTTTATGTATCATCATAACTATGCTGTTTATACATGTAATAGACACAATATCCATAGTCACCACTAGTGGTGGCTGGAGTATTGTTATTGGAAATGGCAACAAAAGTTCTACTATAAAGTAGGGTAGAGAAGGAAATATATCTCTTAACTTGTAACAGATTTCCAGTGTTCATTTTATATGCATATACACTATATATGGTGTAAAAATACATTTTATATACAGTATATTTTGATATCCCTGCAAGTTTATAAGCATTTATTAAATGTATAAATAAAAAAGTGTCTGTCTGGCTTAGTATTGTTTTTAGCCTATTCTATATTCATTAGGAGGATATGAACAGTATTTCACACACTGCATGGGGAAATAAAGTGTACCATTTACATTGTAGAACACATAAATACGTCTCCCTCATTATTTTATTTGATAAAACACTATTTCCAACGACCTCTCTCCTGAAACCTCTTTTTCTCTTTTTTTTCCCAGATTGTAATTTTTCTTGGTTGCTCCCTGATGTACTTAGTACAATCATTTTGATTTTGTCATCCTTCAAGAAAGGATATTTGTTTTTTGATATATTAACTATTCTGAAACTAACTCATTATCGGGCAAAGACATGCTGCAGAGAAGACTTTAGCCTCATTCATGCTTTAGTATAGTGCAGAATTACATTTTATGAGCGCACTCTAAGGGCATGTCCCCACGGCATGGGTTTTCGGCCGTTTTTTCAGCCGGTTTGCGGTTTTTCAGACCGCCTGAAAAAACGTCCGAAAATGAGCACAATGGTGCTCTATGGAAAACCCGGGCAGCAGTCCCCACTGCATGGGTCTTCCGTCCGGTGGTTTTTCCGCCTGCGGTCCGGCCGCAAAACATTCTACATGCACAATCTTCCGTCCGGTTTTCGGACGGAATATGTGCATGTGAATGTGAACAGGGAGGGCTTTTTTCCACTCATCGCAGAGAAAAGCTGTTCCCCCCTCCCCCGCGGCCATGGGGACGGCTGCAATACAGCACAGATACCGGCCGGCAAACCGACCGGTATTTGTCCTGTGCAGTGAGAACGCGCCCTAAAGGGGTTATCTTTGCTTATGAAAAACACAAAAAAGTATCTATGCTGTGGGAAGAGAGATTTACTTAAACTAGTGTTTTACACACAACTTAAATATAAGGCCACTGGAATAAGAAGTATTAGGTTTATTAAGAGGTGCACAACGTTTCATACATTTTTGGCATGTAGGCCTGTTTTTGTACCACAAAATGAAATGTGATAACTGCCATAGATTTCTACTATGCTGGCAATATCACAGTAATGCTGCATTACCAACTGCCATTGACAGCACACAGTGGAGGTCAATAACCACGGAGCAAGTTGAATGTGCAAAAAAGGCCTGTATTAGGTAAAGCATACATATTTTTTAATAACAGGCATTTTTGAAAACTGCTTACTTTACAGTAATTTAACCTTTCAGCAGCACTTGCTGTAATGGGAATACCCCTTTAAGAGAAATATAAAAAAAAATGGCAAGAGTTTGAAAATTGTTGCCCAAAAACTGATGTAAATACCCTAAAGGATATTTTCGACTACAAAGATTAGCTTTCAACTTGAAGGGACAAGTAATTGAAGCCTTTTTCTAAATACATTGGTCAATAGATTTTACTTCGGTAATGAGATAAGAGATATTTTATGTGCTCTGAATGCGCACAGGTTTCTATGGTTACCTGACCATAACTCTGTTTTCTGATTAGATGAGAGAGCAGAGAGCAGGGAGTGACAATACCATGGATGGAAGCTCGGTCAGGAGAAAACTAATTATCTCTAATAATAATACAGATAAGCCATTGTTTTCAGTCCTCACAGCACGTTTCTTAAGCTATGTCTACACAGCACTGATTTACAGTCAGATTTTTAAGCAAATTCAGTATTTAGAACCCACAAAAATCCAACTGTAAATCATCCCCATAGACCTCAATAGAAAATCCAAGCTGTAGTCTAAACAGCTCAGATTTTCTGAGGTTGGATTTAAAACCTGACAGTTTTGAAAAAAACTAATAACATGTTGTATAATTCACCAGAAAACAGTGGATTATAGTACTGTTCGATTGAATGGGGTGCCCAAAATCCGAAAACCGCCAGAAAAAAATCTAACAAAAAATGAGAGAAAAAAACTAAAGCAGTGTTTAAAATATTGGTCGGATTCTAAGGGCATGTCCCCATGGCACGGGTTAGCGGCTGGTTTTTCAGATAGTTTGTTTTGCAAACGAGCACAACGGGCTTCTATGGAAAACCCGTGCAGCAGTCCCCACTGCACGGATTTTCCACCCGGCGGTTTTTCAAACCACCAGCCGCCCGAAAAAGATGGAACATGCACATTCTTCTGTCCGGTTTTCCTACAGAATATGTGCATGTGAATGGGAAGGGGGAGGGCTTTTCTCCGCTCATCGCGGAGAAAGGACGCCCCACACCCCTCCGTGGCCGTGGGGACGGCACTAAAACATGACAAATACCGGTCGGATAAACTGACCGGTATTTGTTCTCTGCCGTGGGAACATGCCCTAATTCTGAGCTGTTTTCATTTTGCTACAGCTTACATCCTTTTTATAGAACTGTTAAATCATTCTATAGCTCTTGTTCTAAAAGGAAAAGGGAATAAAAATGCACAATGTTGGCTAGTAAATACCTCTCTTCCCCATTAAATAATTTTATTTTCCTACATCTCTATCTTTTTTTTTTGTCCTAGAAATTTATCAATACACTGACAACTAGGTGTCAAACTGAGTATGAACATACCCCTGATAAGGAAAATTGTAACATATGTAACAGAGGAATATTAAAGCAATAACGAAGGAACAACACAACACATAGTTATAGCAGAAGATGCTCCAGAATGTAACTTGGAATACAAATGTTTACTAAAACATATCAGGCGATATCACAGGGCCTCTTTAAACCTCTCTAACTGGTACTCAGAGAAAGTTCGTATGGCCTCCAAAGTCAAAATCAGTAGAATAATGGAATATCAGGAAAGTATTTTTATATTTTATGCTTTTGATTTTTTTTAATTAACTGTAAGGCAGTGTTCACACGGCTTATTCAAGCCGTAATTGCGGGACGGATTTTGCCCGGAGTTACGGCTTGAATAAGGGGCGGGGGTGCGGTGGGGGAGCTGCCCACCGGCCCCATAGATATTGCATTACGCGCCGTAAATAATGTGCATGTCACTTTCTCCCCCCGCGGCGGATTCGCCGAGTGGGGAGGAGTGACGGAATCCACAGTTCTCTTTGAGAGCAGTGGATTACCGTAATGACTCCGACGGATTGGAGCCGTACTGCAGCGCAAATACGGCGCGCAGTATGGCTCCAATCAGTCCCAAAATAAGCCATGTGAATGAGCCCTAAAGCTTCCACTAACAAATGACTAATCTTCTAAACCGCCTCATTAGTAAAATCCAGTTCAGGTTCACAAAACTACATCTACAAAGAGGCTGCCATATTTTCAAACAATGAGGGGAAATAGACTATCTGACATGCAATACTTGAAGTTTAAATTTTACTTACTGTAACTGTAATTGGTAACTACTTTGCTTGCATTTAATAAGATAATAAACTCAGTTTAATTGTTTTTATAAAGAGATAACACAGTATTATGTAATTCCCTCTTGTGTACTGGTAGAAATATTCAGTGGCATTCTACCTTAAAGAGTACCTGTCACCTCCAAACAAACACACAAAAATTGATAGTAGATGAAATTATAAGACTTTCTCAAATACATATAATTAGAAATCCATAGGATTTCCCTCAGTATTACAGGGGGACAGGTTTTACTTTCCTTTTGTAACTCAGGAGATCCTTATTATGCTGTGGGAGATACCAGCTGTGCAGGGGGAGCTGAGGATATAGCTGCTTGTACAGTGGTCTGAGTCTCTCACTACATACAGTGCAGCAGGCACAGCACACTAAGGACATAGTGTGACAGAGTTTATCTGTTACTTCAGCCTCCTCCTCCATAGCATAATAGGCATCTATATTACACTGCTTCTGGTGATGTAAACTTACAGGCTCCCCCCTGCACAGTGGACTCTCCCAGCTCAGACACAGTTACTGTCACACAACTGTCAACATAGTGATCCATCAAGCTGTCAGGTGCAGACTTGGCCCAACTTCAGAGCTTTCTTAAAGGGCCAGCCCTTTTTTAAAAAACTGAATTACAGGTGATAGACTTTGAGTTTGCTAATAAAGCATTTTTGAGAAAGTGTTTACATTTTAGTCTTCTGTTACTTCATGAGATTTCTCTGGAGGTGATAGGTCCTCTTTAAGATAAAGATGCAGCTTTGTCTGATCTAGATATTAAAGTAACATTTTATTCTATATATTACAATACAAGCCTTGCCTACGGCTATAACTGTTGTAGACTTTTTTGCACTGATATTTTGAACCTTTTGTACAACTAGATTGCTGCATAGCAGTAGCTCAAAAGACACATGATAATCCCATTATTTCTACTTATAAATCTCTATATACATCTGTCTACAGAATAATTTATAGAGGTCATCTCATCTTGACAACCCCTTTCTACATGAGCTTCACAGATAGGGATTCCTTGCTTAGGACCACCCATTAAAAGCCAGGTAGCTAACAAGTAGCGCTTCTCACCCTGTCACTCCCAATCTCTGCATGTGTTACATTGTTAGCTGTTCATTGGCTGCATAGAATCCTACATCTTGTAGAAATGCTGGCCTCATAACATGACCATATGGGTGACACACATGATACCAGATTATAAAGAAAGAAGCATTGGTGGCACAATTGTGTATGCCAGACATTTTGGGCCACATGTATGAAATCTGTCTAGGTCTAAAACTCACTTTGTTGCCCATAGCAACCAATCAGAGTGCCCCTTTAATTTCATATAGTGCTCTGGAGAAATGAGAGGGGCGCTCTGATTGGTTGCTATGGGCAACAAAGTGAATTTAAGACCTAGACAGTTTTCATACATATGGCCCTTTATGTTCATGCAACAAAACAAACAACTTAATGTATCTACTAAACACTGTGGATAGCCCTCAGCCAATAAGCCTGGATTTAACATTCTTTTATGTGTATTTGTCTGTTTTTTCGCCCCAGGTATTGTATACTGTATTGTTTATGTAATATATGTCATTAAACCTTGTCTTGTAGATAGATTTTCTACCCGTTATCAAAACATCTCTTTGTAGACATGTACCCAATGCCAGTGTGTGCCATTTTAAGCGATATCTCCACACACACTGTAACACACAGAATTTTTTTTTGATAAATCCTGTGGCTGCACCAAACTAGGGAGGGTTTGGGGAGCCTCCAGATAACTGGGGTCTTTACCTTGTGATCAACACATAAATAAGGTCTGGAATACATTCCAGGTTTCCTGATTCTTGGCTCATGTTGGCAGGTCCATTGCTGCGTTTCTTCTTAAGTACCCCCCTGAGAGATAGCTGTGGTTTTTCCTTTCTGTCCATGCCTCTACATGCATGCTTAGACACAAAAATCTTGAGGCAATCAGGAGTGATGACTACTTAACTCCTTTGTCTAGGAATTGTCCCTGTCAGCTTTGTTAGTGGAATGTGTTTTTCTCTGGAATATTTCTTTGAGAAACAAAAAACTTTTGCTTCATTATGTCTCCTTATAAAAGACTTACTGGACCCTCTAAAGTAAAGATAATATGGACACATAAGCATTACAGCACAAGGTCTTGCTTGTAACTTGCTCAGCTAGACATGCTTGCCCATCTAGCAATTTGTGTATTTGCTTTTTTATTGCAAGTGTTTTTGGTGAGTTTCAGAGCAAATTGTGATTTTAGATTTAATGCAAGCAAAGTTGTTCTGTTTGTTCTACTGTATATTTCTATACAGAGCAATATACTGAGTTTTCGCCAATCTCTATAGATGTCCATGCTGTGCCATACACTTTCCAAACACAAAACTAAATATAACACATACTCCTTACCACAGCGCTGTAACAACCACACTCATATCACAAAGGTGAGTTGCGTCTTTTTCCTTTCCACCCAACAAAAAATTTCTTAAGTGCTTTCCAATGCATTCCACGGTACATTGAATGGTGCCATTAATTAAAAAAAACTTGTCCCGAAATTTTCCAGCCCTCATATGGCTATGTCTATAAAAAGAAAATTACAATACGGCTCTTGGAAAACAAGGATGGAAAACAGAAAATGAAAAAATAAACACAGGTTATGTCCTTAAAGAGAACCTAGTTTATGCCCCCCTGGCTGAGGACAGCACAAGCTAGTGACAGACCTGCAGTTTCCAGCACTGTGTCCCTTATTCTGTAAGATGCTGTAGTTTTCGTGTATTTAATGCTCAAATCTGCAGTTTTCAGCCAGAAGAGTCATTCGAAGAGTCATTCAAAGAGTCAGTTTTTTTCAAACCCTGCCCACCTGAGGCTAGCCCCGCCCACCTCAACTGATAAACCTATTACTTTGAATAGGTAGAAACATGTGAATAACTGTCGGTGGGCGGGGCTAGCCTTTGGTGGGCGGAGCTAACACCTACTCATGAATAAGATTTGAGCATTAAATGCTCTAAAACTCCAGCATCTTACAGAATAAGGGACACAGCGCTGGAAACAGCAGGTCTGACACTAGCTTGTGCTGCCCTCAGCAAGGGGGGCATAAACTATGTGACAGGTTCCCTTTAAACGGGTTTTATCGCAAAGGCAGTTCATGCCTGGTTTGTCCTGCTTCAACTTTCAGTGTGTTTAAAAGGGGGGGTGTATGGTTTGTTTGAACTGCATATCATGTGACCCAGCAGGCTTGATCTCATCTAATCAAAGGAATGGTTATGTAAAGAGCTATTAGTAGCTACAATGTAGCTAAGTGGTTAGCATTTCTGCCTTTCAGCTTAGGAATCCAATTTTAAGATCCCTGTGGGGAACAAACGTGGATTTTTTTTTCTCAATGCAAATACCTGATTGAGGTTTCTTTTTTCTTTTTACTTATTTGCACGGTTTGACTAATTAATTAGGAGTACAGAGGGCAGGAGTAGAATGACAGCACCTGGGGCTGAACACTCGCTCAGCAGTGAGTGTGTGTGATTACTAGGCAGGGAAGAGACTGACAGTAGCTGCTTGAGAGGAGAGATGATGTCTGAGCATGTGCGTCCAGGACTGAGTAGTTCTCCTCACTGGTCGTATCCCCTGGAGATGAGCTGTACACTATGGATCACTAAGGAAGCAGCTAAAACAAAAATAATACATAATTTCTAATAATGATGAAAGGTGAAAATGTGTATTATTATATTTGCAAGCTTCCCGCATCAATTTTACTTTATGGTAAAATCCCTTTAAAAGGGCTAAGGAGTTAAATGGGTTGTCTTGCTACGGTGATTGGTTTTTAATCTAAAGCTGTTTTGCAGTATGTGTTGATTAAAAATGTCCTGCTGATTTAAAGATATTCCTTGTACTGTAGTAGGAGCTGCATTGGCTCCTCTCATCTGTATAGCCACTGACCTGCTGTCTTTCTCTCACTGGCTGCCGCTTATGAAATCAGCAGCTCCTCACTGCAGGTCGGAGACTCGGGAGCGCGCACATTCTCCTCTCTGTCTTGTTGGTGATGTTGGTGATGAGTAAAGATTCAGGGCATGCGCACAAGTCCTGAATCATTTCAAGTAAGCCTTTCGTATGCCCCCTGCTCTGCTGTATTACTATAGCAAAGTTTCACAGATACATCAGCTCCACTGTCCTCTGCTATGAACAGAGGAGGGGCACAGCATAGTGTGTGATGATACCTGGGATGTATCTGAAGGGAAGATGGCACATAACAGTGTTTGTTGTTACTTGCGATGTCCGTGGAGCTTTGTATGCTAATACAGCAGAGCAGGGGGCAGAGGAACGCGTACATGCCCCCCGGCGCTGTTCTATTAGCATACAAAGCTCCACAGACTTATTGGCTCCACACCCATGCACCTAGATCAGCCCTCTCCCTGCTGTCTCCTGAATCTGTGGAAAGGAACAGCAAGAGCTCGGCCACAGCGGCAGCACAGTGCGGCTGATCCAGCAGTGAGCAGCCGGCAGGTAGATCTAGGCAGGCACACACAGGGTTAACCCTGACAGCAGAATACCGCTCCCCCCCTGCTGTATAGAAGCTGGAGGAGCGCTGTCTGTGTGCTGTCTGCTACTCTGGATTTCCACTATCTGAAGGACAGGCAAAGTAAGGTTTATTACTTCTTGTTACATCCACTGTAGTTAGTGGATGAGGTACAACTTTGAGCAGGAGGCATGGGGCAGTAAACTTTCATCTAGTTTTCCTGGACCACGATCCCAATGCTAAGTCTGAATGACTGAGACTTAGCATCGGGAGCGAGCACATGTGAGGCCAGGCTGATGATGTAGGGGCAGGGAGGGAGGAAAGGGGAGGAGGAGAGGCAGACAAGAAGCCCACCCCTGAATTCAAAAATCCTATGGTGCCAGACACACTGCGGTAGGCTGAAAACTTATAGTGAGACAACCCCTTTAAGGGTGTGTCTGTCAACAAGCTATTGACTGGTTCAGTAGCAGCTAGAAAAAAAATCTGAATGTACCTCTGGACTACAGTATAATAGAGGCTATACTCTGGATCAGTACAATGTAGGTAAGCTATATTTACAAAGTTACTCAACCATTTGTGTACATATAATCTCTTTTTTTTAAAACTGTTTTTATAGGTGAAGGGAATTTTACTTCTAGCAGCATTACTTTGTTATTGTGTAATTGTAATTTGTTTAAGAAACTTTTCCAAAAAGATAAAGCAGAAAAAATATATTATCTTTTATTATATAACAATGTCAATAACACAACAGTTAACAAACATAGCACAGCGTGTTTCTGGAGAGGGCAGGGACCCAAAGCCCAGGTATGTTAGAGGGTTAGACTGGCACCAAGATCCATAGGTAATAGCTCAATGCTATCACTGCAATTTTAAAGGGATTTTCTCACTACAAAGATTTGCATTCAACATATAGGGACAGATAATTGTAGACTTTTTCTAAATACACTGGTCTTTTGATTTTATCTTGGTCATGAGATAATAGAGATTTTATCTGCTCTGACTGCACACAGGTTTCTCTAGTAATGTCCATATCTGCCTTTCCGATTAGACAGAGAAAAGGGAGTAATATCACCATGGACAGAGTACTCACTCCAAGCAGTCTAATTACCTCTAACAAGATTAGCTTTTGTTTACAGTTAAGCAATTGTTTTCACTCCTCTGAACACTTGTAGCTTTGTTTACTGAAAATGAAATCTCCTGAACTTACCATCTTTGTAATGTCTCAGCTAGTCATAATATGTCAATCACTGTTATAAAACCACCCATAGCCTGACAAAGGCAGAGTGAATGTAAAGCTGCTTGCTACTTAGTGACACAGCATGGTGAGAAAACCCCTTCAAGGGTAGGGCCCACACTGCAGACACCGATCAAACCAAGCCTACATGTGTTGGTCAATGGTGATAAAATTTTGTTGGTAATTCCACAACTTAACCTCTAAAATTGTGTTGACATGAGCCACCACATATGATCATGGTTTTTACTGCATGCAGTAGTTGCAGTGTTGGATTGTAATCTAAAATTGCATTGCTGGTAAATATATTTTCAATAGTTCTGTTAAAGGGGTTGTCTCACTACAAGGATTGCTTTTTATGTTACAGATCTCGTAAAAACAAGTCACTTTGCAATATATGTTCATTATCAGTATCCTACCTATTCTGAGATATCCCCTCTTGTATGGGCTGCATCAGCTCCTCAGGTCGCTATAGCCACAGACCTGTTTGATCTCTCCTTATAGGCTGCCAGCAGTAGTTGCTATAGCTACAGACCTGGCTTCTACTGCAGCCTAGTGAAAGCCAGTAAACACGCCCCTGAATTCAAAATGAAACCAAGAAAACAGGACTGAGGTAAGGGAAATCAATGTAGTGAGACAACCCCTTTAAGGCTTCTTTCACACATAGTTTTTTAGGCTTTTTTTTAAGTGTTTCTTTGGTGACTTTTCTTCATTCATTCAATTTTTCCCATTTTTTTTTTCTTATGTGTAACAAACTTGATGGGAAAATTCCTGAAATAAGCCACAGACAGAGTAGGCTGCATTTTGAAATAAATGACCCAAAAAGTGCAATGAAAGTGGAAAAATTGGCAAAACAAATTGTATTAAATTAAATTGCATTAAAAGAAAACTGTTAGGTTGTTTCTGCCTCTTTATCTGAGAGCAGGTTGTGATAAAGGAAGAGAAGCTAAGCTCTGTGATATATGAATGTATGTGATTTAGAGCAGGGTTTCTGAGTAAAAAGCAGAGAAAAAAATCAAACCGAATGTGAAAGTCCTGCTTATTCCACCCACATACAGTGATTGACAGTTTGTTCTGTACATACACTAATGCAAGGCGAGCTGTCAATCACTGTATGTAGACGAAGTAAGCAGGACTTTCGATGTCTCTTAAAGGGTTTGTCTCACTACAAGGATTGCTTTTTATGTTAAAGATCTTGCAAAAACAAGTCACTTTGAAAAATGTGTCCATTAACAATGTCCTATCTATTCCTAGATATCCCCTCTTGTACGGGCTGCATCAGCTCCTCAGGTCGCCATAGCTACAGACCTGTTTGATCTATCCTGATAGGCTGCCAGTGATGGTTGCTATAGCTACAGACCTGGATTCTACTACAGCCTAGTGGAAGCCAGTAAACACGCCCCTGAATTCAAAGTGAAACCAAGAAAACAGGACTGAGGTAAGATTAATCCATGTAGTGAGACAGCCCCTTTAAGGAGTCTGGTCAGCATTTACACTGCTTTTTACTCAGAAATCTTGCTCCAAATCATATAAACCTACATATCACAGAGCTCAGCTTCTCCCCATCACATTCTACTCTTAGATTGGGCAGCATAAAAAACGAACAGGTTATCCTTGAAACAATGCAAACAATACATTTTGTTTTACCAGTCTTTCTATTTTCAGTCTACTTTTTTGGGTCATTAAAATTAAAATAGGTTGACCGTAATGTCCTACAAATGTGTTTAGTATAGTGTGTACAGTTTTGAGTGGATATTTAAACATGTTAACACACCCTCCCCCCTAAAAAAATGAATATCCTGGAAGGCATAGTTGCATAATCATGGAATCATTGCCACTCTCCAACACAACCTTGCTGCGTCCACTTTTTGCCAAAATGTTTCTGACCCCATAGTTTGAGCCTCCAATATCACACAGTGTAACACACTGTAAACACCAGTTATTTATGGCAGAGGCATGCAGGTGAATTCATGAAGGGGATGAGTTTTTTCACTTTCTGTCTTTCTGATACGGGTGGGCACCATCATGGTGCAGTCTGCTGTGGGAAGTGCAGAGCCCTTTAATAGGCTCTTTCCAACAGACCTTTTGTCTCCACCGATATATCGTCCATTCAACATTCCTTTCCATCCCATTTGTGATCCTGGTGTCAACAAAAATAGGGAGAAAGTGAAAGACCAGGGTGAAAGTCTGTATTGAGGTGTTCAAGAAATAACAGTTCAGCGTACAAATCTTAGCCTTATGACATAAGTCCACTTTCTGTGAGCCTAAAGACACTTCACTTAGACATTACCCAAAACATCTGTTTCTGTTTTGTTAGCTGTTCTCATTCCAGTCTTGCACCATGCCCACCCCGTGTACAGAGTGGTACTGGTGGGGGGATAGGGTCCGTGGAACACCATGTGGGTAGAGGAAGTCAGAAGACTGAAGCGATGATGCCTGTTGTAATCCAGACTGAGGAGCACATTGCCTCACAATAGCCTGGTGAGAAGGTTGATGTTGGAACATAGTGTGGGTTTCAGCAGACTGTGAACCTGCATGGTTACCCAATCTGGGCATGAGAGAACTGGAGGTGAAATGAGCAGAGAAGTGCTGGTAGGGCAGTCGTTCCATGGATTGCATTCCTCCTCCCACAGTACAGCTACTATAGGAGGGAACACTTGACCAAGTATTACAAGAAATGTCTTCTATGCCTGTAACTTGTTCTGTCGCGGGTGTAGTATTAGCATACATGCAGGCCTGCCGTTGGGCAGACTCTGTGCGAAAGGATGTTGACGATGATGAAGAGGAGGAGGATGGTTGGGGGTACCCAGACCTGAAATATGGGTCTTCCTCACTTGGAGATGTATCCATATAGGACTTCTTATAAGGATGCTCAGCGGATTCCTCACTCGCTGCAAAGAAAATAAACATTTCTTATTAAGAGCAAATCTATGAATTAAAGAAACTCATAAAACATGTGCTTTATTTATTATATTGTCTTGAAACGTTAAAGCAAATATGTTACAATGGAAGTAACAATTCTTTTAGGGCTTGTTCACACTGCGTTTTAACTCCGTGTTACATCCGCTTTTTAGATCCGTCTATACAGTATCTCACAATAGCGAGTACATCTCTCACATTTTTGTAAATTTTGTATTATATCTTTTCACGGGACAACACTGAAGATATGACACTGATAAAATGTAAAGTAGTCAGTGTACAGCTTGTTTAACAGTGAAAATTTGGTGTGCCCTCATAATAACAACACACAGCCATCAATGTCTGGCAACAAAAGTTACCCCCTTAGTAAAAATTGCCCAAAGTGTCAATATTTTGTGTGGTCACCATTATTTTCCAGCACTGCCTTAAAGGGGTTGTCTCACTACATTGATTCATCTTACCACAGTCCTGTTTTCTTGGTTTCGCTTTGAATTCAGGGGCGTGTTTACTGGCTTCCACCAGGCAGCAGTAAAAGCCAGGTCTGTAGCTATAGCAACCAGTACTGGCAGCCTATCAGGATAGATCAAACAGGTCTGTAGCTATAGCGACCGGAGGAGCTGATGCAGCCCATACAAGAGGGGATATCTAGGAATAGGTAGGATACTGTTAATGGACATACATTGCAAAATGACTTGTTTTTGCAAGCTCTTTAACATAAAAAGCAATCCTTGAAGTGAGACAACCCCTTTAACTCTCTTGCACATGAAGTTCACTAGAGCTTCACAGGTTACAGCCACCGGAATCCTCTTCCACTCCTCCATGACGACATCACAGAGCTGGCGGATGTTAGAGACCTTGCGCTCCTTCACCTTCCATTTGAGAATGCCCCACATATGCTCAATAGGGTTTAGGTCTGGAGACATGCTTGGCCAGTCAAGCAACTTTGCCCTCATTTTCTTTAGCAAGGCAGTGATCATCTTGGAGGTGTATTTGGGGTCAGTATCATGTTGGAATACTGCTCTGCGACCCAGTTTCTGAAGGGAGGGGATTAAACTCTGCTTCATTATGTCACAGTACATGTTGGCATTCATAGTTCCCCTAATGAACTGTAGCTCCCCACAGCCTGCAGCCCCAAACACTCCCATCACCATACTTGACTGTAAGCAACACACACTTGTTTTTGTACACCTAACCTGGTTGCCGCCACACATGCTTGAAACCATCTGAACCAAATACATTTATCTTGTCTCAACAGACCACAGGACATGGTTCCAGTAATGTATGTCCTTAGTCTACTAGTCTTCAGCAAACTGTGGGTTTCTTGTGCATCATCTTTTGAAGAGGCTTCCTTCTGGGACAACAGCCATGCAGAGCAATTTGATGCAGTGTGCGGTGTATGGTCTGAACACTCACAGGCAGACCCCTTTCCTCACCCCTTAAACCTCTGCAGCAATGCCGGCAGCACTCATATGTCTATTTTGAAAAGACAATCTCTGGATATGAGACTAAACACGTGCACTTGACTTCTTTGGTTGACCATGGCAATGCCTGTGTTTGAGGGAACCTATATTGTTAACTGCCGTATGGTCTTGGCCACTGTGCTGCAGCTCAGTTTCAGGGTGTTGGCAATATTATTATAGTCTAGACCATCTTTATGCAGAGCAACAATTCTTTTTTTCAGATCCTCAGAGAGTTCTTTGCCATGATGTGCCATGTTGAACTTTCAGTGACCGGTATGAGAGAGTATGATAACAATAACACCAAATTTCACACACCTGCTCCCCATTCACATGAGACCTTGTAAAACTAACGAGTCACATGACACTTAGGAGGGAGAATGGCAAATTGGACACAATTTCATCATTTTCACTTAGGGTTGTACTCATTTTTCTTGCCAACTGTTTAGACGTTTATGGCTGTGTGTTGAGTTATTTTAAAGGGCAACCAAATTTACACTGTTAAACAAGCTGCACACTGACTCCTTTATATTGTATCAAAGTGTTATATCTTAAGGGTTGTCCCATGAAAATATATGATACAATATTTACAAAGATTTGAGGGTTGTACTCACTTTTGTGAGATACTGTAGCTATTAGGCTTGTGAAAGAAGTAGGAAGGTTGCTCAACTGTTTATCACTGGGGAGATGGTTTAATTACAGTTGACCATTAGTGGTTAGGTCTTTAGTAGTTCTGTCACTAGTGGAAAAGGCAAGTGTCCTCAGGCCAGTCTTTGGTAATCCAATGAGGTTTTATACTCAGCCACTTATTCCTCCCCCATTTAACTTAGATTTAAATGTGATTTGGAAGCATTATTTTTGTGTATATCAGACCATTAGCAGTACACAAGTTTTCTCTTATTGTTACAATGAATTTGAAACATATTCTGGCATAAGTATTATTTCAGGTGACAAATCAGAAATTAATTTTATCCATGAAAGAATTTTATGTATTACTTTCTGGAAATTGTACAGATTTTGCAAATGTGCCATAACAGAACCTATAAAAGATATAAAGGTCAACTTTAATTTCATCCTCCACTTATGTTAAATAGCTCTATTATAACCTAGCAGACATAAATAAAAACTGTGCCAAAAAAAAAGCAAAACCTATTTTTAAATGAGTCTAGGGTGGATATAAAAATAAAAAAAATGTTATGGTTACCTACAGGTCCCACATTGCTGCCGCTTTGAAACTACCTGATGATGCTGTTTTCTTGAATTCTAGATTCTCGTCCTGACACAATCAAGAGGCTTACAATGGAGTACAAGGTTCTCCTGCATTTTGGGACAAGAACCTGGTAGTCAAGAAGAATGGATCTCCAGGGAGCTCTGGAGAGGCAGCAATGGGGGATCTATAGGAAAGTATAGTGGTCCCTCAACATACAATATTAATTGGAATCAGGGTGACCATTGTATGTTAAAACCATTGGAAATCTGGTAATTGGTTCCATGGCCCAAAATGTCACCCAAGATTGAAGAAAATGAAGCAGATAACTAATAAAGATAAAACAAGTCCTTACATTTAACAGCCAGAAAGAGCTGCTGGAAGCTGGAAATCACTTTCTATTTGAGAACAGAAGCTTCTTGGGTTCATATATTTTATACATAATATACCAGAAAAAAAGGAAATGTGGCCCTCAAAGGAGCAGACCATCCTGGCAAATGGAACGATCAGTACGGGACATGTAATATCGCACTGTACTGTAAAAGGTGCTATTAGACCGCTCATCACTGCATGTACTTCTTTAATAGAGAGGTTTTACAGGTAGAATGGTCAAGATAATTGGCTAGATTTGTGTCTGCTACATTGTATCTGGAAACCTTACTTTACAATGTCCCAGGAACGACCATTGTATGTTGACAATATTGTATCCTGAGGCCATTGTAACTTGAGGGACCACTGTATAACTTTTTATTTTTATGCAACTGGGCCCCAATCAAGAATAATTTTTATTTGTTAGACAACCCTTTTAACGTTACTTAACGTTATTGTAATTACTGCTCTTGTCCACTTACCTTTCCTTTTTGTACAGTGGTATATAGGACCAGGTTCATGTGGCAAGGAAGAATATGAGTTGGAAGGAGGCATTAGGTCTTGAGAGGTGCTGCTTACACTATTCTCACATTGATACTGGGAACTGAGGTTAGAAGAACTAGTTACATTGCGTGATTCAGAAGGGAATGGGCTATGGTTAGAAGTTACTTTTTGTCGCACGGTGCTTCTTGGAACAACAGGATACTCTTTGCTGCAAAGAACGCATAAGAAAATGTATAAATGTAATAATGCAAATGTAATAAATGTAATACAATAACATACAATTTAATTAATGGCAAAACTGCACAGTAAGCCTTGGGCTATATTCACACTTTCATCTGAGTTTTCCGTTAGAAGCAACCATTAAAAATTCCATAAAAAAAGAAAACTTTGATGCTGTGCTATTTTTTCCTGTCAAATAACAGACAACATAATGGAAACTCAATGGACCACATTATAGTTAATGGTGTCATTTGGGTATTGTTGGTGTCCATTATGTAACAGATTTGGCACCTCAGTTATTTCAGTATTCTGTTCCTATAGCAGAACGGAAAACTGGAAGTGACAATGCAGATGTGAACAGAGTCCAATTTATGCTATGTCTATGTAAATAGTATTTTTACATTCGTTCTAGAGCACCATCATCGTTTACATGGTAAGACAAAAGCTGTGTACACATAGGGCAACATGTCAGAAAAGTGGTGTATCCATGCCAGTTTTAGGCGCATTAAATCAGTGTAAAGTGGGCCTGAAAGTCCGATCCTTTCTAAAAACTGGCGTCAGATATACCTTGCATTGAAAACTTGATGCGCCTAAAAGGTGAATTGTGTCAAAAAAGGTGCATTGCGCAACTTGTGTCTCATAGCATATCATTGGTGAGATATGTAATGCGCCTATCTAGGTGCATTGCCCGACAGAGGTACATTGTGCGACGCAGGCGCATAACCCACCATATTTAGGCGCATTACAAAGTGTCGTGCCCGGCGTATAATGCGCCTAGTTTTGGTGAACGTCAGTTCATTTACAACAAGAATATGGCGTCAAAAGTGGTTTTGGCACAAAATAGACCAAAAAACTGGCGTAGGCGTGTTGGGACATGTCGCCCAAAGTATGCTACAATATACCTGTTAAAATTTTGACCCACATTGAAATTAGGGTGCGAATCACTATGTACTCCAAAACTGTAATGTGACATGTACAAATGGATGTGGTCTCAAAGGAGTGGTTGTGGTTTTCAAGTTTAAGATTCTTTTTTGTTAACAAAAAGTTAGAATGCAAAATTGAGGCACAAATCTACACTTACTTATTGCAGGTGTAGATATTAGTCTGTATTTATTGAGAATGGTATACACATGTCCAACTGAGAATAAAAGATTGTTGACATGAATTGCACCATATTTATTGTTTATAGGTGCACACCTGTCAATAAATTTAGTACATTTTGACCTGTGAGAAGATTAAATCTTTTTTTGGTGTAAGCAAGTAAATTTGCAGCATTTTCTTGCTTTTACATTAATAAAGTGGTCTTAACCATGAAGAAAATGCCTAGTTTTCATTGCAGTTCTTAGACAGTTGTACAGAGGCAAGCCTTGTCTTTACTTTTATTTACATGCACTCCCCAAGAATCACTTGTCCACTCTGTTTGCTACATATACTGTATGTTACGTAAAGCAGACTACTCAATCAATCCTTTACATACTGGATGTTAATAGCTTCCATGCAGATGCAATCCACAGGAATGTTTAGAATCCAACTAATATATTGGTGAGCAGAAAAACTACGTTCTAAGCTGGTCTGATCTTTTAACCCTTTATTTCTAATCCGAAAGAACCTGTCTACTTTGAGTCACTCTCAGAAAGGGATTTAACTTTGTGGCAAAACCCCGTTAAAAATTGAAAGAAAGAAAATAACGTACCTTATGAGCCCCCTTGTTCTACTACCATCCCTGTGCTCCCTGCTGATGACGTCCACTGCTTATGACATCACGGATAGTGTTGATCGAACTTTTCTAGAAAAGTTAAAGGGGTTGTCTCACTACATTGACTCATCTTACCTCAGTCCTGTTTTCTTAGTTTCACTTTGAATTCAGGGGCGTGTTTACTTGCTTCTACTAGGCTGCAGTAGAAGCCAGGTCTGTAGCTATAGTGACCAGTGCTGGCAGCCTATCAGGATAAATCAAACAGGTCTGTAGCTATAGCGACCTGAGGAGCTGATGCAGCCAATAAAAGAGGGGATATCTCAGAATAGGTAGAATACTGTTAATGGACACATTGCAAAGTGACTTGTTTTTGCAAGATCTTTAACATAAAAAGCAATCCTTGTAGTGAGACAACCCCTTTAAGTTCTTGTAGAACTTCTCAAATATTTAGAACTCAAACTGAACCGAACATTTTACTGTTCGTTCGAGTAAAGTTCTAGTTCTAGTTCGACATGCCATTTTCAGTTTCGTTTTCAGCGGCTTTCTGCACTTTTGGCGGCCATCCAATCACCTTTCTGCACTTTTGGCGGCCATCCAATCAGTGCAGAGCACAGAGAAGTGTCAAAAACATCATCGCTGAGGTGTAGGGCTCTCATTGGCTGCTAAAGTCACATGACCAGGTTATATATATTTCACTGTATTGCCTTGTGAACACTGTATTGCCTCAGCTCACTCTCTGTACTGTACAGACTGCTCTCAGATAGTTAGACAGCATTTTTCTCTCCATAGACATCAATAGTTAGGGAGTTTGGTATTGCTGGCTGCATCTTTCCCACACCCAGAAGCTGTTATTTGGTGAAATTTGCAGGCTCACATAAAGCCTAACTCTCATATACAGGCAGTCCCCTGACATACATTGTTCCGACTTACATACGTCCCCTAGTTACAAATGGAGACTTATGGGGCGTGGCTGACATTCAACACTGAGTCATGCCCCATGATAACCAAATGCCAGCAGGCCACAGCTGCACATGAGATACAGAACGTTAGGTGAAATCTTCTAAAAAAAAGGACACAGACACCAAAACAAGTAAAAACTGTTCCCTGCACTATCCAAAACTAAATTTTTTAATTTTTTTGCTGGAATTACATTTAATAAATACATTTAATAAATACACCTGTTCCGACTTACATACAAATTCAACTTAAGAACAAACCTACAGTCCCTATCCCGTTTGTAACCCGGGGACTGCCTGTACATGGATATACTATATATTATACAAAGTGCTTGGATTTGCTAAATCTTACTCAGTGCCCAAAAGTTCAGTTTTTGCAGTTTTGGGGGTTAAGTAACTGTATAACACGCCGTCTCCAAATCTCCTTTGTGTCAAAGAGGCTTTTGGGCCCTCTCAGGATGCAGGGCCACGTAGCAGCTGCTACCGTTGCACCTCCTATTGCTATAACCCTGCTTGCAAGCTGTCCTCATCTTTTCAGTTAGCCATTGAAAGGAATGAAGCTGCCCGAGTTTTTCTATTTAGACTGTATCTATTCACCACAAGACTTTTCTTCAAACGTGGGAGTCGGGACTGCGGAGCTGCCGAGGTTAAGAGCTCAAACCTGAGCATTTATGCTGATATGAGTGTTGTTGCTTCTGGTTTTAACGCACAACATGAGGAGGTGAGCAATATTGCTATTTTATTGTAAATTCCTGACCTAACATAATTCACGATTGTGCGCCTTCTCTGTTTCTCTTTTTTATATATAACTACCTAAGGAATGAAGTATTTTAGCCTCTCAGATTTTTTCTCTTAGACCCAAATTTTCTTCACCAAGTTGATCCAGTTTACTGTTATGGATGGTAATTCCAGCTTCTCCTCACCTGTATAGGTATAAAAATTAACCAGAACATCTGCCATTGACTTTAATGGGGTTCGAGTTCTAGTTCGAATAGAACCTCAAACCGAACACACTAGAACCTCTAGTTCGAGGTTCTAATCGAACTAGAACTTTTTACTGCTCGCTCATCTCTGGTCACGGATGTACGTCCCACCCCGCGGCACTCTAACTAGAGTCGCTAGAACCAGTGACTGGAGCTCTAAAGCTTTAATAATGTTTCGTAAATCTTTGTTAGGGAAGAAAGATATTTTCTCAAACTACACGGCTTAGAGTCAGAATGTCGCCAGTATATCTCTCGGGCTACTGCTGTTGTAAGTGGGAATGCATTTACGTTTACCTATAAAGTGTTAATACAGTTTTTATTATTGCTAATCCTCCTCCTGCTTCTTGTGTATCAGTTTTTATCATCTTTATTTTCTTGCACAGCACTTTTTTATGTGAACTATTATATATTATTGGTAATATGGATTGTCGTCTGCAATATTTAAATAATTGCCTACCATTCTGTTTTGGTGTGTTGGTGTGTTTAAGTGACATATCGATAGATTGTACCATTTTTAGTGCTTTGCTGAAGTTTTTTTATTAATTAGTATTAAATTATTAAACTTGTTATGATAAATATGAATAAAATAGTATAAAAATAGAATTTCTCAAGTGCAAGTGAGTCAAAAGAGCCAGTCATTTTTAGTAGGGTTAGGCAACATGAAGCACTCAACCAGAGGTGTAACATACAGCTCTTGGGCCCCAATGCAAAATCTATGGTGGGGCCCCCACCTAACTATGTACCACCTATAATTCTGGTGTTTTCCTATGTTGTAGAAGGCCCTTTGGGCCCCCACAGCCTTCAGGGCCCGGTAGCGACTGCTACCTCTGCACCCCCTATAGCTACGCCCCTGCATTCAACTAAAGCCAACACCACCACGGTGGACATGGTTTTCAAATATATTGTGAACAGCCACACTGCAGGTAAACCATAGTTTTAACCCAAAAAACCATGCAGCCACTCAATTTAAAAGGACAGTATCATTTTTTTCTTTTCACACATTGACAAGCAATATGCAAGTATTCTATGGATTTTTTTCTTTTAAATTAGGTGGTTGTTTTTTTATATATACTTTTATAAAGTTCCCCTATGTACATTACTCTCTTTGACTTCCCCTCTGTGAGCTCTGATGATAGCATAGCAGTGGGAGGATTGCTTGACAGTTCTTGTTCCTGGTTGGCTATGGACTGAAAGGTGTGAGTGCAATTAGCTGTGGACCTTATAAGTGTGAAAAACCTCCTCCCCAGTGCAGAGAAAGATTAACCCACTATCCTTTCATGTACTGCTCTTTGCATTGCCCTAACCTTATTTATCCCAGTCCAGAGAACAATAAACCAATCATTGCCTACTATTTGTAATGAGACTACGTAGAGATAAGCAGCAACTATAGTAAAGTGAGATTAGTTTGCCATGCCATTTAGGAGTTTTATCTCTGTAGTAATAACAGCTAGAAAAGGGCAATATTTATATGTAATTTTAAATTGCATAGGACTTCCGAAATAAAAAAAAATTGCCAAAAATTCTAAAAAAAAATGTTTTCCAGGAATATTGCTTATAACAAAAATACTTCTTTTTGATGGCAGTGTATTTCTTATTGTTAATGGCCACAGGTTTTTGTGGGTAAAACTGCTGCTTACCTGTTATACTGTGTGGCCATTAACAGTGTAAATGAAAACCGTGTCCTCAACCAGATAACATATTTGCCACCTAATGCATGAGGCTTCACCTTTGAAGTACAAAGTTACTGATAACATTATCAGCTTTATGTCATCTCTACAAATTTCAGTGCAAACTAGTATCACATATTTAGGTTCCTGAATTTTTATGTTATCAGTTAGGAGTTTTGCCACAAAGTAAAATTGACGTGGGAAGCTTGCTGATTAAATATTTAACATTTTCACCATTGATCATTAGTAAATATTTTGTACCATGTTTTAGCTGTTCCCTTACTGATCTATAGTGTACAGCTCGAGACCAGGGAAAAAAGCCAGTGAGCAGAGCTCCACAGTACTCGCCGCACATGCTCAAACATTACCTCTCCTCTCAGGCAACTACTGTCAGTCTATTCCCTGCCTAGTAATCACACACTCACTTACTACTGAGCGAGTGTTCAACCTCAGGTGCTGTCATTCTACTTCTCTCATCTGTATGCTCTAGTAATTAGTCAAACAGTGCAAATAAATAAAAAAAAAAGAAACCTCAATCAGATATGTGCATTGAGAAAAAAAAAATCCATTTGGTTCCTGCAGGGATTTGAACTTAAAATGCCTATGCTGAAAGGCAGAAGTGCTAACTACTCAGTTACATTGGAGCTATTCGCAGCTCTTTACATAAACAGAGCACACTGTGGAGAAAGGCATGGTGATGTCAAGTCTGCTGGGTCACATGCTGTGCAGTTCAAAAAAATCACACACGCTCCCTTTTGAGCACACTGAGAGCTGAAACTGGATAAACCAGGCATGAAATGCCTTGTGGCAAAACCCCTTTAAAGAGATGGGAGGGTAGATTTATCTGTTCTGCTATAGGAACATGTTTGGGAATAATGTCATGTATTTGAATTATAAGTTACCCTTATTTATAGATGTAAACTGGGCACAAAGTGCTCCAGCTATAACCTAAATCTGTCAATATAAATTTGTTTTACTCAAAGGGTTTTTTCCATTGAGCCGGGATGACGGGATATTATTCTTATTGGTCCAGCCTGTCCATAATTTACATGGTCAGGGAAAATTAAAGGTAGATAAGGTTTCCCCTATCTGCAACAGATGATCATCAGGGGTTATAGATTCTGGCTACATGGTAATTAAGTGATCTAGCTGGTCTAGCTTCCATTTACAAAAGGGTTCAACTTGTGAGACAATATCTTGCCTTATTCAGCAACTACTGTACGTGTCCACAGGACAATTTTACCTATTGAAATTACTTAAAGGGAAAAGTGACTTAAAGGTATGTTCCCACCATAGACTTTGCTCTTAACAACCAGCTTCAGACTCACACTTCCTTTTCAGGCTGTGGGTGGTTCTACAGCAATGATTGGCATATCAGCTCTGCTATTCCTAGCTGATCCTGTTACATAAGGGTTTGTAAACTGTAGTGCACAAAGCTACAGAGCTCTGAAGGGTTAAAGTTTGCCAGTAACTTAGATAAACAAGCACCTGCTCTTGAGCTAACATTCGGAAGGCAGTAAGTCACCATGGTCAGACAGGGCGGCTTGAGCAATGTGAGCAGAAAGAGATGGTCGTGAACCTAGGGAAGCTTGTGTATACAAGCAAAGCAAAATCAAAACAGGGATGTATCATGTAGTAGTCTCTATTAACCTATGCCTACATGTGTTTGTGTTTAACTTTAATCTTCCTTCTTGTGTTGATGGTATGGTAATGTGTGTGACCAATTCATTACAAAATATGCTTCTTCTTTTCTGCCGTTCTCCCTAGGTTTTGATCACAGATCTACCTCTGCTTTAATTTCATTCATTAAAATACAGAATATATAATGAAGACATACCTTTGCATCCTAGACATGCGGTGCAACTCCATATCATCACTTCCTCGAAATCCTTTGGCAAATGGGTTATTTTCAATCTTTAATTGGGTTATCTGTAAAAAAGATGTGACTGTAATCAGAATATTTTATTAAGTCAATTATCTCGTATTCAATTACTAAACTTTAAAACTGAACCCAGAACCTGTTTACTATGTACATTGTTTAGAATAAATTGCACCTAACACCGATCAGCCATAACATTAAAACCGTTAATAACATTTCCCAAGTAAAATTACTGCTGTGTACGGGGCAGTTAAGTACACAATATTAGCCATGTATTTCTAATGTTATTGCTGATCAATGTATATTATTTAAATGAGTTTTCCTACCATATATATGTATGGATAATTATAGTATACACCAAAAATGCCTGATAAATGCATTTTTACTTCTACATTCAGGCACAGCCTGTTTCATGTAATTACTGCCTAGATTTGGTAGTCTATCACCTACTGGAATGGGGCATAGGTGATCCCTGACTTTTCCGATGCAGGAGTCTCCTGTCCATGTATTTCACATTTAAAGCATGTTCTGTGGATATCCTTATTGGGGGAAATGTGATTGACTGTGCTCAGAACTCCCATAGAGGAGCAAGGAGAGAGAACCACATGTGCAGCCAATTCTCTGTCCCCTGAGGGCGACACAGACAAAGGCCGGGCCGAGAAAAGGCAGATGAGAATACCCCTTAAGTGGTTTAGTGCTGTGGTTCTCAATTCCAGCAGGTCATGTCTTCTACTGATTCTAATTCAGTCATTTGTGTGGTATTAATCTTTAAATCATGAACTGTTAATGATACATTCTTGAGGTCTGGAATTCAGAAACATTGGTTTAGATTAATATAAATACTGTACATTGGTCAAAGTGTTGTATATACAAAATAAATACCCCGAAAAGATAAGTCTATTAACATAAGACATCACTAGGAAGAACACATCTATTGTCACAGAGCGTATGCATACACATCTATTGCTGAGAGTTATCTTATCATCAGTGAATATATTGGCTTCACACAGAAATTATAAGTAGTTAACTGATCTGACTGTACAGTAAGTAGAAAGTAGAAAAAACTGGTACGTTACAGCTCATCTCATATCCTTCATACTGGTTGAAGCAGTGACAAATCCATGAAAAGGTGCACAGGTAAAGTACAGCAGGCATCCAGACAAAAGGTGCAAGTCTATGTATATCTACAGTACCTCAGCACCAACGAAAGCAATTAAAATACAAACTTTAATAATTATAAACTAATATAAACCTCAGTATGTCGTCCTGCTGATGTGTTTCAAGCCAACAAGCTCTTAGTCATGGATATGACTAAGAAGTTGACTTGAAACACGTCAGACAGAATGGTTTTCGGAGATTTTTTTCTTAGTTTTTAATAATGCGAAATAAAGTTTGGATTTTAAATGTTTTTGTTGGTCATGAACAACTGTGGATATACCCTGACTTATACAGCATTATAGGTAAACTTATTTGATAAATCTCTATGACCCAAAGGAATAGGTATGGTCACCGCAGAAAATGGCGCTTTCTTTATATTTGTAGTAAGAGTTGTCTGACATATCTGCATAGATTACATTTCCAGAGCTCAAAGCTTTATTTACATATAAAATATCATAACAGTTTCCATTTTAGCTAACTATGGGGCTGCTTATATGTTGTCCCTTGCTCACCTTCAGGTATGTATTGGAATACCATGAAAAACGTTCTTCCAACCAGTAATAGACTAGGGTGCTCGGGGCCCTTTGGTGGAGTTCATTTTTGGAACCCATCAGTAGACTTGATTCTTGACGTCACCAGTGGAGTTGACTCTTGGCCCCACCAGTAGAGTTGATTCTTGGGGCCCACCAGTGGAGTTGATTCATGGGGCCCACTAGTGGAATTGATTCTTGGGGCCCAGCAGTGGAGTTGATTTTTGGGGCCACCAATGGAGTTGACTATTGGTGCCTAGGCTACAACTACTGTGCATGGCTGTACATACTCTTGAACTCTGCCTCTTGCTTTTTGTCTCTCTTTCTCTGCCTTTTTCCATGAAAAGGAGCCTCAGTCCTGCCATGCCCAAGGGCCCATTATGCCCAGGGGCCCACAGGAGGCTTCCTCTGCTCTCCTTTGTTTCATTGCAAACCTGATCCTGCCATATACCAAAGTAGAGCATAAGAGGACAATAGAGTAAGGATATTCTTTTTTGGACTATATTTGCTCTATTTCCCAAATGTACATGCTTTCTTTGCCAGACACAAACATGTGGTCTACTATGCTGTTGTGTATGGCATAGAGAGCATGTATGTTTGACAGATAAATCTAACATTGCCCAGATAAGACTATGCTTCCTCTATTGGCTAAACCGTGGTATACATGAGGATACCACTTTTCATGGTACCTCAACAGATACCTGAAGTGGAGCAAGAAACGAGGTGTGAATCCACCCTAGCATGCAATGACTTCATAAGCAGGCCACTTTCATTCTTTTTCTAACCTCCCAATTCATTCTTATCAATTTATTTGTTAAAATAAAAGTTGCGCAAAGAAAATCTCATAAAAGCTGCACCGTAACACAATTGAGAACACGTGTGCGTCACATTGCAGCTTGCTGGAGAATGCTGGTACGTTCAACACATTTCTAAGATAAAAATCGGCTGCATTATGTAGGCCAATTGTCAGGCTATGCAGTTTACAGTGGAGTTATTTTATAATTCTCCCTTCCTCCCTTAATTTAAAATGTGAAGATGGAATTCTTTCCAAGGGTCTGTATATATTTTTATTTCTTTCTTCATTTTAACATTTCTCCACATGGGCAAAATAGTTCACTTTATATACAGATGTTACAGAAGAAAAAAGGATTGGCTGGCTGTGCTTCTTTCCAGAAACCCGTAAAATGTGTGCATAAGCCTGAGAGAGGCTTGGCAGCTGAGAAAAGGACCTTTGGATGAAATTTTTTTTCTTTAACTCTTACAGTACTTACCCAGAAACACAGAAATGTGTGTTTATCTATACAGTTTAGTGTGAGTTTATTCATGGTTGTAACATATTCTCTTTTTTCCGACAGAGGGAAGCCGTAGTTATGCTTTTTTATTTCTTATATATTTCTCTTATATAGCACTGACAAATTTCACGGCGCTTATAGTAATTTACACCATTTATAACCCAATTTCCTTATTCCAAATACACACACAGATACCAGGGTCTCTTTTCAGAGAGAGCAAATTAATCTTTTAGTGTATTTTTGGAGAAAACACTAGAGGAAGCCCACATAAACATGAGGAGAGAATTCAGATACCATGCTGATGATACCTCAGTGTTGAATGGCAAAAATATTAACCACTTAGCCACTGTGCTGCCTCAGAAGTGTCAGTTTAATGTTACTTGTGGTGAAAGAACCAAAATGGCAAGAAGCTTTTACCTTGTGATTTTGGTAAGAGGTTACAGCTATAAATGCAGTTTCTGAGAAGACATGGGTACAGAAGGCAGTGTTCTTGGAGCCAAATCCATTGTTTTCATCTGCTTTAACAATGTGAAGCCGTGGCTGGTATTTGTGCATGGAATTCAAAATGATCTAAAAGAGAGAACACAGCATTATTACATTTCTCATTAGAGAATAATAAAAGGAATGGATTCTCTATTGATGCCACAAATGAAAACAGCAGAAGACTTTATAATCTTCACGTTTTAACTTGGATGGCAAGAAACAGAAGAAAACAAATGCAACATTGATGATCCAGAAGGGTAGGAAAGAGAGGAAAGGCTTGTGGAAAAATAACTGTGTGGTTACATGCTTGTGTAAGCATGTGAGTGAAATGGTATTGTAATGTTATTTAATGGATTAAATGCATGAACTGCTAGAGTGCACTTGTTTGTCAGGTCACTAGTGTAATTAAAGGGGTATTCCCATCTCAGACATTTACAGCATATCAATAGGATGTGCCATAACTGTCTGATAGGTATGGATCCCACCACAGGGACCTGTACCTATCATGAAAATAGGCCCCCAAAGTCTCCCTTGAGAAAATAGAATAGGTCCTACTTGCAAACTATTCTCCATTCTATTCTATGGGAGTTCTGAAAACAGTTACGCACACTCACTCAGCTGTACTTGGAGCGCCTATGTAACAGAATGGAGAGTGCTGCGTATGCATAACCACCTATTGGTTCTACATGGAGAAGTTTGGAAGCCTGTTCTCAAGGTAGGCGTGGGTCCCAGAGGTGAGACTCACACCTATCAGAGACTTATTGAAATGCCACCGATGTCCGAGATGGGAAAACCCATTTAAGAATTTCCAATAGATCATTGTGAAGATGGTTAAAATGTTATTTGCTTATATTGTCTGCTTTGGTGAAAGTAATTATTGCCTATACATGCTACATTAAAAGGTACCATATATACTCCAGTATAAGCCGGGTTTTTCAGCACAAAAATGTCACTGCACAAAACTGCCATGGCCTGGGCACCGGCGAAGTTCCATCAGCTTTATGCGACTCCTCTGGGGGCGCATACAGCTGACTCTAGAGTCAGCCGACAGCATCCAGGCACTGCCATGGCCCAGGTGCCGGTGGCGATCTCTTCAGCTGTGTGCGCCTCCTCTGGGAGCACATACAGCTGAAGATACTATTGCGGAGCAGAGAGTGAGCGCTCCCTGCTTTGCAATAGGACTCTAGAAGCAGACTTCCGGCCTTCCGGAGTATCCGGCATAGGCAGCATGCTGTGTCATCATGCTGCCTGCGCGGCCTGATGACATCACGCTGCCTGTGCCGGGAAGAAGACGCAATGCATCGGAGCAGCGGGGGAGAGAGGTAAGTACTTGTATTTTTTTTTTTTTTTTAAAACCCCACTTATACCTGCATATACATGCCTATGGGAGACGTATACCTGCCTATGGGGACCTATACCTGGTTCTACCTGCCTATACCTGCCTATGGAGGACATACACCTGCCTATACCTGCCTCTACCTGCCTATACATTCCTATGGGAGACATATACCTGCCTATGGGGGACCTATACCTGCCTCTATTTGCCTATACCTACCTATACAGGATATATACCTGCCCATACCTGCTTATGGGGGACATATACCTGTCTATGGGAGACATATACCTGCCTTTACCTGACCATGGGGGACATATACCTGCCTCTACCTTCCTATGGGGAACATATATCTACTTCTACCTGCCTTTACCTGCCTATTGGGGACATACACTCACCGGCCACTTTATTAGGTACACCTGTCCAACTGCTCGTTAACACTTAATTTCTAATCCGCCAATCACATGGCGGCAACTCAGTGCATTTAGGCATGTAGAAAGGTCAAGACAATCTCCTGCAGTTCAAACCCAGCATCAGTATGGGGGAAGAAAGGTGATTTGAGTGCCTTTGAACGTTGGGATGTTGTTGTTGCCAAATAGGGCTGGGTCTGAGTATTTCAGAAACTGCTGATCTCCTGGGATTTTCACGCACAACCATCTCTAGGGTTTACAGAGAATTGGTCCGAAAAAGAAAAAACATCCATGAGCGGCAGTCCTGTGGGCGGAAATGCCTTGTTGATGCCCGAGGTCAAAGGAAATGGGCAGACTGGTTCGGGGCTGATAGAAAGGCAACAGTGACTCAAATAGCCACCCGTTACAACCAAGGTAGGCAGAAGAGCATCCCCTGAACGCACAGTACGGCGAACTTTGAGGCAGATGGGCTACAGCAGCAGAAGACCACACCGGGTGCCATCCTTTCAGCTAAGAACAGGAAACTGAGGCTCCAATTTTCCAAAACCATCGAAATTTGGGGACAGTAGAAGATTGGAAAAACGTTGCCTGGTCTGATGAGTCTCGATTTCTGCTGCGACATTCGGATGGTAGGGTCAGAATTTGGCGTCAACAACATGAAAGCATGGATCCATCCTGCCTTGTATCAACGGTTCAGACTGGTGATGGTGGGTGTCATGGTGTGGGGAATATTTTTTTGGCATTTCTTGGGCCCCTTGGGTTTCCCAAATTGAGCATGTTGCAACACCTTGTGGAATCTATGCCACAAAGGGAATTGAAGGCAGTTTCTGAAGGCAAAAGGGGGTCCAACCCGTTACTAGCATGGTGTACCTAATAAAGTGGCCGGTGAGTGTATACCTGCGCATGGTGGACCTATACCTGCCTATACCTGCCTATGGGGGACATATACCTGCCTAAGGGGGACATATACCTGCCTATAACTGCCTTTATCTGCCTATGGGGGACATTAAACTGCCTATACCTGCCTATATAATTTATTGGTATCCATTTTTCTTTTTGAAATTTACCAGTACCCGCTGCATTTTCCACCGTAGGCTTATACTTGAGTCAATATGTTTTCCCAGTTTTTTGTGGCAAAATTAGGTGCCTTGGTTTATATTTGGATTGGCTTATACTAGAGTATCTGCGTTATGTCCATTAGTAACCGTTTTTTTAACTTCAGTGCATTCAAAATAACAGATGTAGCAATTATGTCCTCAGCTCCTATCCAGATCTTTATGTCTTCATGGTTACCCTAGAAAGTCTGAATGTATAGTTATGTTCCCTACGTATTGCTTATATATCAAATATATATCAACAAGAAGTAGGGGACAGATGAAAGGGATTATCACTGCACTATCAGACTCCACAGGGTTAGTTTGTAGTATGTAACAACTGTACAGATACATAGGCTAGTGGCAGCTGTGTGGATAATGAATCAAAATGCAATCTTGGGAATAGACAGGAACAAAGCTTAAAGGGGTTTTCTATGGTTTTAAAAATTGTCTGCTGGTCAGATAGTGTAAAAAAAAAAAAAAACCTGTGCAGCTACCTCCACTCCACTGCAACCCCAGCACTCCCCACTGACAATGTGACATTCATCGGTTGCATGACGTTGCAGCCAAACACTGACCTCAACAGTCTCTGCTTGTATGTACAGCACTTGAGCACTGAAGTCGTGACTCACAAATGTAATGCCATCAGCAGGGAGCACCCTACCATCAGCACCACTAGAACAGCAGTTGCTTCTGAGGTAAGGGAAGGTTTATTTTTTATATTTTATAACCCACACCCAAACAGCAGGCCATTGTTTTCAAAAGGGGGAACAACCCCTTTAAAGACAAAACTTTAAGATCACAATTACGGAGCCCGATAGCAACAGAGTTTGGTAGCAAAACCAATCTTAAGCAGAAAAAGTTAAAAAGCACACATCAACCATTAAGGGCGACAAGTATTAAACTTGATGCCGACACGCCAGTTCTAAATCGATATAGAGGAGTGTAGAATGAAACAATATGTATGAACCTGTCGTATGTGGGTTCATTAATCTGGCGTGTGGTATGCCTTGCATAGCATAGCGTAGCATATCTTAAGCGCATATCTCTGGCGCATTCAAAAGTGCCGTGTTTGGCGCATAATGCATCAACTTTTGGCATACTACTGTTCATACATCTATCGAATGAGGCTACTACAGGTTTCTTTTGCTCAAAGCATGGGCGCAGTCCCATCCATACTTGTCGCCCTAAGTATTTAGAATCAGAAACAGAAAAAGAACAGGAAAAAAAATAGATTAAAGTCAACAGTATTAGGACAAATTTAAACGGTATGATTGACATGTGGATTTCCTGCTGGAAAACATGTGAAAACCAAATGTATTGCATGACCCATTGCTTTTAATGGAAATATGCCCCACACTCACACTGCAAATTGTGATGCATATTTTTACCAATAGGAATTATAAATCAGCATCATGCAAAACAGATGCATAACCTGTTGAGAGCCAGGATGCAGAGTAGCCCCATGGAATAGGATTCATCTTCATCTTATAGCGTGACAAAATCTGTATTAAAAAGGGAAAGACGGGACACAAATCCCAGTATGCCTCACATGCCGCATATTGCACTCTGTGTTTTCCATTGGAAAAATACACCCCGTGACCATATCCCTTAGTCTGTATATTGAGCTTTTTACTGATTAAACCACAACATGAGAATGCACCCTTAGTGGCATGGCTCAGTTCTTACTACCTACTTTACTGCACAGTTTGCAGGGTGAACAATTTGGAAACATACCAGTTTTGCTATACCAACAATGAAGCAGATAGGACCCTCATCAGCATCAGATGTTTATAATACAAAACTTTGAGGACAATCTGTGACATCATTCAATCATCTTTGATCTGTTAAGGGTTAACTGATGTCACTAAATGCCCCTATTTAGAGCTGTAAAGATTTCCACTTCTGAGTAGGAAAATCCATAAAGTTTACAGAATCTGGAAGAATAACCATTTCTAGGGCTAGGTGCCAGGATGCAGAAGCAGGCTTTTTGCTCTTTCTCTCAAGGCAGTTGTGTTGATTAAAAAAAGAAAAAAAAGTCAAGAACTTTAAGAAGGAATATTAACTGCTCAGTCACATTCTACAGCTTTCTACAGTAACTGTATTGTAACATGTAATGTACTGGAGAGGGAATAGGAAGCTTTTGGACTTAACATTGACAGACTGATAATAAAGAGCATAGAGACTAACACATTATTATGATCGCTAGCTGATATCCAGAGCACAAAGACAGCAGATAGACGGGCTGGGACTCAGTAAGTTCCTGGTAGGTTGTCACAGGTATCTAGAGCCATGCTGACTGCAGTACATCCCACATCTGCTAAAGGGTGCATGGGGAGGGGGATCCATAGAGCCAACATGATGATTGAGTTGGTCCCACAGATACTTAATTGGGTTCAAGTCTGGGGAGTACTTGAAAGTCTTGGCCATGTTCTCCTAACCAATGTCGGATATTTTTGTATGTGTGATATGTCACATTGTCTTGCTGAAAGATCTCATCCACCCCACGGAAGACAATCAGCTTGTATAGGCAGGGCTGCCATCAGTCTACTATTAACCGTTTCAGGGCCCCATGCAGCTAAATCAAATGGGACTCGCACCCACTACTAGTTGCTATTTTTTAACGTATCAGTGGGCCCCTTTTTTATTAGCTCCCCTGACATAAGTACTGCCTTTACTGCCCTATTGGCACCCCTGTGTATAGGTGTATGTGATCTGAAGGATGGATTCATACCCAAATTAACAGCCTTCCACATGGATGAAAGGAAGCAAATGACATGAGAACATTCCCCAGACCATAATGCTGCCACCACCAGATTGTGTTCTTCCAGCAATTGTTGCAGAATGTTTATCCACTGATGTTTCTCATCTCACATGCCAAGGTCCATCTGGAAAACGTCTAAGCAGAAAACGTAACTTATTGGAGAAGGCCACCCTTCGCCAATCAGTGAAGGTCCAGTTCAGATACTGCTGTGAAAATTGAAGCCTTTTCTGTTGATGCCACTTTATAAGTAGAAGTGCAAGGATTTGATGCACTGTTCTTTTAGATAGAAGTCTGGTAGCCCCATGGTTCAATTTGTCTGTGAGCTGCTCCCCTGCACTGACGTTCACATCTCACATCAATGGTACTTTGTGCTCTGTGGTTACCACATAGCTTATTCGCAGTGGTGCCATTTGTCTACTCACAATACATTTTTACCACAGCAGCATAAGTACAGTTCACACACTGAAGTTTCATACATACGGCCACTCTTGGCCAGAGCTGTCTTAACAGCATTATGGGCCCCTGGGCAGAGCACTGGAGTCCAAATACATGACATCACACTAGGTCGTGCCTCTAACCACCCCTAAGCACACCCATATTATCACGCCACTTATGTCTGGACACAGGCCGCCTGCAGCCTACATGACTGATTGGTAAGGCAGGGAGCCTTTGCTCCCTTCACCACCATGGTTTTTTTTTGCATATCCCTGGAGACACACAAACAATAAAATAAGCAAAGCCAACCATGTGATCCTGGGTATGTTTCTTGTATTCCTTGGACAAGCATACCCCACCTGGGACCCCTTTACTTGTGGGGCTCCCGGGCAACTGCCTAGTGTGCCCAATGGAAAAGATGGCCCTGCTCTTGACCTAAAAGCCAATAATCATCACAATTACAAGCCTGATAAATTGTCCCTTACACCCATGACAACAACAAGAAATATTTGTGTAGAAAGCCTATCACACACCTTTTAACCCAACCTATCCAGCTCACAGCACGTGACTTTCTTCATGAGCTGCACACTGCCAGTGTTGAAAGTAGGAAGTGTTCCTGCTAATGTGTCTCAACTATGTATTTCACTGTGTCAAATAAACAAGCCCTATGCTATCCTTTCTGCTATTAACAAACCTGACACCGCTGTATGGAGGTTGGGATAAATGGTTGTACAATTTTGGAATTGGTTGTATCTGTGTTCACTGTAATAGGTACGTAATGAATCAAAAGTGTTTCCTTCTAAAATTTAGAATTAAGCGTTTGTTTTTAGGTGTTGTGATTTCAGTTATGACATGCAATATAACAAGCAAATAATTCCTCGTATTAGAAATGTCAAAATGACCACGGTAAAGTTGCATGATTGAATCCTCCTACTTATAAGCCATACATTGACAGAGAGGCTGATTGGGGTAGTTGGAGTTGAAGTATCCACAGATGTCTTTGGAGTCGGTAAGTTGGATTTCTAAAAAAAAATCAAATAAAAGCATATCTGCCTTTTAAGGTCATACTTTGGTACTAATCTTCTAAAAATCAGATTATCGTACATGTTTAATAGGTGCATAGAAGATGTTCACTTCCTCAGTTAAACTGAATGACTACACGCACATCACCACCTTAACATTTGGCGTCAGCAGAAACCAAGTCGCGCCAGCCGCTGTAACGAGGGAGACATCCTAGCTCACGAGGCCCCTCTCATCCTGTTGGCTTAGCCAAATTCCTTTGACATGTAGGTAACTTGCAGGCCTCAGCGGTGAATGATCTAATGGCTTTTAATTTCATTACAGTGACTCTAATTGAGAGGCTACCGCTGCACTTTTGCTCTGGGGGGGCATGCTACCCTATTCCCTTAGTCTCTTCTCACAGTAGGGGCATGGCTCTTACCCCCTGGTGCCTGCCCCACCCCCAATCTCCCTCCTCACCTCCCACCACTTTGGTGCAATAACTACATGCTTCGTTACACTCTGACTCTTTGTAGCCTGTAGTGATGATGCATCTCCCTGCTGTATCTAGCATCCAGATAACTAACTCACTGTCATTTACTGACATTGGCTTAAGTATACATTGTCAGGTCAAAATTATGTAGTTATAAAATCTATTGAGATTTTTATAGGGATTCTGCAATAATAACAACCCTAGGTAAAGTAAACAGGGTTCTCTGATTTTAAAAGGGACCCTTGAATATAAGCTGGAACCCCCAGCAATTAATTGTTGTCTGTGTTCAGTCTGCTTGCAGCACCACCACAGGAGGAATAAGGAATTACACAGTGTCAATTCAAACCAATGTATTTTGTATTTTCTGTGAAATGCAGGACAGGATAGGTCCTCCACACTGTCCACATTGCTCTCCGCAATCACTCTCTACTCTAGCCAAGAGATAAGGATCTTAGAATAAATGAAAACTGGTTTCCTAAACTGGAGAACCCGTATAAAGGGAGTCTGTCAACATTTTATTAAAATAATTGATACTGATATATATTATTTTCTTCTTAATCGTTTTTATTTTCTGATTGTAGATTTTTTTTTTATTTTGTTGTCTATATATTGTTATAGGTATCAGGACTGGGACAAGGTATTTTGGTGCCCTAGGCAAATAAGGCACATAGGGCCTCCCTAATGGAAAATTTAGCCCACTCTATGCCTCCTTGCACCCCCTTCCTTCCTGGGATGAAGTGTTGCCCTACCTTCATCTACCTGTCGTTCTGGTCCTGATGTGTATGTTCACACGGCACATTTGGACTGAAATCTGAATCAGCGCTGAACCTGCGTCAGAATCAGCATCTAAACCGTCCAGACCTCCATTGAATCCTATGTAAAATCAGCATCATCATTCAGATTATACTGATTTTACACAAGTATTTCAGACGCATACTGTAAGTATCCACAAACATTTGATGTCAATTCCTTGAGGCGTTTTAAGCGCCGTCAAGACTAAAGTATAGAATCAGAAAATCTGCTTTGATGGTCAGCATCATTTTCTCGTTGAAATTCCGCACTTGCGAGCAAGGAATGTCCAACAAGGAAACAGCGCTTTATTTGAGTCCTGAAAAACTATAGTGTGAACTTGCCATATGAGGGCAACCTTCTTGCTTGAGATGCTTTTAATAGCATTTAGAAAGATGCTTTACAGCAGCTACTTGGGCATAGGAGCCTGTGAACAGGAGCAGTCCCATTTACTTCTATAGGAGAGTTTTCTAGACATTCTGTCACATGGGAAGAAGTCAGTGTGCAGAGAGGGCAAGAGGGGGAACTGTGACTATCTCCTATTGTGAATGATGTATTCTGTGTTATCTATACATCTTTCAGTGTAATCCTGCATGTACTGATAATGAGAAGACTGCTGAAATGTTCTCTCTACAGAACAGGAAGTGTCAAGACTATTATTAGGTCTCAGAAAGGGGAATATCTCTACTTGGGGAGAGTACCATACAGGTGTGTGGGGATTTGAAATTGCCCTTTTGCACCCCACTAAGCATCTGCATATCACAAAGCATTATGGGAAGAGAGCTGTAAGCTCTCATGACAAAAGTGAAAACTGCAGGACTTCAGGGGTTTTTTTTAATATTGATATTGAAAAATTAAAAAATAAAGTAACCAAAAATTCTTAAAAAATGTGTTTAACATAAAAATGAGTTAAACAATAGGTCATTTTCTGATGACACATTTCCTTTAAGACCAGTATTTTCAAAGTTCAACAACTAACATAAACCAGCAAAATCCTCCATAACTAATAAGTTAATTTGTGGTAAAGGAAATAAAGCTCCATTCTCTTAACATTCTTGGCCTCAGTTGGCGGTATCCTTTGGGATACCTTAAAAAGTTATGCCAGTGTACACCACAGTGGGGCCAAGGCTGAGCCATAGAGGTCTATAAGGCAAACATAGTCTCTTCTGGACTGTGTTTTCTCTATTCCTCAAACGTATACACTTTATGTGCTGGACACAAATCGTGGTAGACTACAATATTGTATTTGGCACATAAAGCATATAAAAAAAGAGACTACATTTGCCCTCAAGATTCCTATGTCTCCACAAAAGTATACATCTTTTTCACAGTATCCTTATTGATACTACCGACAGAGGCCAAAAACTTGATGTTAATGGGGTCTAAGCAATGTCAAAGAGACATTCACTTTACTCCTTGGACCTCCTGTTTTGTATTTTTTATGCTCTGGTTGAAATATTGCATTATCATTTACATTAGTTACATTGTGAATGTAGTACAATCACTTCTAGTCTTGTGTGCCAGGTAGAGGAGGATGCCCCCCAGAACCCAGATACAGGTTGATGGTTTTTTTGTAATGTGGTATCATAGAAGACCAGGAGTAAAGACTAGTGATAATCATATGTCCCTGATAGAGAGCATTGGATGCAACTTGCAAGTGCTTATTCCACTGCTCATTGAATTTGAGTGTGCATGTTAGGCCCCATTCACATCATGTTTTCATCCTCCATTCGTGGTTTCCATTGGAATGTCATAAAAATGTATCCTGGTGTATACCCAGGCAGGGCCACAACAGGACATTAACTTTTATAAGGCAAAAGTATTCCTCATTGGACTACATTAGCCCTATGTAGCAATGCATGTCCAGATCCTGCATCAGACACAAAAGCATGGTCGACTACAGCCCTAAAGGGGTTGTCTCACCCTGCTGTTTCTCAGTGCCACCAACAGCTTCAATGTCACACTTCCTGGTTAGACTTTGGGTGATTCTACAGCAGTGATTGACATATCAGCTCTGCTATTCCTAGCTGTTCCTGTTACAGTGGCATGACTACGGGAAGTTTATTAACTGTAGTGCACAAGGCTATAGGTTAAAACTTGTCATTAACTTAGATAAACAAGCTCCTGTGCTGTAGGTAAGGCTCGATAGGCTATGACTCATCATGGTTGACAGCAGCTTGGAGCAATGAGAGAGGAGAGAGCAGAGAGAGGTGGTTTGTAAACAAGAGAAACTTGTGTACACCAGCAGTAGAAAAAATCGCCTTTATTTCATGAATAAAGCAAAATCAAAACAACAATGTACTGTTCATTTACTTTTCCCTACATGTTAAAAACTAATCACTGTTTTGAGAATGTCTTAGTCAAAGGAAAATATATCTGAATGAGCATTTATGTGTTTGAGGTTATTACAGTATATAGTTAGATAAAGCTAACTTTGTTGCTTGCTTTAGACAATCTAATATCTTACACCTCAGGCAAGCGTATTTATTCATGGTGACCAACACACTTGAATAGGATTTTTTTTTTTAGTGATGCTAGAAGAGCTGTTGAACAAAAAAGTTGTCTTGTATCTATGGATAGTTTAAGACACCCTTTAAAGCGTGTTGTCTTTACTGTGAACTATTAAAAAGGCCCCAATACAACTCTTCTCTGGAAAGGGTTCTTCTGATAATCAAAATGGGAAGTATGGCATTATTATTTTTTTTTATATATATATATTCTACATAGAAATCCATATTATGTTAGGTGAGATATTGTAGGGAAGCAGAGCACAGCAGCTTTATTAACGTTACACTTTAAAAGTAATGTACTTATAAAGATATTTATGTAGACACATAACGAAACACGGATACTTCACATATTTGTAAACCATGGCAGTATCTAGTGTTGTACATCAGATTGAGGTAATGTTAGATTTCACCTAAATCTAAGTTATTCCATTTGTAATTGTCTGAAACTGAATTTTGGCAAAAATTGCCACAATATAAACCCTAACCCTTTTTTTGAGGTTATTAGTTAAGAGGTTGATTTACCGTCCCTTGGTGCTCCTGCTCCAGTGTCATTTTCAGGGTAACATCTAGCATCCCATCTGACTTTAATTCTGGTTATTATAGGTTATCACTATGCTACAATAATTGGAAATTACACTGGATGGGACATTTACTATATGACATGAGAGGGGCGCTCTGATTGGTTGCTATGGGAAACAAAGTGGGTGTGAGACCTAGACAGTTGTCTTACATATGGCTCTTAATGTTACACGGGAAGTGCCGTGCCCTGGGGGTGGTGCGGGACCGTAATGAATGCAATTTAAACCTGTAAAATAAAAAAATACTTTACCTCAACTTCAGGGTTCAGGTAGGTGGAGGGATAGTGATAAAAATAATCAGTGTGGACCTAAACATTGACCTATTCCAGCACAATACTCATAAAATCTAAGAAAAGTTTTACACATGGAATGCAATGCATTTTAACAAAATTGACTGTTCATTAAACATTTCCTAATGGCTTGATGTGTCTTATTCATGCAAAAACCACTGAGAATGCACATTTTATTAAGCAAATTTTCTCATATGTGTGTTCTGGAATTTATATCAACTCTAAAGTAAAAACAAAAATATCACCTAAAGAGAATTCACAAAAAATTAGGAAATCTGTTGGATTCAAATCAGTATATTCTAACATTCCAGAGCTACTTGGAGCCATGATGTATGAGATTGCCCATAATACCTTTAACCACTCTGCTGCCAACTCTCGAGAAGATTAGCTTCTCTGAGATTGCAACTCATGTCTTTTAGAAATTATTCACAGCACCTTCGTTATGTCATCTACATGGATAATCTACATGTATATGGAGGTTAAAGGGTTAAAGTGGACAAGATATGTCGAAATGGAATTTCCAGCCATTCTAACGGATGCTGATAGAATTTGCCTGTTGTCTTATGATAAATATACAGGCTCAAAGCAGGACTTATCTGTAGAAGCCTTTGAAGAGTGACTTAACCCCTGCAAGAGTGACTGAGGGTTGGAAGGAGCTGCTTGCACTTCCATCCGGCCTCATGTTGCCCTCTGCTCTCCTCATTGCTTAGATCTCTTTGTCTCTGGAACTCCTTATCCAATAGTGGATGTGAGCTGGATTTGATCCTTTGTTTATTGCAAGAGATGTCTCTTTTGTCTCTTTGTTCATATAAATTGAGAAGCCCAAGTCAGTTTAGCTAATGAGGGTCATGCATCAATTCTTTGATAGCAATAGACCAATTATTAGTCAGCTTTTTGTGTACTTTACCTGACTATGTGTTAACTCCTTCCTGTCACAGTCTTTACATCGCTTTAGTTTTTTCCTCCAGAATCATAACTTTTTCTTTTTCTGTCTATATAACAATATAAGAGCTTGTTTTTTATACCACAAGATGTACTTTTTATTGGTACCATTTAGCTTACCATATCATGTACAGTGAAAAAAAAAAGTTTTTGCAGACGCGCCATTTTTGAGGGATTCGTAGTGTGGTACAAATGGAGTTCTCTTTATTTGACAGATTGGTACAATTCTGGTGATACCACATTTTTTATAGTTTTTATGTTTTATCACTTTAAAAATCAAAACAAAACTTTTTTATTCTTCAAATTTCTTTGCAGCGCTATTTTCTGAGATCAATAAATTATGTATCTGTCTGTCCACAGACGCCTGTGTGGGCTCATTTTTTGGTTTTCTAACTTTTTGGGCAAGTAAAGCAAATAAAAAACTCATTAGGGCATGTCCCCACTGCACAGGTTTTCGGCCGGTTTTTCAGGCGGTTTGCGGTTTTGCAGACAGCCTGAAAAAACGGCCGAAAATTAGCACAATGGGCTCCTATGGAAAACACGTGCAGCAGTCCCCACTGCACAGGTTTTCCGTCCGGCGGTTTTTCCGCCCGCCGGCCGCCCGAAGAACATTCTACAAGCACATTCTTCCGTCCGGTTTTTGGACAGAATCTGTGCTTGTGAATGTGAAGGGAAAGGGCTTTTCTCCGCTCATCGTGGAGAAAAGCCGTCCCCCCTGCGGCCGTAAAACAGGACAAATACCGGTTGGATAAACCGACCGGTATTTGTCCCTTACCGTGTGAACGCACCCTTATGGTGTTGGCTTTTTAGGAATGTGGCAATACCCATTGTGTCAGATAGCTTAGGTCTCTGAGACCGTCAGTCTCTGAGGCATATTTATCGTGCATATTTGGAAGTAAATATTTGAAAGTATTACATGATCTTCAGAAATAGGCCAGAAATGAGACAGAAGTGAGCTTAAGGGAGCTTGAAGGATCACCTGCTATGTGAGTAACTGGTCTCTTATAACATACACCTTTTCCACTATGCTCACTCTTGCTATCTACCTTGTAGCCATCTGCCTCCTTTCCTACAACCCAGTGTCGCCCCCTGAAAATCTATCCACATCAGCGCTCATCTCACTCCCTCACCTATGTATACATCCCACACACTGTTTCCCTTTTAAAATACCCAAACCACCAGCCTCATAATGTACGCACAAACACCGCTCATACACAACACTAAACCACCTGCTGTCACTTTTCTTTCTCCTGCTTCTGCTGCAGGGGACATCTCTCCAAACCAGGCCACCCTCCTTTAATGCTCACCCCTCCTCCTCCCTCCATAGAAACCCTGCTAATCTGCTTGCTATTCGCTGTACGTCTTTTCCTGCCACTTTTACATGTGCTCTGTGGAATGCCCGATCTGTTGGTAACAAACTCACTGCTGTTCATGACCTGTTCCTCTCTAACTCCCTTAATCTCCTCGCTCTCACTGAAACATGGCTCCAGCAATCAGACACCGCTTCCCTTGCTGCCCTCACCTATGGCGGCCTACATCTCACCCACACCCCCAGACCTGAGAACAGGCCAGGTGGAGGAGTTGGCATACTTCTCTCTCCACACTGCACTTACCAGGTCATTCCCCCTGCACCCTCCCTCACTTTCCCCTCCTTTGAGGTCCACACTCTCAGACTCTTTCGGCCATTTTCTCTCAGAGTCGCGGTTGTGTACAGACCCCCCGGCTCACCCCGCCAGTTTCTGGATCATTTTGCCGCCTGGCTCCCTCACTTCCTCTCCACTGAAATACCCACTCTCATCATGGGCGATTTCAACATCCCCATCGACAACCCTATGTCTCCTTCTGCCTCTCGGTTTCTTTCACTAACATCATCCTTTGGCCTCTTGCAATTTACAGATTCTCCCACCCACAAGGATGGACACGCTCTTGATCTGGTTTTCTGCAGTCACTCATCAATTTCTAACCTCACTAATTCTCCTTATGCTCTCTCTGATCACAACCTTATCTCCTTCACTATCACCAATTCTCAGCCTTCTCTGGACACACCTGCCCATCGCCCATCCAGAAACATTCGCTCCATGAACACTCAGGAACTCATAGACACCATACAGTCCTCACTGCCTCCAATCTCCTCCGACTCCTGTCCTGACCTGGCTGTCAAGCAGTACAATGAAACTCTCTCAACCACCCTGGACATGTTGGCACCTCTCAGACACCGCACCACCAGAGTCAGGCGCCCACAGCCTTGGCACACACCTCAGACTCGCTTCCTGCAGCGATGTTCAAGGTGTGCTGAGAGACTGTGGAGAAAGTCAAAGCTACCTGCAGATTTTCTCCACTACAAATTCATGCTCAGCACTTACCACACTGCCCTTCACTGCGCCAAACAAAAAATATTTCACCTCCCTCATCTCCACATTACACAACAACCCAAAACGCCTGTTTGACACTTTCCACTCCCTCCTCAGCCAAAAGCTCAGGCCCCAGTCACTGACCTCTGTGCTGAAGACCTGGCCACTTACTTCAAAGAAAAAATAGACAGTATCCGCAAAACATCTCCATCTCAATCCTCAAGAAACCCCAGCCCGTCCCCTCCGGCACGTCCTTTAGTCTGCTCTCAGCCCTTGAACCCAACGACAGAAGACAGAAGTGTCCCAGGCTTCTCTCATCTGTTCGCCTACCACCTGCTCTAGTGACCCCATTCCATCCCACCTTCTCCAGTCTATCTCTCCAGCTATCATCTCTCACCTTATCGCAATCTTTAACCTTTCTCTCTCTACTGGGATCTTCCCATCCTCTTTTAAACACGCCATCATAACCCCGTTACTAAAAAGCCCTCTCTGGACCCATCATGTGATTCTAACTACCGACCAGTCTCTAACCTGCCCTTCATCTCTAAACTCCTGGAACGCTTGGTCTACTCCCGTTTAATCCGCTATCTCTCTACTAACTCACTTCTCGATCCTCTACAATCCGGTTTCCGCACCCTGCACTCCACAGAAACTGCTCTAGTTAAAGTCTCTAATGATCTCCCACTGCCAAATCACAGGGCAAATACTCGTTGCTGCTTCTCCTGGATCTCTTGCAGCATTTGACACTGTGGATCACCACCTTCTCCTCACCATGCTCAGCACCATTGGCATCCAGGACACCGCTCTCGCTTGGTTCTCTTCCTACCCTCTCTGACCGCTCCTTCGTGTCTCATTTGCTGTGTTCTACCTCCTCTCCTCTTCCTCTTGCTGTCGGGGTTCCTCAGGATCAGTTCTAGGTCCTCTCTTTTTTCTACTATACACATCCCCCATTGGACAAACCATCAGCAGATATGGCTTCCAGTACCATCTCTATGCTGATGACACCCAATTATACACCTCCTCCCGAGACATCACTCCTGCCCTGATACAAAACACCAGTGACTGTCTGTCCGCTGTCTCTGACATCATGTCCTCTCTCCATCTGAAACTAAACCTCACTAAAACCGAACTTCTTGTCTTTCCACCATCTTCTAACCAACCCTACCCTGCTATCTCGGTCTCATGTGTGTGGCACCACCATAACTCCTAGCAGCAGGCCCGCTGTCTTGGGTAATACTAGATTCTAATCTGTCCTTCACCCCTTATATCCAATCCCTTGCCCGCTCCTGTCATCGCACCTCAAGAACATCTCCAAAATCCGTACTTTTCTCACTCTCGTCTTGACTACTGCAACTCCTTGCTTATCGGTCTCCCTCTCTGCAAACTCTCCCCTCTGCAATCTGTTCTGAATGCAGCAGCCAGGCTTGTCTTCTCTCCAGCCGCTAAGGTGATGCCTCTACCCTGTGTCAGTCACTGCACTGGTTGCCCATCCAGTACAGAATACAACATAAACTCACCACTCTCACCCATAAAGCTCTCCACAGTGCTGCACCTCCATACATCTCCTCCCTCATCTCTGTCTACCACCCTACCCGGTCTCTCCGCTCTGCTGATGATATCAGATTACATTCCTCAATCATCCAAACCTCCCATGCCGGTCTCCAAGATTTAACACGTGCAGCACCGGTCCTATGGAATATGCTACCGCGGGCGATCAAGCACATCACAACCCTCACAGTTTTAAGAGGGCCTGAGAACACATCTTCTCAGTCTGGCCTACCAAGATCCCTAACTGGTATCACACTTATCTGTCAATCATATCACTAGGCACTCACAGGCACTTATCTGTATACAGATGTACTGTCAGGGAGGCAGAGTCACCCAACTTTTATGCAAACCACCTCCTATTTACGAAACATGGCTGGACCATAGTAAACTGAGCACTTCTTAACCCTTTGTCTCACCATACACCATAATAGATTGTAAGCTCTCGCGAGCAGGGTCCTCATACTCGTGTCTCATTTGTAAGTTCTTTTAATGTGTAATGTCTGTAATGTACACCCTCTAATTTGTAAAGTGCTGCGGAATATGTTGGCGCTATATAAATAAAAATTATTATTATTATTATTATTATTGTGTCAACTTTCTTATTGTGTTTTTTTTTAATTTTTATAATGACAATAAAGGGGGATGGTTTACATGTTTCATATTTTAAATTTTTATATTTTTAAAACTTTTTTTTACTTGTATTATTAATATCTCTATGGTACTTAACCATTATCTGGTGTAATCACTTTTACCCTATTCTGCAACACTTACAGTAAGTCTTATAGAATATCATACAACTATGGCTCTCCTATTACACTAGGCCCCATTAGCATTCCAGTTACCATGACAACTGCACCCTTGTATCATGTCATGGGGAAGGGAGGGACTTGCTGATTGGGTGGCGGAATATAAGGGCTTTTTCACACGGACATGTCAATTCTTTTCAAGACGGAGCTGAGCTGCGTTTTTGAAACACGCAGCAGCGATCTCTCATGTGAACGCTGCTCCGTGTTCGTCATAGACAGCAGTGAGAATCTCACTCCTAATTGTTAGATCCGTCTTGGGGACCGACAGAGCGGACTCCAAGACGGATCCTAAAAGTGCTTGTAACACGGAGTGTAAACTCCGTGTGAACAAGCCCTAACTCCGTACCATTTTGTTAACAGCTTAGATGTTGTGGTCATGGCTAAATGGTTGGAATGGGAGTCATGGCCAATCCTGGCTGCAAACAGTGGGTGTCAGCTGTAATTAACATGTGTATGGAGTGGTTTAAACTTGCCCCATACACTTTTACTGAGATCATGATGTATAGTTACATAGTGATGTTGGTAAAGGGTTAATCTTCCTTGGTTTCTTTGAGGGACACATGCCACAGAAGTCAATATCCATGGAGAAAATTGTTTCTTTTTGGCTTTTTGTTATTTTGGCAGTCCCATGCAATAAAAAAAAAATGCTAATTTTCTACCTTCTAGAAGCAGTTGTCATTTAGGCTTGAATCTCCTAAATGTCAGGCAAAATAATTGTCAGTTTACAACATAATCTCATTATAATAGTAGGTGGAGATTTGGAATCACAGAATGACAGCTCTTTTGTTTTCTTGACTGGTCAAGATAAACATGGTCTAGACAGACAGGAGCAATGGCGGGTGGAAAAAATCAAGGAGAACCATTAGAATTTGCCATGCGGTACATGTTCTATTACTGTTTACCTTCCTATGGAATATTGTGGTCCACCACAATATTCCATGTAACATAAAAAGGTACAGCTGAAACCAGAAGTTTACATACACTATATAAAAAGACACATATGTATGTTTTTCTCACTAGCTGACATGAAATCAGAATAAACGTTACCGTTTTAGGTCAATTAGGATTACCAAAATTATTTATATTTGCCAGATGCCAGAATAATGAGAGAGATCATTTTTTTAGGCATTTTTTTATTACTTTCTGCAAGGTCAAAAGTTTACATACACTAGGATTACTATGTCTTTAAACCATTTGGGACAGCCCATATGATGATGTCATGTCTTTGGAGGCTTCTGATAGGTTTATTGGCAACATCTGAGTTAGTTAGAGACACAGCTGTGGATGTATTTTTAAATACAAACCAGGAGCACCCTGCTTATGTGTGTAACATCATGGGAATGTCTAAAGAAATCAGCCAAGATATCAGGAAGAGAATTGTGGATTTGCACAAGTCTGGATCATCCTTGGGTGCAATTTCCAGATATATGACAGTGCCTCATTCATCTGTACAAACAATTATGCGCAAGTACAAACAAGATGGGAATGTCCAGCCATCATACCGCTCAGGAAGGAAATGGTTTATGTGTCTCAGAGATGAACCTGCTTTGGTTCAACATGGCATGTCAACCCAAGAACAAAAGCAAAAGACCTTGTGAAGATGCTGGCGGAAGCTGGTAAGATTGTGTCATTATCCAGAGTGAAACGAGTACTGTATCAACATGGGCTGAAAGCCACTCTGCCAGGACGAAGCCATTACTCCAAAAGAAACAAGTAAAAGCCAGATTACTGTTTGCAAATGCACACAGGAAAAAAGACCTACATTTTTGGAGACATGTCCTGTGCTCTGACGAAACTAAAATTGAACTGTTTGGCCATAATGACCATTGTTATGTTCGGAGGAAAAAGGGAGAAGCTTGGAAGCCTAAGGACACCATCCCAATTGTGAAACACGGGGGTGGCAGCATCATGTTGTGGGGTTATTTTGCTGCCGGAGGAACTAGTGCTCATGAGGATGGCATCATGAGGAAAGCAGATTATGTGGCAATACTAAAGCAACATCTCAAGACATCAGGATGTTAAAGCTTTGGTGGAAATGGGTCTTCAAAATGAACAATAACCCAAAGCATATTGCCAACTGGTTACAAAGTGGCTTAAGGATAACCAAGTCAGTGTTTTGGCCATCACAAAGCCCTAATCTCAATCCTATTGAAAATTCATGGGCAAAGCTGAAAAGGCAGGTGTGAGCAAGGTAACTTACAACCAGATCATACACGTCCTTACATATAACATCAGAAACAATTACTGGAAGCTGAATATCACTTTCTAATGGAGAACAGGAGCTTATTTGTATCATGCACTTTATACACAGTGTATCAGAAAAAAGAAAATGGGGCTACCCTCACCTGGTGCTCAAAGGAGCCGCTCGCACATGTAAAGAGCCGTACTGGACATGTAGTACCACACTGTACTGTAGAGAGGCACTACTAGACTGCCAATCACTGCATGCACTTGACTAATACAAGCAGGCTCGGACTGGCCCACAGGGGAATAGGGGAATCCCCCGAAAGGCCCCTGAGCATGGTAGACCTAAAGTTGTTTTTTAACTACATATACATCCTCAGAAGGGGCAAAAAAGTAGAGAAAGAGAGGCAAAAAGCAAGAGGCAGAGTATAGGAGGCATTTACAGTCATGTTCTGTAGCTGAAGGGTGGGCCCCTAAAATAAGCTCCACCGGTGGGCCCATAAAAACTCAACTGGTGGGCCCCTAGAGTCAACTCTACCTGTGGGCCCTGGCCACCCCAGTCCGACACTGAATACAAGTAAAATGTCCATGATAATTGGTTGGATCTTCCATTAATCAGATCAGCAGTGTCGACATTGTATGGTGAGTCTGGTTTCAAGATACAATGTCCCATAAAAGACCATTAGGGATTACTGTACTGTCTACTTAGATGCAAAAAACCCAAATGCTACTCATTCTCTAAACATGTTTAAAAATGACTACTGAGCTATAACCCAACTTTCCCAGTCTCAGCAGTAGTCTCAGAACATGTCATATATGAGCAGTAAGCCAACTTTCCCAGTCTCAACAGCAGTTTCAGAACCTGGCTCAGCACATTGAGCTTTCCTATTCATAGAAGCAGTATCAGACTATATCATCATTGAGGGGTAACCCAGCTTTCCTAGTCACAGAAGCATTTTCTATATACATTTTCACTGAGGGATAACCCAGCTTTCCTAGTCACAGAAGCATCTTCAATATATATTATCATTGAAGGGTAACCCAGCTTTTCTAGTCACAGATCAAGCTACTATAACCTTCTGACTAAGTAAACTTCCTTTTAGATTCAGTTGTAACCCAGCTTTTCTAGTCACAGAAGCATTTTCAATATATATTATCATTGAAGGGTAACCCAGCTTTTCTAGTCACAGAAGCATTTTAAATATATTATCATTGAGGGGTAACCCAGCTTTCCTAGTCACAGAAGCAGTCTCAGAATAAATCATAATCAAGGGGTAAACCATTTTTAATACTCACAGAAGCAGTTTCAATATATATCATTATTGAGGGGTAACCCAGCTTTCCAAATCTCAGCAGCAATATCAAAACGTATCAACGCTTAACTATAACCCATCAGCACTAAGTCAAACCTTCCGCTTTTAGATTCAGTTTTTAAAGCCCAAGCCAAGAATGGATTTAAAACTAGGAAAAGTCTCAGTCTTTCCTTAATGATTCCTCGGATTTTGATCCATTCCTTGTTTTACACAATAAAGACACTTTAGTTTTTTTAAAGCGTTTCAACATAAAAAAGCGCCATATCAACGTAATCGTATCGACCCACAGAGTAAAACATGATACCAATAAAAATGTCAACTCATCCCACAAAAAACAAGCCCCTAAAAAGCTCCATAGACAAAATAATAAAAAGTTATGGCTCTCAGACGATGGTTATGCAAAAACGTTTGAATAAAAATGTTTGTATTTGTGTAAACAAGATTGTTGTATTTTGTTCAAAACACCTCACAAAAAACCTTGATAAAAAGTGCTCAAAGCATCATATGAACCCCATAATGGTATCAATAAAAACATCAACTCAGCCTGCCAAAAAACAAGCCCTTAATCAGATTTTGGGGTGCATTTTTCAAGAATCCTTGTATATTGTTGGATAAAAATAAAAATGTTCATTTTCACAGCCTAGCACTAAAAAATTTGTGAAACACCTGCGGGGTCAAAATACTCACTACACCTCTGGATATATTCCTTAAGTGGTATAGTTTCCAATATGGGGTCTTTTTAGGGTTCTTATTATGTTTTAGCACCTTATGATGTCCGCAATCCTGTAATGGCGTCTAAAGAAAATCATAATGAAAATGAGACCCCAAAGTCCCATAAGTGCTCCTCCTAGGCTTGTGAATGAGTGAAATAGCACACTAGGGCTCCATATCGGATATCTCTAAAAACTGTTGCCAGGTAGTTGCCCCCTCTGTTGCCAGGTAGATGCCCCCATTGTTAGCCAGGTAGTTGCCCCTTTGTTAGCCAGGTAGTGCCCCTTGTTGCCAGGTAGATTGCCCCATTGTTAACCAGGTATTGCCCCATTTGTTAGCCAGGTAGTGCCCCCTCTGTTGGCATGTAGTTTCCCCCCATGTTTGCCAGGTAGTCCTACCTTTTGCATGGTTGTTGCCCCCTCTGTTGCCAGGTAGTGTCCCCATTGTTAGCCAGGTAGTGCCCCCATTGTGAGCCAGGTAGATGCCCCTTGTTTGCCAGGTAGTGCCCCCTCTGTTGCCAGGTAGTGCCCCCATTGTTTGCCAGGTAGGTGCCCCCATTGTTTGCCAGGTAGTGCCCCCTCTGTTGCCAGGTGATGCCCCCATTGTTTGCCAGGTAGTGCCCCCATTGTTTGCCAGGTAGTGCCCCCTTTGTTTGCCAGGTAGTGCCCCCTCTGTTGCCAGGTGCTGCCCCATTGTTTGCCAGGTAGTGCCCCCATTGTTTGCCAGGTAGTGCCCCCTCTGTTGCCAGTAGTGCCCCCTTTGTTGCCAGGTAGTGCCCCCATTGTTTGCCCGGTAGTGCCCCCTCTGTTGCCAGGTGATGCCCCCATTGTTTGCCAGGTAGTGCCCCCCTTTGTTGCCAGGTAGTGCCCCCATTGTTTGCCAGGTAGTGCCCCTCTGTTGCCAGTGATGCCCCATTTTTTTTGCCAGGTAGTGCCCCATTGTTTGCCAGGTAGTGCTCCCTGTTGCCTGGTTGTTGCCCCTTCTGTTGCCTGGTAGTGTACCCATTGTTTGCCAGGTAGTGCCCCCTTGTGAGCCAGGTAGATGCCCCCATTGTTTGCCAGGTAGTGCCCCTCTGTTCCCAGGTAGTGCACCCTCTGTGGCATGGTAGTGCCCCCTTTGTTGCCAGGTAGTGCCCCCATTGTTGCCAGGTAGTGCCCCCTTTGTTAGCCAGGTAGTGCCCCCTCTGTTGCCAGGTAGATGCCCCCAATGTTTGCCAGGTAGTGCTCCCTGTTGCCAGGTAGTTGCCCCCTCTGTTGCCAGGTAGTGTCCCCATTGTTAGCCAGGTAGTGCCCCCATTGTGAGCCAGGTAGATGCCCCCATTGTTTGCCAGGTAGTGCCCCCTCTGTTGCAGGTAGTGCCCCCATTTTTTGCCAGGTAGGTGCGCCCATTGTTTGCCAGGTAGGGCCCCCTCTGTTGCCAGGTGATGCCCCCATTGTTTGCCAGATAGTGCCCCCATTGTTTGCCATGTAGTGCCCCCTCTGTTGCCAGGTGATGCCCCCATTGTTTGCCAGGTAGTGCCCCCTTTGTTTGCCAGGTAGTGCCCCCATTGTTTGCCAGGTAGTTGCCCCCTCTGTTGCCAGGTGCTGCCCCATTGTTTGCCAGGTAGTGCCCCCATTGTTGCCAGGTAGTGCCCCCTTTTTTGCCAGGTAGTGCCCCCTTTGTTGCCAGGTAGTGCCCCCATTGTTTGCCAGGTAGTGCCCCCTCTGTTGCCAGGTGATGCCCCCATTGTTTGCCAGGTAGTGCCCCCATTGTTTGCCAGGTAGTGCCCCCTCTGTTGCCAGGTAGTGCCCCCATGGTTGCCAGGTAGTGCCCCCATTGTTTGCCAGGTAGTGCCCCCGCTGTTGCCAGGTAGTGCCCCCATTGTTTGCCAGGTAGTGCCCCCTCTGTTGCCAGGTAGTGCCCCCTTTGTTGCCAGGTAGTGCCCCCTCTGTTGCCAGGTAGTGCCCCTTTGTTGCCAGGTAGTGCCCCATTGTTTGCCAGGTAGTGCCCCCATTGTTGCCAGGTGATGCCCCCATTGTTTGCCAGGTAGTGTCCCCTCTGTTTGCCAGGTAGTGCCCCCTCTGTTGCCAGGTGATGCCCCCATTGTTTGCCAGGTAGTGCCCCCTCTGTTGCCAGGTAGTGCCCCCTCTGTTGCCAGGTGATGCCCCCATTGTTTGCCAGGTAGTGCCCCCATTGTTTGCCAGGTAGTGCCCCCTCTGTTGCCAGGTGTGTGCCCCCTTTGTTGCCAGGTAGTGCCCCCATTGTTTGCCAGGTCGTGCCCCCTCTGTTGCCAGGTAGTGCCCCCCTAAAGCCCCCTTAAAAATAAAATAATAAAAGCCACTCACCTGACCAGGCTCCTGCTGCGCGGCCGCTCCGGACGAACTCCTCAGGGGAAGTGAGAGCAGCCACGCGTCACTTCCCCCTGCGCCGCTGACCTGTATGTACGGCGCACACTGGCCGGCGCTGTACATACAGGGGGAGGAGGGAGCGATCCCTCCTGCCTCCTCCCTGCACAGCGAGACTCCGGGCGGGTGAAGCGACCACAGCGGCCGCTTCACCCGCCTGTGGGAACGGGCCGGCGGCGCCAGAGTAGCGCACCAGCGCTACTCTGTCGCCGCGGTCAGTTAAAGACAAATTGCCAACTCTGCCGGGAGGGCGGGGGGGGCCACCCCAATTAGCGGGACCCCCCCGCCAAAAGCGGGAGAGTTGGCATGTATGCATATAACCCTATATATCTCAGAGCTCAGCTTCTCTCCTCTATCATATAACCCTATATATCGCAGAACTCAGCTCCTCTCCTATCATATAACCCTATATATCACAGAGCTCAGCTTTTATCCCTCTACCATATAACTCTATATATCACAGAGCTCAGCTTCTCTTCTCTATCATATAACCCTATATATCACAGAGATCAGCTTCTCTCCTCTATTATATAACCTATATATCACAGAACTCAGCTTCTCTCCTCTATCATATAACCCTATATATCACAGAGCTCAGCTTCTATCCCTCTATCATATAACCAGAGGCGTAACTTGAAGCTCCGGGGCCCTAGTGCAAAAAGTTAAATGGGCCCCCCAGCTACCATGTACCACTAACAATGCTGGTATCTTCTTATGTAGCAGAACGGCTTTTGGGCCCCCTCAGGCTGCAGGGCCCGGTAGCGGCTGCTACCTCTGCACCCCCTGTAGCTACGCCTCTGCATATAACCCTATATATCACAGAGCTCAGCTTCTATCCCTCTACCATATAACCCTAGACTTCACAGAGCTCAGCTTCTCTCCTCTATCATATAACCCTATATATCACAGAGCTCAGCTTCTATCCCTCTACCAGATAACCCTATATATGACAGAGCTCAGCTTCTCTCCCTCTATCATATAACCCTATACTTCACAGAGCTCAGCTTCTCTCCTCTATCATATAACCCTATATATCACAGAGCTCAGCTTCTTTCCTCTATCATATAACCCTATATATCACAGAGCTCAGCTTCTATCCCTCTACCATATAACCCTATATATCACAGAGCTCAGATTCTCCCTCTCATCTATAACCCTATATATCACATAGCTCAGCTTCTCTCCTCTATCATATAAACCTATATATCAAAGAGCTCAGCTTCTCTCCTCTATCATAAAAACCTATATATCACAGAGCTCAGCTTCTATCCCTCTACCATATAATCCTATATATCACAGAGCTCAGCTTCTCTCCTCTATCATATAACCCTATATATCACAGAGCTCAGCTTCTCTCCTCTATCATATAACCCTATATATCACAGAGCTCAGCTTCTCTCCTCTATCATATAAACCAATATATCACAGAGCTCAGCTTCTCTCTCCGTCATATAACACTATGTATTACAGAGCTCAGCTTCTCTCCTCTTTCATATAACCCTATATATCACATAGCTCATCTTCTCTCCCTCTATCATATAACCCTATATATCACAGAGCTCAGCTTCTCTCCCTCTACCATATAACCCTATATATCACAGAGCTCAGCTTCTCTCCCTCTATCATATAATCCTATTAATCACAGTGCTAAGCTTCTTTCCTCTATCATATAACCCTATATATCACAGAGCTCAGCTTCTTTCCTCTATCATATAACCCTATATATCACAGAGCTCAGCTTCTCTCCTCTACCATATAACCCTATATATCACAGAGCTCAGCTTCCCTCCTCTATCATATAATCCTATAAATCACAGAGCTCAGCTTCTCACCCTCTATCATATAATCCTATAAATCACAGAGATCAGCTTCTCTCCTCTACCATATAACTCTATATATCACAGAGCTCAGCTTCTCTCCCCATCATATAACCCTATATATCACAGAGCTCAGCTTCTCTTCTCTTTCATATAACCCTATATATCAAAGAGCTCCTCTCCTCGATAATATAACCCTTTATATCACAGCAATTCTTTATTTAACCATTTAACCATTTATTCACACATTTCTAAACCAATAAAGCTTTGCCTTACTTTGAAAGTGCTGCCTGGATCTCCTTCTTTTATGTATGAACAGTTCCTTTCTAATTCAGGCCTGGTGAGATGTTCTTGAAGCTGAAATCACACATTAGGCCACATGTATGAAAACTGTTTAGCAACCAAAAAAAGCCCCAATCTTATTTTTCCAGAGCACTATATGAAATGAGAGGGGCACTCTGATTGGTTGCTATGGGCAACAAAGAGAGTTTTAGACCTAGACAGTTTTCATACACATGGCCCTTTGTATTGTTTGAACATACCAAAAAGACAATAAGGCCTCGTTCACATGGCTTATTTCTGGCACGGATTTCAGCCGTATTGCATGCCGTACTGCTCTGCAGTGCGGATGAAATCCGTCCCAGGCATTACGGTAATCCACAGTTCTCACTCCGTGGATAACGGATGTCTATGGGGCCGGCGAGCAGCCCCCCCCACCCCGCCCCCGCTGCACGGAGCCGGCGTAATTGTGGGGCGAAATCCGTCCCCGCAATTTCGTCAGCAATAAGCTGTGTGAACCTCGCCTAAAAACGCAGGAATTTTTTCATTCAATCAAATCTCGCCTGTATACCAAATTTAAAAGGAATCTATCACCAATATTTTTTTTTCCTAATTAAAGCCACATAATGATCCACATTCTTTTCTTCTTAGCCATTTTTAGTTTCTGACTGTAGATTTTTTCATTCTGTTTTCTGTATATGATTATGGGGGCCGCCATCTTTTCTTCCCTGTTTGACTTTTTTTCTGCTTTTTACTTAGATATCCTAACCAAATCACAGAGCTCAGTTTCTCTCCCTCCTTCTTACCCACCTAAATACAGAGATGGACAGTTTGTCCTGTAAATAAAATGATTCAGGGAAAGCTGTCAATCACTGAATGTCGGCGGGGTCAGTTAAAGGGAACCTGTCACATAGATTATGCCACCCTTGCTGAGAACAGCACAAGCTAGTGACAGACCTGCTGTTCCCAGCTCTGTGTCCCTTATTCTGTAAGATGCTGTAGTTTTAGAGCATTTACCCCTCAAATCTTATTCTTGAGCAGGTGTTAGCCCCTCCCACTGACAGTTATTCACGTTTCTACCTATTCAAAGTAATAGGTTTAACAGTTGCGGTGGGTGGGGCTAGCCTCTGGTGGGTGGGGTTTGAAAAAACTGACTGACTTTTCTAGCTGAAAACTGCAGATTTGAGTACGAAATACTCGAAATCTCCAGCATCTTACAGAATAAGGGACACAGCACTGGAAACAGCAGGTCTGACACTAGCTTGTGCTGTCCTCAGCAAGGGGGACATAATCTATGTGACAGGTTCTCTTTAAGGAGTTCTTTCAGGATTTTCTCTGCTTTTTATTCAGAAATCCTGCTCCAAATCATATAACCTACATATGACAGATCAGCTGCTCTCCCTCTATCATATCCTGCTCTCAGATAGGACAGCATAACCTACCTGACAGGTTCACATTAATTTTACCTTGTAGCATATTTCTATTACCAATAAGGGCAATAGATTGATTAAACATATATTAGACAAAAAGGCATTTCTGTATTAGACTAGTCATAACTATTTGATTTACTGTCTTCTAATAACCTGAGATACATTGGTGATTAGTAAATACACCTGGAACAGTCCTTATAATATCAGTTGTTCCTAAAGATTGCCTATGTTTAGTGATCTAATATTTTAATATAGTTGTATTGTTAATTAATGAGCTGCACAGACAAATGTAGGTTATCAGTGAGTGAAATGTACTTCTTGTAGATTAGTACATTTGGAATGATATCTCCATGTGAAAGGCCCAGGAACTCCAAGGTTAAATCCAAAGTCATTCTGTCTTATCTACATACTCACAAGCAGTATTCCCAGATAAGCGCACAGCACCATTCTCAGCCCCTCATCCCTGTCTTTGTGTTCCACATAGTACAAATAAACACTCCGGTGATGTAATTTCTGTGTTATCCATTGATTTCTAAAGGGGCCGTCCACACTGACTTGAAGAAGCTCTTACACTAGCCATACATGTTGCATGTAGCAAGCAACAATTCTTTTTAGGTATTTGCTTTAGCATTGCATCTAAAGATGGTGTCTGTGCATATTGCCCTGTATAACCTCTGCAGTCTTTATAGGGGCTGAATATTGCAATAGAGGTCATCTACCATTGTTTGGGCTTTGGTCCCCTCCTGTGCAGTTTGTGTTAAACTATTAGTAGCTATATTTCCTTCAATAAAATGACTAATCTGACCAATACAATTAATATAGAATACATACACACCAAACTAGAATGAACTGTCAAAAGATTGGGGTTTCATTTTTGAAGTTTTTTCATGTTAAAATAGAAGTTCTCAAGTCATATTTAGATTGTATGTGTTGACCTTTATAGGCAAAGTATATTTCTCTCATACCTGTACAAATCTGAAATCTATACCAAATAATTATTGGCCATTCTAGAATGGACATATGACCATGCTTGGACTTGCTCCCAAGAGAGGAAGCAAAACCCCTGGCATAGCCCTCTGAGCATGGCAGGCCTGTTACTACTTTTCAGCTATATGTGCACCCTCCAGAGACACATACAGTATAAAACTATGGTGGAACAGGAAGCTCCCTGTACCGTCAATAAGTCTTGTAGGCCACAGGCATAAGACCTACAAGAGGTTAAAAGGAGTGTCCTGATACAGGTGGAGTGATAACTGCACCAGACAGCAATTGGAGTGGTCATCAGGGGAAAGGAAAGGTGAGTTATATATATTTTTTTTATTTCAATTTTTGGAAAGGGGGAACTATTAAGGATGGGGGGAGTTACCTAATTACCCAATGGGGTGCTTATATGCCTACCTAATGTTTGACCAATCTACCTACCTAAGGGAGGGGAACCAATCTGTGTCAGTGGGATGTAAAATTGGATGAGGACACCTTGCAAGCAGTAGAATAAGAAACTTCCAATTTTTATCACGTTTCATTCAATGAATCTGTTACTGATACCATGAAAAAGATATCCAGATAGATACTACAGCGGGGACATGATATGCTCTGTTGGGTAAACATAGTGTTACTTGGACTATATTTGCCCTATTTATTAAGCGTATACGCTTTCTGCATTGGACACAGATACAGGGAGGCAGAGAGCAAGAGGCATGTGCAGTCATGTACAGTAGCTGTAGGGTGGACCCTTTGCATCCCCAGTTCGATACTGTTGGTGACATAGAATGAAAATGGCCAAAAAAAATAGTGCAATCTAGTATTTTTGCTTTTATTTATTACTGTTCTTTATTAGATCGTGTATCACATTTTATTCATATTCAAACCAACATTGCAACTCAGCATCTTTAGAATATGTCTGCATCAAGTTTCCTTTCATCTTCTACTAAAGGTCTGTATTAAAGTACATCTGTCACCTATGGATGTAAGCTGTGCCATTTTATGTCATTAGGGCATCACACTGACATTTAACTGCCATAGAGATTAGAATGTACGGTACCTCCATATAAAACTCTGAATCCTTATGTGCAGTAACTGAGTTTGAAAACTCAGCTGTTTGTGCCCCACACTTCTCCTGTGTCCTGTTTCTAGAATAGGAAGTAGTTGTTAGCCATATCAGCTCTGATGCAATTTATCTGTCACTTGTTCAGCCATTGCTTTCCCAAACCTACAGTAGTTTAGGTCTCGCTGACAGTCACATGCATCAACAGTCTCATTTTACAGAATGTATGCCTGCAATGAGTGACACATTCATATCATAGATGTATAAGACTGATAAGGGGGAGAGACTATTTATAGTCAACTTCTGTACAAAAATCTTTGTTCCAAATGTATTATATTTCTATATTTAAACTATACTTTCCATTGGTGGAGTATTCAGAACTGATTAGAATATTCCAGGTGGAGCTCTGTATTTTAGATGATCAAAACTGACTGAATATACAGTATTCTCAATTGTGACACCAAACATAAAAGGGTGACTGGCTCTTTGAGTAGATCAGTTAAGACTTGAATCATATTTCTGTGATTAGGGTAGAAATATGGGACTTGTTCTCTTATTTAGTTGTTGTGTAATCAGTCATACTATGGCCGTAGAGACGAAATCTTTAAGAAAACAGTAACTAAATAATTAAAGTAGTATTTCAGTCAAAGCCAAAAAAAAAAAAGCTGTGAAAATCTCTGAGAATGTAAGTATTTTTACAGCCAAAATGACATGACTCAATAGAGTTGGTATCTTAATCTTTATAGCATTGATATCACAGAATTCTGTTCTCGGCTCTAAATGTACAACACTAGAAAGAAGATGAAATAAGTAATGTATAAGCTCTATAAATGTTAGTCTATGTGTGCAGTGGTCCTATAGAGATGGCATACGGTGCCACCTAAATCCTTCCTGGGGATAGAGCCTACAGGATCCAATGGTATATGAAACATGGCACAGAAGCCAACAGAAAAAATGTTATGGCTCCATAGACGTCTCAATGTCCCATAGTATGGCTCCTTGCCTTAGGCCTATAATCATCTAAACTGTAATACCACTTATGTGTGCGTGAGTTTCACAGTATAAAATCTGCCTTGAGGTTGGAAAATGGAAGCATTCATTGTTTACATTCAAAGGCAGAAAACCTGTCTCGATCATGTTCTAGTGATTTTCTACTAACAAGTCCATGGGGTGTAGAAGCAGATTTAGGTCAGGATGTGTTTTCCGATTCTGAAAGTAAACAGGACTGTCTTTATTTACTTACAGAGTGTGGTTAGGAATAGAAACAGTAAGGGGAAATTTGTGACAGTTTTTTGGTGTATAAATGTTACAAATTGGTGACCATTTCCATTTTGTATTTCTTAGGTTGTTTTTTTCAAAATAACTAGAAAAGTAGGGTCTAGTGTAAGAAGACATAGCTGCCCTGCAGTGACAGATTTAGCATAATTTCTATAAATTGGTGTAAAAGGGAGTTCTCCACCATATTTTTTATTTTTTTATTACCATAGTAGGGCCCTTTTCATATATAAAAAAGTACTCACCTTCGTTCCAGTACTGCACCGTCCTTACCCACCACCATTCTTCTGTTTTCTTCTTTCAGATGGGAATGTCACCACTGCAACTCTTGATTGGCTGCAATGGTCACATGCTACTGCACGATGTCACTGCTTGGAAGTGTGTAGCCCAATTGGTGGCATCAGGCAGTGGCACATGACAGCTACAGCCAATCAGCAGCTGCAATGGTGACATTCCTTTCCAGGAAGAAAGAAGAAGAAAACAGAAGCCTGGTGGTGTTTAAAGATGACATTACGCTGGAATGGAGGTGAGGGGAGAGGTGTGTATACGTTTTTTTTACATTTAATGAGCCCTTATTACGGTAATAAAAAAGTTAAAAAAAATGAGGTGGACAGCACCTTTAAAAATCCTTTAGAAATCTTTATCTGCTCATAGCTGTTCTACATTTGCTTTCCTGATGCACAGACAATCAAATTACTGTATTTACCAAACTGGCTAAATGGTGTGCACCTATATATCAATTCTACTAAGAGGTGGGCACCTATATATCAATTCTACTAAGAGGTGGGCACCTATGTACAACTTTATTTAGAGGTGTGCACCTATGTACCGAATTTTCTAAGAGGTGTGCACCTATGTACCAAATTAACTAAGAGGTGTGCACCCATGTAACTAATTTATTACGAAGTATGCAGCATGTACCAAATTTATCAAGAAGTGTAATCCTATGTACTTAATATATTAAAAAGTGTGCTCCTATGTACCAAATCTATTAAAATTTGTGAATTTTTTAAACAATTTGTCACATTGTACTCTAGCACACTGATTTAATAATGCTTCCTGACTTCACTGTTAGTAAGTTAAGGGCTCTGAATAGTGATGTCAGGCAATAAACATGCCAATCAGCGGACAAAGCAGTGACGTTCCGACTGTCAGCACCAAAAAGAAAACAGAAGACCTCAGCAGCATTGAAACGGAGGTGAGGACAGAGGTGAGTATTATTTTTTTTATTTTGTAACTGCAGCACCAGCATGAATGTATTAAAAAGAGGAAATGAGCAACCTCTTTAAGACAACTGTTTAAAACACCAGTCTTATTGAATTTTCCCGCAATTAAATAAGCTACATACATTTTCATTCAGAAGAACAAACAATAGCTACATAAAATAAGAAATCTCTACCAATAATTTGTCCTTTATTAAAAGTGTCAGAGCCATTGACATTTGAAGTAAAATATTAAGCAGAATTTTGGCATAAACTGACCATCATGCTTGCCCTTTTTTTATATGAAAAGTAGCATATGAACCCTAATATTTTCTCCTTCTTTACTGGTATGGAACTGGGCAAAGGTCCTACAGTCAAGACTATCTTTATTGCTTCATGAATATTTCAGGTAAAGAAAATAGACCCTGTTTCTATTTTACTTTATTCTATGACCATTTCCATATCTTTGTTACTCTCGGTTATTTGAGCTTTTGAAAACACTTAACCTTTGCTTGTCATTTCCGTTGCCGATTGCATTCTGTTTCAGCAGCACATGAAAATATCTATCATTGTGGGTAGAAAGCATATACAGTTAAGTCCCAGAAGCCCTCCCCTTTTGTGTGGTTCCTGTTTCCCTGTAGGCTTCTCTCCCTCTCTGCTTTTTTTCCAAGACAACCATTCCATCAATCCTGAAAAGCCGCAGAGTACGGCCCTGCCAAACAGCAGTGTGCATATAAAAACCCTGTTCATTCATGCACTGATGTATGAGATTTCATCTGTTCCTCCACTGGCATCACCTGCATTAACCACCGTCTGATCACAGAGCTTACCCCATAGCTGCTTAAATCTCTGTACCGAACCCTGGAAGGATGTACTCAGCACTCTGCTTGCAAAGTAATTTCTGACAATTACCATCTTCTCACTCCAACTTGGTTAAACCAACACTATGTTCTAAATAACCCTTTCATAGGCAGACATCTCTGAAAGTTTATACACGAATATAGCTGTTCACATCAGAGGTATACTCTGGGAAGATCTCCTAATACTTCTGATAGAAGATAATTATATATCCTATTATATAGGTATGCAGCAGGACATATCCCACAAAGGTTCCTATTGTAAAAAATAAAGGGCCACATGTATGAAACTGTTTAGGTCTAAAACTAACTCTTTTTCCTATAGTAACCTATGGGCAAAAAAGTGAGTTTTAGACCTAAACAGGTTCATACATGTGGCCCAAAGTTTTTTAATGTGTTTCCCTTTTTCCCCGCAAAGTATAATAGACTACAACTTTCTATAGAGTGAGAAAAAGGTATCAACCTTTCATGCCAGAAAGGACATTCTTTCATTATATGATGCACAGGGGTCTGTGAGCACATTGGATGTACATGTCATTGAATGTTTGAGTTGTAAAGTGCAATTTATTTTTCTGATTTGGCTACACCCTTGCTTGCTGCTGTCTGTCATGCTCCAACCTGCCATGTCACACTTTTATTAATAATGAGCATTATTAGGGTCTGTCCACATGGCATCGGTTTTCAGTCAGATCTTCAAACCGTTTTCAAATTCGAAAACCATCTGTAAACCGACTGTCAACCATCCCCATAGACTTAAATAGAAAATCCGAGCTGTAGACTACACAGCTCGGATTTTCTGATGGCAAATCCAACCGTCTGAACATGTTCATTCTTCCGCCCAGTTTTCTGGCAGAACATGAGCTGTTCAATGCAAAAGGGGACAGCTGAATCTGCCACAAACCGTCCCTCTTTGCGTTAAAAAAAGACAAAATAATTTGTCAGTGCCGTGTGGACGGACTCTTAGACACATAAGCCCTCATTTACTATCGCAGTCTAAAAGCTAGACAGCATAAACCTAGAAAGGCAGTCCAATAAGGCACCAGATTTATCACAGTGGCTAAAGCTGAATGATAAATTAGTGCAGCTTTTGACCTTTCTAACTCTTTAGACCAGTTTATTGTGGCTTACTTTTTAAACCAGAATTTTGGTGCATTTTTGGCGCAGATTTTGGCACAGCATGTTGCATTGCGGCCATGTCCACTTTCCCACTAAATCATTCTCGCTTTTTTGCTAAGGCACACCCTTGTGTTGAGCAGTATGCAAAAAAGTGTCTAAAGCCCATAATAAATGTTGCTGCACAAAAAATGCTGCAGTTTTTGGAGCACTGTAAGACTCTTTTGTGGTGCACTCACAATAGAAAATGAGGGTCATATATGTTTATTTTGTTTTAACTAATACAAATCACAAATCTCAATCTATTGTCCAATGTTGAGATTGATATTGCAGCAGATGCAATTTATGTTACTCCCGTAAGTGGGTCTAATAACAAAAGCATCTCTTGACACTATTTTGTAAAAACAAAAAATAAAATCTATCTTTCTATTTATGTCTTACAAAAAATTAGAGATATGTGACTTTATGGTAAAATTTATGGAAAACATAAAAATTACGTGCTTCAGTGATATTTCATCCTGAAAGTCGGCCATTTAAGTCATTGCATGCAATGTTGATTTCCTCATCTCAAACAATTTAATGAAGTATAAATCAATAACAGTGGAGGATATACACCATCAAAAATGTTAATGTCTCAATAACATGTCATGTAGCCTTGAGCAACAGTTACAGCTTGAAAATTACATCTCATGCTGTTTACAAGTTGAGTTATTTGCTGAGGAATGGCATCCCACTCTTGTGGAAGGGCGCCCTTCAGGTCATCAAGGGTCATAGGCAGTGTTGGACTGGGGTACCTAGGGTCCACAGGTGGAGTTAACTCTAGGGGCCCACCAGTTAAGCTTTTTCTGGGCCCACCAGTGGAGTCTATTTTAGGGGTCCACCCTACAGCTACTGTAAATTACTGTACATGCCTCCTATACTCTGCAACTTGCTTTTTGCCTCTTTTTCTATGCTTTTTTGCCTCTTCTGATGATGTTTATGTAGTTAAAAAGCAAGTCCAAGTCTTCCATGCTAAGGGGCCCACCGGGGGATTCTCCTATTCCCGTCGGCCAGTCTGAGCCTGATCATGGGTACAGAGTTACGAGCTCTACACGGTGGCTTAATTCTGGAGAAAGTGCAGGCCACTCCATTTGAGATGCCCCAGTTTCCAACAGTCGTTCTCTAATGATGTGACCTCGATGAGTTGGAGCATTGTTGTCCATGAAAATGAAATTGCCCCTGTGTTGTTCATGCAGAGGCACAATGACTATATTAATGAGGTTAATCAAATAGTAGAGGCTTGTCACTGTACCATTCACAAAGTGTAGGGCAGTTCTGTAAGCCCACAATGTAACACCACCACCAAAGGCTCGTCTGGTGACAACAGTGGCTGATACATAGTGCTCTCCTTGATGTCTCCAGCATCTGCAGCGGCCATAATTTCTGTTCATAGTAAATCGACTTTTATCACTGAACAGCACTGAGGCGCACTGGTCCCTCGTCCATAGTAGATGCTCCCTGGCCCATGCAAGATGATGATGCCTGTGCTTGGTGGTGTGGTCAGGTCATCTAACACACAGAATACGTTGACGTAAATGGTCACTAATGGTCTGAAGTGACACTTAGTTGCCTCTCACATCCCTTAAATGTGCCTGGAGTTGTGTGGTATTTATCATCCGGTTCCACAGGGCATTGTTTACAATGAAGCGGTCATTAGTGTGTAATGTAGCCAAAGGACGTCCACTTCTTTGCCTTTCTGTGAATCTTCCAGTCTCTTTGTGACAACCTGCTGATGACACTCTGTGACACTCTAAACTCAGGGGCCACTTCTGTCTGAGAGCATCCTGCTTGAAGCCTCGCAATGGTGAGGTACTGTTAATCAGTTGTAAGGTGGTGTCTTGGTCTCATGATGTCAAAATGTGAAAAGCATAATGAGGAGGATTGTTTAAATCCTAATTCAAATTGATCCCTTAAATTTATTGGACAATTAACCTGTTGTGAATTTTGTCATTAAAGGAGTTGTCTCACTACAGGCTTTCAGCCTACTTCAATGTGTCTGGCAGCAAAGGATTTCTTAATTCAGGGGCGTGCTTCTTGTCTGCCTCTTCTCCTCCCCCTTCCCTCAGCACACAGACAGCTCTCCTTCTATACAGCAGGGGGAAGGCGAGGGGGTTTGCTGCCAGAGTTAACCCTGTGTGTGCCTGCCTAGGTCTGCTGCAGGCTGCTGGATCAGCTGCACTGTCAGCTCCACAGAGTCAGGAGACAACAGGGAGAGGGCTGATCTATGAGTGTGGAGAGGTCTGTGAAGCTGTGTATGCTAATAGCAGAGCAGGGGGATGCAAGTGTTCCTATACCCCTTGCTTAGCATACAAATCTCCACATCTCAGCAACAGCAACACAACCCTGTCAGAACAGACACAGGGCAGCTGTGAAGTGAGATACTATAATCACGATGGGTCACTAATACAGGGAGGGATATGAAGCGTTCACATGCTCCCCTGATCTGTTCTATTATTATAGTCAAAGCTCCACAGATACATCATGATTATAGTAACACACTTCACTGCTGTCACATCTACTGACCACAGATCAGCCTCACCTCTGCTCTCCTCAATCTGTGTAGAGAGCAGGAGGGAGCAGGCACACACAGGGTTAATCCACACAGACACAGAAGCCAGAGCCCTCCCCTCCCTTCCCTACAGAAGATATGTGGGGAGGGGCTCTGTGCTCTGTCCTGTATTCAGAAACAGATGAGTCACTGGAATGGCTGCCAGTGAGGATCAAATAACGGTCGGGCTGCTATAGTGATTTCGGGCTGATGCACATACTAACAGGGATAACTAAAATTTATTTAGGTCATTTTGAATTGAAACATTTATTGCAAAGCTGCTTGTTTTTTAAGTCTTTTAAATTAAAACCCAATCATTGTAGCAAAGACAACCCCTTTAAGCTCCTTGTTAGAGATCAGCAAGTTTGTAAAAAGTACTGAAACACTGAACAGTTGGACATGTGTATTCTAAATTTGGTAAAGTTAAGAGGTGGTATTATTTAGTACATTTAAAAATAATTCCATGAAATCTTGGGCCATCTTGTATTATCTGTATATTTATATCTTTTGGCCCTTTTGCAACAACAATTCTTTTAAGAGCATTTCCAGGGCATATATGTAAATTTTCTCTTTCGTCACATGGATTTTATCATTTTCTTCAATTCACACCAATCAAATTTATAATTCCGCAAAAAAAAAAAAATATATTATTTGGCTTCTGTTTGCATATGTTAGAAGTTCTTGTTATTAATTCTGTTTGGCTAGCACGCAAAGTTTATACCATATATTCCATATTTTGGAAATCAAAAGACAAATTTGTTTATAAGCCCTTTGTCTTACTAGTTTTTCAATTTTTATTTTCTTTAATATAAAAAACATATAAAGTCATAAACAGGCTTTCTAACAATTTTTGGACAACCTCCTATTGCTTTGAACCACTTTAAAATAAAATATTAACTTATACACACCTCTCCCGCTGCCAACATTCTAGCACTATTAGAGCCTCTGGTGTCCCCCACCGGTCACTAGTGACGTACCATACACTGCAGATGTTACAATGAGCCAATTACTGGTCTTACCAGTCACTGCTCATATGTACAGCACTTCACTGCTGAGTGACTGGTTAGGGACACTGGAGCTCTAGCGGTACTGGAACGGCGGCAGAGGGAGATGTGAGTACAAGTTATTTTTTACTTTAAAAAATGTTTAAAGCAGTAGGGGAGGGGTTCAAAAATCCCCGAAAACACCTTTAAAAAAAGTCCAATTTATGATTCATGCTACAAAATAGATTGTTCAATATATCAAAATATTTGGTCAAGGTTTTATCCTATTATTTATGCACAAACACTTTTGTTTTGCACTCTATTACGAATTACGAATTATGCTGCATATCTCCCATAATGGTTGGCAAAGTAGCATCATGAAGATTAAAAATGTACATTTAAAATAATCAGATTACCACATATTAGAAACCTGTTACAAACTTATGGAGTTGTTTAGACGGAACTATGTCTGATTTATAATGGTACTCAACTGTGCAAATTACACATATGGGCTATCCAACCACTTGCTAACCACAGCACGCACATACCATGAACATCTGTACTGTACTGACCATCAAGTACTATGATGGAGATTACTTTTATCACATGATCCTTCTGGAATGTACTAAAGAGGAGTGCTCAACCTTAAACAAATGCAAAACACAGCTAAAAATTTGAAGGAATCTTGCTCCTCAATTTTCCCGTGTTTTGTCTTAGTGGTTTGTAGTCCTATTTATTATTTATTTTCATTAATTTTTAAAATTTTTCATTATTATTAAAGCAATTTTGCCCAAAGGCCTTCATTAGGGTAAAGGGCCACATTTACAGGGGGTGTTATTTATACCATACATCCCAACTCTCCCGTTTTTGGCGGGGGGGGCCCCGCTTTTTTGGGGGGTCCCCTCCCCCCCTCCCGGGGGGATTTGGGCCCATTCCTCCCGCCGCCTGCAGGCGGCGGGGGTCCTTTAAATTACCCCCGGCGCAAGATTTGCGTGGCGGCCTCTTGCCCCGCGGGACCGCCCCCCTAAAGGGGGTGCAGCGGCCGCAGGGGCCCCGCTCCCCCGACGCGGTTTTCCATGTGCGGGGAGGGGGAGGGGGGAAATCGCTCCCCCCCTCCCTCCTTTCCCCTGTATGTACGGGGGCCGGTGTGTGGGGCCGTACATTTACAGTTCAGCGGCGCAGGGGGAAGGGGACGCGCGGCTGCAGGGGGAGGGACGCGCGGCTCTTCCCCTTCCCCCCGCGGCGTGAGGAGATCGGTCGGGAGCGGGCGGCCGCGCTGCAGGGCCTGGTGAGGTAAGTGGATTTTATTAAATTTTTTTTTTTATTAGCTTTTGGGGGGTTACCCGGCTAACAGAGGGGCAACTAACCCCGGGGAAAAATGGGGCTCCCTGGGGAACAATGGGGGCATTCCCTGGCAAAAAAATTTGGGGGGACTACTGGGGAACAAAGGGGGAAATTCCTGGCTAAAAGTTTGGGGGGAATTCCTGGTAAAAGATGGGGGCTTAACCCGGCCCAAAAGAGGGGGGACTACCTGGGGAACAAAGGGGGACTAACCCCGGCTAAAAGATGGGGGCCTACCCCGGTTCCGGAAAGGGGGGGACTACCCGGCAACAGAGGGGGCCCTAAATGGCAACAAAAGGGGGGAAATACCCGGCAAAAAGAGGGGGCATTAAAATGGCTAAAGGGTGGGGGCACTTTCCCGGTAACAGGGTTGGGGGACTACCTGGCAACAAAGGGGGCCCCTTTCCTGGGTTTAAAAAGATGGGGGACTTTTCCCGGCTAACAGATGGGGGAAATACCTTGGGAAAAAAGAGGGGGGACTACCCGGCAAAAAGAGGGGGCACCACCTGGCTAACAGATGGGGGGGCCCACCTGGCTAAAAAAGATGGGGGCACTACCTGGCAACAAAGGGGGCACTACCTGGCTAACAGATTTGGGGGGACACCTGGTTTAAAGATGGGGGGGGGACTACCTGGCTTAAAAAGATGGGGGGACTACGTGGCAACAAAGGGGGCACTACTGGCAACAGAGGGGCAATTCCTGGCAACAAAAGGGGGGCACTAACCCCCGGGGAAAAAGATGGGGGGAACCTGGCTAACAGATGGGGGCACTACCCGGCAAAAAAGAGGGGGGACTACTGGGAACAAAGGGGGCAAATTCCCGGCAACAGAGGGGGCATACGGGGTAAAAGATGGGGGGAAAAACCCCGGGAAAAAAGGGGGCATACTGGCCCAAACAGATGGGGGGACTTCCTGGTAAAGATGGGGGCATTCCTGGTTCGTGGGGGCCTTTCCGGGTAACAGATGGGGCATCTTTCCTGGCAACAGAGGGGGGGAATACCTGGCAAAAAGAGGGGAATCTACCTGGCAAAAAGAGGGGCTTACCTTTTGGCCCAAAAAAGGGGGGACTTCCCGGCAACCAAAGGGGGGACTACCCGGTAACCCTTTGGGGGGGATACCCCCCTAACAGATGGGGGCAAAACCTGGGAAAAAGAGGGGGCACTACCCGGCAACAAAAGGGGGCACTAAAATGGCAACAAAAGGGGGCACTTCCTGGCTAAACAGTGGGGGCATACCTGGCTAACAGATGGGGGGGACTAACTGGCAAAAATGTGGGGGGACTACTGGGGAAACCCGAGGGGGCCCCTAACTGGAACCAATGGGGGGGACTACCTGGCAACCAATGGGGGGACTACTTGGCTTAAAAAATGGGGGACCTTAAATTTGGGTAAACAATGGGGGGGACCCACCCGGCTAACAAAAAAGGGGGGCACCTACCTTTGGGTACAAATTTGGGGTCTTTTTTGGGTACGGGAGGCATCTACCCTTTGGGTACAAGGGGGGATCTCCGCCCGTAAGGGGCAATACCTGGTTATGGGGGGCTATACCTGGCTTTAAGGGTTCTAAATGGCCCTTTTTTCCCAAAAAACCCTTTTTTTTTTGGGGTTAGGGTTTGGAAAGGGGGTTTTGGGTTTTTGAAGGGGGGGGGGGATACCGGGGCAAGATGGGCCGGGGGGTCCAAAGCAAATTTTTTCCCCCGGGCGGGGTTGCGCGCCGCCCACTAGGGAATTTCCTCTTTTTCATTTTCAAAAGTTGGCAACTATGATTTATACCTTGTGGTGTACATGGTGGACTATGCGACAGAGATTTGAGAGTGTTTGTACAAAATATTTACCCTCAGTCCTCCAGTACTTGTTCATATCACACTTATATCAAAAAGAAAAAAAAGGGGGCCCATTGCTTGTCCCCACCAAAAGGTTTTTTCCCGAAAAAAACTGTTTTCTGATTTTCTATTCTTTTTGATGCCCGGGGGTGTCATTTTTGAAAAAAGGTTTCCAAGGTAAAAGGGGGAGCGTGGAGGGGTTATAAGCTTTTTTTTTGGGTTTTGGTTAAAGCAAATTTTAGAGAGTGGTTTTAGAAATTTGGGGAAAGTGTAAGTTATTGCATTACTTATATGCTACATGTTTATGAAAAATATATTGCAAACTGGAATACTCAGATTATTACAGTATTGTTTGAAAGGAAGGGGTACCAATATTAACCCTTTTACAATCTAAGGGCTCCCGAAACCCGCGCAGGAAAAGTACAAAATTGTTGAATTTAAGATGAATTGGAGTCTGAATGAGTAAGAAATTTGGAGGAGGAGGAGGAATTTAGAAAAGAAAGGAGCATCTGAGAGGAAAATAAACAGAAAATTGTGGAAAAGTAGGGATGAGGGAGGGGGACAAAAGTGAAAAAAAAACAAAAACAAAACGAATATTTCGATACAAAACAAACAGATGCATCAATGACAATTAGCGACAGTTCATAAAAGAGCCACCTCATACACCAGTCTTTTAAGCCATTCAATGGAGTTAAATCACCTGAACAATAGAACCTGTCCAAAATCTGATGTTTGATATACCTGTAAAATTGATGTGCCTATCTAGGTGAATAGCAAAATTAAGGTGCATAGCATATCATTGTTCGCATATTTGATACTTTAGGTTAAGTTCACACGGCTTAAATTGGGACGTATTTCACGGCGTACTGCGCTCAATACGGGTCTAAATGCGCCCCAGCCATTACGGTAATCCACAGTTCTCAAAGAGAAAATGATTATGTCTCCTCTCCCTGCTCCCTACAATACCCGCGGGGGAGATAAGTGACATGTCAATTATTCACGGTGTTTACGCGTCGCGAGTAATGCATGTCCATGCATTACTCGAGTTCCCGAACACACGGCATTATTACGCCCCGCAATTATGCCGTGTGAACTTAGCCTTAGGCGCATTCAAATGTGTCGTGCCTGCCGTATGATGTGCCTAGTTTTGGTGTACTACAGTTCATTTATATAGAGAATAGGGCATTAACAGTTTTTTTGCCGCAACATACATAAAAAATGGCGTAGCCCTAATGGGACATGTGGCCCTTAGTCCCTATTTTTGTCCCCCATCCAATAGTAGTTCCCATTATTTAGTAAAAGCATCCCTTTAGTAATTTATACGTCATTGTGTCCCAGCATAGTAATAGTGCATCTTTCAGTGCTACTACACAATAATACTGCTCCTTTAGTGCCTCATCACAATAACACTGTTCCCTTACTGTCACTGCACAGAAACAGTGCACAGTTAAGGGTGGTAGGGTTCAGGGGGTCAGCCCGAAAAAGTGCCAAGCATTGCCGTAGTATACCCTGACAACATGAATGCCTGCTAGCACCTCCATCTTCACAAGGTCCATTGACTTCCAGGTGACAAATGATAGTCTAAAGTTAAAAACATTGAAGGAAGGGTTCAAAGTGGCCATATGCTTTAGATAGCTGTCAACCGAATGCTTGTTTAGCCAAGAGTTATTCCTCCCACTCCCCTTAGTCCAAGGGGAATGTGTTCTCACAGGGTTGTGGGTACTAAGGTGTTGCCAGGTACCTCTGGCAGCGGCTTGTCCACTATGATAATAACAGGATGAGGAATGTAAACGACCCTCTTTCCTGTTGGAAGTGGGTTGGTTACCTCTATACACATTAAACGGTCAGCTGGTCCTGCTGAAATTGGTGGGTTAGACATTCGTCTAGTATTTACAGACATCTTTAAATCTCATATGATGAAGGGGTTATTATGGAGAGATGTGCTCCGAGTTGCCCTATTGGCTTCAGATCAATAAAAGGAAGCCAATACGTATATGTACCATTTGAATCAAATACAACAAGTAGGCTTAATGAGACCTTTGACTTATCCTTTGTCCATATTATGCTATTAAACCGTCATCGTATTACATTGGCATAGTGAAAAAATGTGGAGTGGACGTGAATTTTCTTGCAATATCAGAGATTCCTTTTGGCAGTCTTCCCAGTCTGTTCCTATGGTAACCTGCATGATTTCACTAACAGAATATAATCAGGCAATGATACTACACAGCCCTCACACCTCATACACGGTATGCCCCTTTCAACTCCCTACACAGCATGTCACAATTGTGTGCTTTAAAGGAATGTTTCATTTATACAGTTTTAAAGCAACACCTTCATCTGATCACAACTTTTTTTTTTTTTTTTTTTACTGATTACTGGTTTTAATTTGCCAACACTACATTGCACCATTTAGAAAGAACTTTCTATACTTTTTTCCATAAATTATAAATGGAACCTATAGTTATTTTAGACATGTCTGTTTTAGTAAATACTAGTGTTCTCCAGGAAATAAGAAATATGGACCATCTTTAATTAAATCCTCATGTTGTGTGGTTCCCCTGTTAGGCCTCGTTCACACGTCTCATTGCCGGTGTAATTGCGGGGACGGATTTTGCTCCGCAATTACGCCGGCAGCCGTGCAGCGGGGCAGGGCGGGGGGCCGGCAGCTCGCCGGCCCCATAGACCGTCATTATCTTACGCGCCGTAAATAATTGACATGTCACTTTCTCCCCACCTGGCAGATTCGCTGAGCGGGGAGGAGAGACGGAATCTCTCAGAGCAATGTGGATTACCGTAGTTACTGGGACGGATTGGAGCCGTACTGCAGCGCAAATACGGCGCACAGTACGGCTCCAATCAGTCCCAGAATAAGCCGTGTTAACGGCCCCTTAGTCCTCCTAGAAAACTATTACAAATCCGTCACTTTGGTGTTACCTATTGAGGGGTGTCCTGTACAGTCTGACATTGTCTTTTGTCTGATTGCAGTGCTGTGTAGGGAACTCGAATGAGAATGTGTATCTGGCTGATTCCATAATACATTTCTAGAAGGAATAACAGAGGGACAACACAACACAGACTTATAAGAGAAGATGCTTCAGAATTGTTACTTCACAGGGAACATAAAGATTTACTAAAACAGACCCGTGAAGAGGTGTTGCAGGACCTCTGTAAGGGGAAGTTCACATGCGGTGTGTGTAGTACCCTCCGCAATACGCCATGTGTTTTGAAACCATGTACTGATCAGCATGGCCCCATTGACATGCATTGTCAGCGGCGTGTAACAATTGACATGTCAATTCTCCCCCTACGTACAATACGATCATATTGTCCGCCCGGGCAGATGACGCGTAATTCATAGCTCTCTATGAGAGCTATGAATTACCGTAATTGCAGCGCGCATTTTGCCGCGTGTAATGTGCAATACGCGGCGAAACGCGCCACAATACATGGCAATTTAAGCCGTGGTAATATACCATAAGGCTGGGAGCATATATCAACAGAAATAGTAGTACATTTCCAGCAAAAGACACAAAGGGCCACATGTATGAAATCTGTCTAGGTCTAAAATTAACTTTGTTGCCCATAGCAACCAATCAGTGCATCCCTCTCATTTTTCCAGAACACTATATGAACTGGAAAGGGAACTCTGATTGGTTGCTATAGGCCACAAAGTGAATTTTAGACCTGAACACTTTTCATACATGTGGCCCAAAGTTTACAATTTTCAGGGAATAATTGCAAGATAAGAGTGGCAATTTTACCAAAATTTGCAATAATTAATCATACTTTTTTGCCACTATTGTGCCATAGACTAAACCTTAGTTTTGTATACACAATGGACTTCATGTGTATAATTTCTGTATTTTAAGCTCAGTAATAAAATCCATAATTGATATGGAATTTGTAACAAAAGCTGTTTTTATTAAAAAAATAAAGATAACTGATTGAAAAGCATTTCTTTTTCATTCACACAACAGGAATGGGCAGCTCAATATAAGCAGGCATAGAGCTCCATCTATAAATATAATGGAGGCAAGTCTGATATAACTGATCCAGGTACTTGTGAAATGAATAACAAGATGTATGGCTGTTTGAATACCTATGCCTGCAAAGGTGGCCCCACTTTGTCTACATACACAATATGGGCCACATGTATGAGAACTGTCCAGGTCAAAAACTCTCTTTGCTGCTCATAGCAACCAATCAGAGCTCTCCTTTCATGTTTCCAAAGCACAACATGAAATTAAAGGGGCGCTCTGATTGGTTGCTATGGGCAACAAAGTGAATTTTACACCTATACAGTTTTCATACATGTGGCCCTATGTGTACAGTATTCAACATAGAAAGGGTCAGATTGGCTTCCAAAATGTATACATAATAATTCTAATAAAGCAGATAGTTATGGCTATAACTATAACCATAGCAGCCATAGCAATGACTCTGGGGCCCATAGATTGATGGGGCCCCACTCAGGTACAAGAACATACTCCCTACTTTTTGTAGGGAACAAGTAGTTGGTGGTTTTCTGCTACTGTACATAGCACTACTATTTGGGTTACCTGATATATGGCAGTACTATTTAGACCTTTAATTATTGCTACTTATGCAGTTATTTTAGTTTATTGTCATTAGATAGTGGGGCTTTATTTTATGTTGTTGTAGGGCTCTATGAATTCTAGTTACGCCCCTGGATAGAGTAGACATATCAAAATATCGATGCAGGACACAGTGCCTTGAAGATTCTCTATACATTAGATTGATCAGTTATGACACCAATTATGTGCATGTTACAATAAGTAAAAAGGAAGGCTCTAAGTATATTTAGATATAACATATATCTCATCTAACTTTACATATGGTTCTAAATACAATTGCAAGATATAAGAAATAAAAGAAACAGAGAAGATTGGCAGCAAAAGAATATCACACAGTCCACACCTAGGCTGCCCTTATGCATTATATAATGTTCTATGTATTGTAAGGACAATTAGACACGCGTCTACATACTTAACTGGGCTTCATAACAAAAAAATAAAAAAGCATTTAAAGTGACCATAAACACAGTAACTGTATTAAAATCAATCCATAAACGACAATTGCTATGATTAATCATCCCATTACTTGACTTCATCCAGTACTTATTTTCTCATTTTCATATTTTATGTGTGTTTAGTGGTTGTTAGTAATATTTCACTGTGGGGCACACTGCTCATTAATTAGTCAAAGATCAAACACGTTCAAAATCTTTCATATGGTGGCAAATAATTGTCCACAGTGTTACTTTAAGTAGTGAAAACTGCCCTTATGTATAAGGGATGGTTAACGCCTATAAAACGAGATACTGAAGCATATTCTTTTTAGTTTTTATTTTCTACTTGTACATTTTTTATTCTATTTTCTGCATGCAGTTATGGGGACTCCATGTTGCCTGAGCTGCTGATCTCCTCTACTGAGAGCAGTACAGGGATTTGGTTTTAAGTAGTCACATGGACATAGGAACCAGTGTCTGGAGATGACTCATTGCCTTTTATGAAGGAGTTTAGGGTGCTTTCACACGGTGCGTTTTTGGTGCGTTTTTTCAATGCGTTTTTTGTGCAGGAAGGCACAGTAATTAATTACTGTGCCTTCCTGCACAAAAAACGCATTGAAAAACGCATCAAAAACGCACCGTGTGAAAACACCTTTAGTGAGCATACTATGTAACCTGGTCACTGTGCAGGGAGAGGGCAGGGTGATGTGTGACCATCACCTTTTATTAATGGTGGATCCTGTGTCATTTGCCTCCAGCTGTATGTTAGAGCTATTATTTAAATCCTGTCTGTAATGATAATGGATGAGTGCTGAGAAGTGTCAGCCTATTGTATGGCTAAGGTTGCATTCACATATGTCCATGAACCCGGCCTAGTTTCCTTTAAGTGAGGCTGCACCACATCTAAAAGCATGACATGCAGCATTTTTTGATCAAGCAAGTTGTCAGGGTGAACACCGCACCCATAAGTCTGATACCGTGACCAGAGGTGTAACATACAGCTTCTGGGCACCAGTGCAAAATCTATGGCGGGGCCCCTACCTAACCATGTACCACTTATAATACTGGTGTTTTCCTATGTTGTAGAGGGACCTTTGGGCCCCCTAAGACTCAGAGGCCCAGTAGCGACTACTACCTCTGCACCCCCTATAGCTACGCGCCTGACCGTGACATTTTAACATATAGAGCTTCAGAAGAGACACTGAATGCAACACATCCACCTTTTGCATCTGATGTTCCCCTCTCAAGTAGTTTGGGAATCCTGGACATATGCAGAAATATGGCTGCAGAAATCACAAGTTCATGTTGGGAGGGACCGGGAATTTGCAGACAAGCAGGGAACCAAGAATATGCAGAAATATGGCTGCAGAAATCACAAGTTCATGTTGGGAGGGACCGGGAATTTGCAGACAAGCAGGGAACCAAGAATATATTGGTATGAGAGCAACAGTAAAGTGAATAAGACATCTTATTATTGACCTCTAAAAGATAAGTATCTGCACAACCCCTTTATTATAAAACATGAGTTAAATACTAGATCATTTTCTGACTATACATTCCCAGAAGGAAAAAGATACTTACATGTCCAAAAGGATCTAGATGGTTGTTTGTGAGCTTCAGTTTCTGGAATGACACCAGCTGCCTCATCCAATGTGCACCAGTAGCTGGAGAGTCTGGGTGAACATACAAACGCCCAGGCATTGCAGGTTCAGCTTTTCCAGTAACTGACCTACATAAAAAACACAAACCAAGAAATCCACTAAATTACCATAGGATCATACGCTTGAGGATTTGGTAATAAGATGGCTTAATACGGCGTAAGCAGCAGATTAATACAAATACTACATTAAGGAGTGTGCCTCTGTCTGTCGTCTCTCTTGTTTCTAGCATTCATCCTATTACATGTGACTTGGGACCATGGACCAGATCTAGGGTATTAGTGTACAGGCTATCTACACTCAACACACTCTCCAACAATCCCTTACTGGAGTTATACTGTAAAATGAGACAGATAGAGGTGATCCTATACCTACTAGTAAAGCTTATTCTAGTGTCACACTTTGGTGCATCTCCACTCTTTCCTCTCTACTGCCTCTTCTAGAGTTGCAGGAGACCTCTTTATGTACTTAATCAAATTGTATATGCATGAGGCCTTGGAGTTTAGAAAAACCCTTGTTATATAATGCATGTTATGAAATTTATATTATTCCATACTATATGTTTATATTTTTTGACCTATATACTAGCACTACATTTTGAAGCCAAATCATTGCAATACTGAAGGAAGTGGGACTTTAAAGGGGTTTTGCCAGGACGTGCCTTATCTGCTAAGAAGCATTTGTAAACAAGCCATGGAGCTGAGAGAGGGACAGACACAGCCAGAGCACAGAGCTGTGCATAAGGGATCGTGTGAAATGTTCACTCAAATAATCAAACTACAACTAGTGGATTCTGTATACAAACGACAACACCTTTTCTCCACAGCAGCTTGAAAGCTTCTTCATGTTCTCTGTCATCAGATAAAGCAGGGATCTACTCAGATAATCACACTACAACTAGTGGATTCTGTATACAAAACACAACATATTTCTACCTGGTGCCTTGAAAGCTTCTTCAGCTCCCTTTCATCAGATAAGAAGTGTTCTCTGAGCAAGCCGGGCCAGCAGCTCTTGTCAGGCCAGCAGCTCTTGTCAGGTCGTATCTAATAGAAGCTTTTAAGTAACTAAGGGCAGGTAAGGCAGCCTGTAGCTCTCTCAAGACTGCAATTTTTGTAATCACATATGTTTAGAAAAGTGATTAAATACCCATTTTGGAGGATCCCACGTAATCAACATTACATCGTGGCAAACCCCCTTTAAGTGGGAGCAGATCTTCCTTTTTGATTTATTATGTTTTTTTATAGTATTAGTATAGTATTTTTTATCTTGTGAACACTTCAGCTAATATAATTAAAATATTTACGTGTACACTTATGATTGAGATAACAAATTTTGCAACAAGCCAGGGCTGGATTAAATCTATTTCTTTTCTTTCTGCCATTCTTGGTTACACCCCTGGCAGTCACTCTTTATAAAAGCATTATATACATTGACCACTTCTTTGACCACTAATTCTCAGGAAACAGGGATTTCCTGATGGCTGTTTGGTGGTCCTATGCAGTACAAACAGATCGAAACACATTTATAGCGTTCTTTCTTTGAAGTCTGAGAAAGTCACTGAAGTGCACCTCCCATTGATATTAATGGAGAGGGCTATGTGCAAGTGTGGCCTTCTGTTCAATGTGTGTCCGTTATAAGTCATTAGATGAAGCAAGTTACAGAGGTGGGTTAAGAAGCGGCTGCTTAATGTGGCCTTGTCCATAGTGCCCAGAATCTAGATAAACTTTAATACAAAACAGTATCAGTTTATTTGTCAATTTCTTTTCTGATGAATATAAAAGGTGATTTTCAAGATGTTTCTAAAAATCTATCCCCATTCTGGGATGTGTATCCCAAATATAATATTAATGCATTTCAATAGTGTCAAGATTACCACTGTATTAAACACATGCAGAGACCATGTAATCAAAAAGTCCTTCTAGAGAAAAACTTTATCCTTGAAAGAAAACCTCACTTTGACCTAATTCTACTTAGTTGGTTTTTGATGTGGTTTTCGGATTTTGAAAACTGTGAAAATTCGACTGTAAACTACTCTCACGGACCTCAAAGGAAGATCCGAGCTGTAATCTGCATGGCTTGGATTTTATGAGGTTGGATTTCAAAACCGACAGTTTTGCTAAAAATTTAGTACATTGGGCCACATATATGAAAACTGTCTAGGTCTAAAATTCACTTTGTTGCCCACAGCCACCAATCAGAGCGCCCCTCTCACTTTTCCAGAGCACTAAATGAAATGAGAGGGGCGCTCTGATGGTTGCTATGGGCAACAAAGTGAATTTTTAGACCTAGACAGTTTTCTACATGTGGCCCATTGTGTCTCTTTATTTCACTAGAAAATGGTGGATTATTACTATTTAATTCAATGGGATTGCCGAATCCAAAATCCGAAAAACAACGAAAACACGGAGTGTAAAATACTGTTCAAATATTGTTTGGATTCTAATTCGAAATCCGACCAGTATTTGTACTTTGCTCTGTGGGCACAACCTAAATATGGTAACTTCCCAAAGCTAAAGGCTAGATCAGTACGTTTTATGTTTGTTTGTTTTTTAATTTTTTACGTGTACATAATTAGTACTTTTCATGGATATTTTTAAAAAATGTTTATGTATACATAATGTTTTATAAATGTTAGGCCGTGTTCACACGGCTTATTCCCGACGGATTTGTGCGCCGTATTGAGCGCACAAATCCGCCGTGAATAAGGGGCGGGCGGGGGTGGGGCCGGAGCGTGGCGGGGGCGCCGCTCCCGGCCCCAAAGACAATGCATTGTTTACGGCGCGTCCGCGCCGTAAATAATGTGCATGTCACTTTCTCCCCCCGCGGCGGATTTGCCGAGCGGGGAGGAGCGACGGAATCCACTGTTCTCTATGAGAGCAGTGGATTACCGTAATGACTCCGACGGATTGGCGCCGTATTGAAGCGCAAATCCGGCGCGGAATATGGCGCCAATCCGTCGCAAATAAGCCGTGTGAACGGGGCCTTAAGGAAAGAGGCTTTGTTAAAAGGACTGTAAAAAGCACAACATTTATTAAAGATATTCTCTATTCTTGGTGCAAAATATTGGTGGAAATGGATGATAGTCAAACCATAATGAAGTGTAACATACCAAGTGAATTTTACAAAAACTACTTGGATAACTTTGGTGCTATTTTCACCATTATCCATTGCATGAAATTATGGATAAAAGCAGTGTTGGACTGGGGTTTCTAGGGCCCACAGGTGGAGTTGATTCTAGGGCCCACCAGCTGAGCTGTTCCTGGGCCCACCAGTGGAGTTTATTTTAAGGGCCCACCCTGCAGCTTCTGCAAATGACTGTACATACCTCCTATACTCTGCATCTTGCTTTTAGCCTCTCTTTCTCTGCTTTTCTGCCTCTTCTGAGGATGTATATGCAATTAAAAGAACACCTCTAGGTCAACCATGCCCATGGGGTTTCGCTTATTCCCTTGTGGACCAGTCCAAGTCTGGATAAAAGTCCAAACTGTGTTCAATATGATATGCTGCTAAAGATGACATGTCCATTGCCGCACCACTTCCTGTTGGAGATTCCTGCTAAAAGTTTTATTTTATGTGGCAGTGTACCTATCCCTTTTTTATAATTTTTTACTTTTCATAATATATTTTGTATAGTTGAAAGAGCGATGTGCTGTTGATTACAGAACTTATTGGTTATGGTAAACAATTACCAACAGAAGCATTTCCCCATCAACAGCTTCTACTGAGATGGTTCCTCTGCTTTTCTGCCAAGAACACATATTTAAACTGTGGCTTATGTTTGGAACGCCCATTCTTAAATAGAACAAGATGTGATATACAGTAAAACTGTCTTAAGTATCAGAAAACCTTCCAAGCAGCACGACTCTATCCAGCTCCTAGAAGACATTGTTACAGTCAACAAAATGGGACTGTTAATATATGACCAGATTATTCAGTTTTTGCCAAAACCAGCCATGATGAAGTATGAATACAAAGTCATTGACAGAAAGTAGCATCTTGCTTTAAACTGTTAGAAAACATTTTTTATGATGCTGCATGTTTTTATAATCAAAATTAAATAATTGTAATAAAACATATGATTCATATGATAATAAATATTAAGCTGAACTCAGAGCACTATTTAAAGCTGAAGCTACTAGTAAAATGAATTAATTTACTAATGCAAAAACCGTGTATGATCCAGCACAGACCAAATCCGATCAGATAAAAATGTGCAAAAATTTATTGAAAAAATAATAAAACAGCACAGAAGAAGCAGCAGCAAGTAGTGACAACCAAAAATGCCATGAGGTAAATACACTAACGCGTTTCGGGGGACTTACATTGCGCACTTATTCATAGCGATCTCAACCTGCAACTAGCCCATTAAATATATATATATATATATATATATATATTATATATATATAAATATATATGTTACTATATATATATATATTATATATATATATATATATATAATATTTTATATATATATATAATATATATATGATACCTGCTCCAATAGGTCTCATAGGTGGATCAATTGGATTTTAATGAATTTGTGGCAGTCCGTACAGGACTGGAATCACCGGACTGTCATTTTTAAGAAAGTCTGCTTGTCTGCGACTAAGGGTCCCAAAAACAACTCCATCCTCCATCAACTGATATAATTCTGTGTTATACTTAACAGTAGGAGCAATGCGAAGTCTAAGATATGTTGATTCATCGGACAACAGGGTCTGAATGGACCAACAATAATTGACCTTGTCCTGCACCACCACAGTGCCCCCTTTATCGGCAATTCAAATTTCCTGTTTTTTAGGATTTCAATTGCTGAAATGTCACTCTTTGTTTAAAGTTCAAATTAAACATGGAGCCTTTTGCAGTGGTGCCATGCAAGATCCTCAAATCTTGATTCGTAACAACAAAATGATCTGATTGAGAAACAACAGATTCCTGATCATGTCCAGAAGTAGATCTTGCTTCCGGAATGCCGGAATTGCTTGGCTGACTGCGCCCTCGTACTTACTTGGTTTGCTTTATGATCATATCCCTATATTCTAATGTGATTTGTATCGTTTTCACCTGTGTTATTTGGGCTGGGTATATATTATGGGCTAGTTGCAGGTTGAGATCGTTATGAGTAAGGGCACAATGTAAGTCACCCGAAATGCGTTAGCGTATTCACCTCGTGTCATTTTTGGTTGTCACAACTTACTGCTGCTACTAATTTCAATACATTTTTGCATATTTTTATCTGATTGGATTTGGTCTGTGCTGGATCATACACAGTTCTTGCATTTATTTGGCCGTTGCTTGAATGGATTTCCGTGCACGACCATTTATCATTGAAGCTAGCTACATCTTTACCGTGTTTGTGATTAATTTACTAATACATGACAATGACAAAAAAAGAACTATTCCAAGCTGGATATACTTCAAATACTTCTTTAAAGTGACTGCTGCACCTACAATGTGGCATCTCCTAAAGAGGACATGACGTGTGTTCTAATAAGTGTCTGTGCTCCCCATGAAATAACAATTGTGAGGCATCTTATTAATTATTATTAATCTGTTATATTATATATATATATATAATATATTACACACACAAATATATATATATATATATATATTTTATTATATATATATATATTTATATATATATATATATATATTTATTTTTATTTATATTATATATATATATATATATATATATATATATATAATTATATATATATATATTATATCCCTGTTATTCTTCCTAGAAATGTATTACCAATCTGTTACCAGTTGTGGTATGTCCCGCATGGTCTGACATTGTCAAATCAGTGATGAGTCAGTGGGTGCAGACACACCCCCATTGCAAGCTGGAATGGTAACACCCAGTTGACTGACTGAGTAATACATTTGTCGAAGGAATAACAGAGGAACAGCACACCAGAGACCTATAAGTCTCTGGTGTGCTGTTCCTCTGTTATTCCTTTTAGAAATTTATTACCGAATCAGTCAACTGGGTGTTACCATTCCAGAATTGTTATTTCATGAAGCACATAAGTTTTAACTTAAAACAGACCCGTCAGGAGATGGCACAGATCCTCTTTAACTTCATACACAATATTTTTTTCAGTTACAATGGAAAAATATATTGTAAGCATAAACTGGATGGTTTGTTAACTATAGCAATAAATCAACCTGTTATTCTGCAAGCAAATGATAAAACAAAAGAAAGGGATGCTGTAGGAAATGCTCCACTTTTTGCTTTTCTTCATATTAAGGCCCTTTGTTCTACTTTTTGGAAACATAGCATAAAAAAGAATCAACTTCTTTACCATCACTAACAGTTATATACTAAGATTTTTTATGGAGCAATTCTCTTTTAGTCTCTGTGCACGTTAGTATCATGGCTTCTATCCCTAAAACAGCTGTGACAGCTATGATGGATCAGTTTTAAAATAGATTCCAGTGAGTCCTAGCAGATACATTGACTTAAAATGGGGTGTGTCAGGGTTCTGTAGTGGTTTACATTACTGTGTTTTTGGGTGTATTAACAGAAAGATATCTCTAATTTGCCATCAAATTCACCAGAACCCCTTACATAAAAGTAAAATTCAAGTGTGAACATAATACTATACTAACATACTATTCGGGTTCAGATTGGCCCACCAAAGTAACAGACGATCCTATTGTACACCCAATATTTCTGGGCCCCAAAGGTCTAGCAGAAGACAACCTCACTTGGGGCAAGGAATTTCAAAGAAACAGAATCCAGCACCGATAAAATCCAAAATTTATTAGTAATCCATTTAAAATAGAAATGAAACATGCAATCTGCTGACGTGTTTCGGATTAGAACAACCCCTTATTATACTACGGATGAGGATTGTTCAAACCTGAAACGCGTCAGCGGATTGCCTGTTTCATTTCTATTTTAAGTGGATAACTAATACATCTTCTATTAAAATTTTATTGGTGCTGGATCCTGTTTCTTTGAAATTCCTGTGTAATCACAAGCAACCTTCTGGATTTTCTGTGCACCCTCACAGTTTTTTCCCAGCACATAGAACCAAGTGAGCTGGCTGAACTTTGTTTGCTTCACTTGTGGCCACATGTATGAAAATTTCTAGGTCTAAAACTCTCTTTGTTGCCCATAGCAATCAATCAGAGCGCCCCTTTCATTCCATATACTGCTCTGGAAAAATTAAAGGGACACTCTTATTGGTTGCTATAGGCAACAAAGAGAGTTTTAGACCTAGGCAGTTTTCATACATGTGTGAACATGGAGCTAACTTTAGAACCTATCTCTAGATACCCTATTAAACCTTGCAGGTGCCAAGATTACTCAGAACTTAATTAAAGTACTTAGCAGAGGCCATGCACAAGTCCTATATAGGTAGAGGGTAGGCCCTAATAAGTTCCTCTGGTGGGTTCGAGAAACATCAGTCTGACACTGACACCATTCATTTAATAAAGACTTCTCCCCAGTTGACTGTTTTTAAAATCCTGAACATCTATTGGCACAGTGTTGAGTTTGCACATTGGTTATTTCTTTTTAACCAGGGGCTTTACTAGAATGTATAGGCCCCCACAGCAAAATGAAATGAGGCCCCACCAGCTAATGACAATAAACTAAAACAACCGCATAGGTAGCAATAATTAAAGGTATAAATAATAGCGTTATAAACCAGGGAAACCAAATAGTAGTGTTAGATAGTAGAAAAACACCAACTACTTGTTCCATAAAAAAGCAATGTTCTTGTACTCGAGTGGGGCCCCCTCAATCTCTGGGCCTCATAGCAATTGTTATGGCTGCTATGGCTATAGTTTCCCCATATCATAACTATTGTGAACTGAGATCTCCAAGGTGCATGAAGGACTAAACTGAAGTTAGAAGCCTGTGCCTTGGAAATGAATTTTGGTACTCCCAAATACAGGGATGCAAACAGTGTAGCACAAAGCATACCAGTCCCCTCCAACCTAAAGCAGATAAGGACAACTGATAAATGATTGTCAGGACAGCCTGACAGCACTGCAAGAATGTGGAAGTGAGAGAGAAAACTTTCCAGATCTAGAGTGAGGATCCTTTGCTCAGCATGTGATAGGTTATGTGGGGCCTAACTGAATGCTCCATTATTAATTGATCTTAAATACTCCAAGAAAACTCATGTAGTTTATTTATGGCCTCCAATATTGCTGCCATTAAGTCATACTCTAACTAAGACCAGTTCTGTTATGGAGCAGGGACAAACTTTGAGATTTTTTTTTTAATCTAATAATATAACTGAATCTGAAAAACAAGTCATATGTCTTATTTCCCAAGGCCAGCAGCTAGGAAATTATGAAAACTGACTTTACTGTCAAACTATGGTGTGAAGAAGGAAGAACTATTCCGATAAAACAATACATTTTTGCCTGTACATGCTATGTAAAAACGTTAATATTGATCTAGAGAAGCCCGAGAGAGGCAGTTGCCAAATAAAAATATAATGCGACATGTATGAAACTTGGCGCCGACACGTCAGTTCTAAATCGATATAACGGAGTGTAGAATGTGACAGTATGGGCCACATGTCTGAAAACTGTCTAGGTCTAAAATTCACTTTGTTGCCCATAGCAACCAATCAGAACACCCCTTTCATTTCATATAGTGCTCTGGAAGAATGAAAGGGGCGCTCTGATTGGTTGTTCATTGCAACAAAATGAGTTTTAGACCTGAACACTTTTCATACATGTGGCCCTATGTATGAACCTGTTGTATGTGAGGCCATAAATCTGGCGTGTGCTGTGCCTTGCACAGTATATAATATCTTTGGTGCATATCTTTGCCGCATTCAAAAGTGCCGTGCCTTGTGCAAGTTTTGGGATACTTCTTTTCATACATCTATAGAACAGGGCTGCAACAATTTTTTGTTGCAAGATATGCCAAAAAATGGTGCAGCCCCATTCATACATGTCGTCCCTTAGAATATCTGTACCAGGTCCATGATCGGTGACCACATACAATTCAAGGATCATTGAAAACGTAGATATATGATGTCAGGACACTGGACAGGATGGTTGACAGAGATTATTACAAATATTACATAATGAGCACAGCAATAACATTTCTTGTAAAAGTCATCTTCAGGTTGAAATGTTTACACAGGGTAAGTAGAATTTTATAACACATGATTGATGTCTGTTTAGGCCGCTGTCTTTGTATAATGTTGTGTAGGTGTCCAATTAATATTCCTGCCATTTTGTAAGCTGTATATATGAAAAACCTTGCTAATCATAACATGACACCAGTTTATAGTACAAGTAACATATGTTGCATGCTGAATAGTTTTAAAAATAGAAAATACTGAACACATTACCCTAAGTTTTGAAGTGGAGAAAATATTGGGCTTCATTTATTAACAATGTCTCACGGTAAGACAGTTTTTGTTGTCCGTAGCAGCCAATCAGAGCTCAATTTTTATTTTTCCAGAGCAGTTTAAAGAATGAAAGCTGAGCTCTGACAGACAAAAACAGACTTCCTATAAGAAGGTTTTGAAAATGAGACCCAGGGCCACATGTATGAATACTGTCAAGGTCTAAAATTCACGGAGTTGCCCATAGCAAACAATCAGAGTGCCCCATTCATTTTTTCAGAGCACTATATGAAATGAATGGGGCACTCTGATTGGTTACTATGGACAACTCCGTGAATTTTAGACCTAGACGGTTTTCATACATAGGGCCTCCATTGTTTTAGTTGTGACTTTCATTTATGGCGACATGTATGATCGGGCTTTTCGCCTGTTTTCAGACGTATAATGTGCCTCACTGTGCCGGCTCTGTTGTCGGACGCAGGAATGCGTTGTTAGGTGCAAGCTTCGCCACTTTCGTATGCACCTAACATGAAGGGGCATGCAGTGGGCATTCTGGGGCGGGACGCACCACATTCGAAATCTCCGACGCATGTATGAATGCGGGTCGGCAAAGTGAGGCGCATTACAGCTTCGACAGGCAGACCAATTTCGGCACCGACATACATTAGGTGCAGTTTTCACGGGAAAAAAATGTGAAAACAGGCGCTTTGACGCACCGATCTTCATACATTTCCCCTTAGAGTCATAGGGCGACATGTATGAACAGGGTTGCGACCCTGCAGCCAAAAACCAGTCGTAGCCCCGTTCTATAGATGTATGAACAGTCGTATGCCAAATCTTGGCACATTCTGCACCAGACACAATGCTTTTGAATACGCCAATTTTGTGGGGACATGTCGCACAAGAATTGCAAGATTGCACCACATTTTGTTGTGAAACATACAAATGTGCCAAAGTTTGGCGCATAACTGTCGTACAAATCCACACCGATTTCAAGGGGACATGGCTGAGACAAATTTTGCCATAGAATGGATCACATGTATAAAGTGCAGTGTGACACTGTCATACATACTGGTGCTTTCTACACTCCTAAAGTGATTTAAAACTGACATGTTGGTACCAGGTTTCATACATGTCACCCATAGGTCTTAGAATTATAAGGGTGTCTTAGGACTTCAGCTTCTTAGAAGAGTTAATCACACTGTATCTCCATCTTTATGCTTCACTTAAATAGTTGAATCATTTACAATCGTTTACAATTCTCTGGCATTTAAAGTAATAATTACAACATTTGCCTACCATTGTCGCCTTGATTGATCACACACAATTCAGAAGGTGACACCTAGCCTAGCCACAGCAACTCTCATTAACTCCCCACTGCTCCGTACTTTGGCAAAGGCCCTCCCATCCAATGCACTTACTAGGGACAACTGGCTCCTAATTGGGTAGGCAGGACACCCATCCACTCAAATGGATCATTAGATCCCAGCATTCTCAATAAGCTGTCCATTATAGTTCCCTAGTACAAATACAGTTCCACAGTATAAATCATAGAATTCAATGGAATGGGCCGGTTAGCATGTTTGGATACATTTCTTAAGCAGTAATAATCTTGAAAATAGAGCTAGTGGAACCATAATTATGGCAGTTATAGCAGCGACCATATGCATTAGAGCATTAGCTATTTTACTACCAGATTCCTCACTGCCAATATATTTCTGTTGTTTTTAAAGAGGTATCTAAGTATGTCTCACTATATATTATTACAATGCCTACTATTTGATCCGTATGAATTTTGTTAAAGTTCTGGTTTATTTATAATATTATATTACATATATATTATATTCTATATATATTATTTTCAATCCTACTATTTATATTCATATTGTATATTTATTTTATATATCATTTGTTTAGAAACAAGAATTTTAGAGTTTGTCCCTAGATGAAGTGGCTTGTCTTAGGACAACATGTTTTTCACTGTAAAAAAAGTAAATTATGCCTTGACGGTAATTTGGCTGATTCTTCACTGCTTTTCATTTTTAATCTGTTTTTCCTTGCAATACATTTTTTCCCCACTGGTCATGATACTATATATTATGAAACTGTAATATGTAAATGACATTCTGGTAATGATGTAAATGGTTAATTAAATTAAAGGCAAGTAGACTGGTATCACAAATAACAGAATATGCATTCCAAACATGTACCATATTTGCTTTTATACATCTGCGTTCCCCTGAATTTTGGTTACAAGCTGTGTGTGCCAGAAATGGCATACATGTATGACCAACTGGATCTGTTATACAGCTTTACAATTCCAATTCAAGTAACTTCAAACTTCTAAAAATGCCGAACAACAAAAATGTGTTGTACATACACCGCTAATGATGCATTCCTAGCAAAAAAAACCTTAGTTTATTCAGTGATGTCATGTCGTATAACTGATGATTAAGCACATAGGCCAAAAAGAAAAATCAGCATTTACTAGCTAACTAGCAAAACACACTTCACACAAATAGATGAAAATGAGCTGCTTACCATTTGTTATCAGCAAATTTGTATCTGTGGTCATCAGCTGGCACAATATCCATGAGAAGGATATACTTAGTTTTCGGATTGAGGCCAGTAACTTTCACCTTGTAACTTGGAAACATGCGCCTGGAACAGGATATCAAGAAAAGACTTTAAATATCGAGCTTAGGTCCCAAGTACATGCACAATCTCCCTTAACTTTAGCGGAAACTAAAAATGGAACATATTTATAATTTTACACATTCTTTCCACTTGATCCCTTCAGGCAAAATTAATGTTATTATTTGGGGTGAGCCTTCTGTTCATAAATGCAGATTAATTGGAGACTGTCCTCCCTGTGTAAAAATGATTACTCCTATTAATCTAGACATACTGGTTACTATTAAACAGGAAAGAACCAGGTTGTTTTTTCTGACAGTCATGTTTGATTGCCTTCCTGCTCTGCTGTATCAATAGAATAGAAAATATGTCCATTTCTGATCTGTCATACCTAGCATTAAATTTGGATCAAGCACACTACTATTAGAGGTTTAATAATTACAGAGGTTGACTCCATTATACATCATATTCTCCCCCATCTGTTCCCATTACCACTCTTTGTGGTAAGCCTTCCTTCAATGATTATATAGGGGAGATAACATGGGGCTGGTTATAAATCATGACATAAAGCTCCTTTTATACAAAGTGATTATCAGTAGTGTTTTCATCTAGTTCATTAGGACTTTTGTCTACACTTAACAAGCAAAATGACCCATGCATCAATAATTTCTTGAACAAGAGACCATCATTCTGTTGCTTATCATGGGGTCTTTCTCACCAATTACAAGAAGACATTGATTTACTAAGCAAAATGCACCAAAATCCTGGCTACTATTGCACCAAACTCCTAAACATGTTATGCACTAAAATAATTGCTATTTATTTCTATTTATTCTTGCACTGTACTAGATACTTTTGGAAAGTATCTACAACAGGGACATAGCTAAACTATCATAACCAGCTTCACGTTTATTAATATCATGTGCCAAGACTTGGCATAGGGAACCGGTGTCGAACATTTCAGCAAGACGTTTCAAATCTTTATCTTACTTTGATACATTTTGCAAATATTTGCTAGTCAAGTGTTATGTTTCTAAATTTAAGACATTAGTAATACATTTCCCCCATTATTGTTACATTTGGTTGTCTTTCTTGAAACCTAATCCATAATCTCTGCATTTAAATTCATCTCTAAGGCCCATTTACATAATTTACAATTATTTTAATGGTTAGTTCCGGAGAGGTCAACAATAAATGACTATAGTTTATCATTGATACAAATGTTTCATTCATGTACAAAAATTATCATTCATGTTTGTGACATTGTATCATATAAATCCCCAGAAACCAGCATTGCTGTCCTAGCTGAGGTTGTCTTTAAGAATGGTGGCATAAATACAATAATTTCAATTATAGAAATGTCCATCCATGTTCATAGTGATTTCTCATACCACCCATTAATTATTAGTGGTTTAAAAAAAATAATTATGTAAATGGCCTGTGTAGTTATTATATTGATTGTGTATTACCTGTAAGTCATATTCCTTGGTATAGTCAGTGGGGTGGCTACTTAATACAGTATATTGCATTCATGCATTAGATTATCTAGACCCTAACATAACCAGAATCCATTATAAATAACTGAATATTTTTAGGATTTATGTGCTTCATTGATCTGGCACAATTGGCTGAAATATACCAGCCAGAGGTATGTCTGGACACACAATATATACATTGTGATACTTGTTAGCTATTTTTTCATTATTAAGTAATTAAAATGGAAGCAAAGTCCTTCAGAGAACAATTCATCATCCCTCAATAACCCATTTGCTCTCAGTAGAATTCCCTTTTCTGTGATAAAACTAGTGCTGAGTTTATTGCTGGAGTTGTTCCATCTGTGCAGTTATAAGAGTTTAGTAAACACCAATTATATAAGGATATAAGGTATCTAGACACAGGATTGATAATGGCTACATAGAAATGAGAAATGTAAGCCTGGACTGTTTTTTTTTGCTTAGATCATGCAGGAAATTACCCTTTTTACCATGGCACAGTAATTATTTTATAATTATCTCCTATATTTATATAATTATTTTAATAATCATTAAAGAATATAATGGCAGCATTTGTGGGAATGATTTTTGAATTTTTTAGCAATGTTTTATAGCATTTCATATAGAACTTCACATGAATTATAGAACATCTAGACCTCATATTCATTAAACTCCCATAAGAAATCTATACTGAAGTTAATGGGCTAGATGTTCTTCTAGCTTAAACCTTTAGGGCTGGTTCTTGCACTATAACGCTCAAAAACAACTTCATGACATGTTTCTCAAAGAATTACTAGGAGACATTAAGCCAACAGTACATATGATAAGTTCTCACATATACTGTTAGTTGCTGTTTATAGTGCATTTTCTATCCTATTCAACAATGTTTCTAAAAGTATATTTAAGATGTAGGGTGTGTAGATAGATAGATAGATAGATAGATAGATAGATAGATAGATAGATAGATAGATAGATAGATAGATAGTAGAATAGATAGATGAGTAGAATAGTATAGATAGATGATAGAGATAGGTTGATAGATATAGATATAGATAGATAGATAGATAGATAGATAGATAGATAGATAGATAGAATATAGATAGATAGATAGATAGATAGATAGATGATAGATAGATAGATAGATAGATAGATAGATAGATGTGTGTAGAGATAGATAGACACAGAAAGATAGATTTTTGCTAAACATTTAAGAATATATGCACTTTAAAATATAGATTATTGTTTTTTATATTGTTGCCCCTAAGATGCAGCCTCATTTTTCTACACAATATTTAAAGTGCTGAATACTGAGCAGGTATCAGCAGGCAAGGAATTATTACTAGCTGGTGATCATTGCATATTGCATTATCTTCTACATATTCTACTTATTTTACATCTTAAACGTGAACTTCATTGCACCAAAATCTTCTGATTTACTAGGATATAAGGATATAGCAAGTGTGCACTTCACATTAGAAACAATTTTAACTTGCAACATATGAGGCCACCAACAATGCATATTTTATCACTGAGTACTCTACATCTACATCAACTACGTGTGTGTGTTATATATATATATTTATATATATATATATATATTAATATAATATAATATATTATATATATTTATATATTACATAACATACATACACACACACATACCTGTCTATAAATAGGTATGCGTGTGTGTGTGTATATATATGTACATATATTCATGTGTATATAATATCTGTGCGTATTGTGTTCGGCTCTGTGCACATTTTGCTGTGAGCTCTTCCATACAGTTACACCATGCCCCGTCCCGCTATTGGAAATTGTTACATTTTACTATTTTACAGAACTTAAGAGAAACTGTAATAAAGTAAATGTATCCAGAACGTCCATAAAGAAGTTATAAGTAATATCGGCAACAATCTCGGGGACCGATGTTTGTGCCGTGTTTAGCTCCCCAGCCGCTGTCTGACCCGCATCAGAACCATAGTGGACGCTGGACTGTTATATATTATTATATTATTGGGACTGCGGGCAGTTCCCCCGCTGGTTCTATAACATAGTATAAACCCTTTTATCCAAAAACTGTTGTACTGTAGTAGAGGAAGCCCAGAATGGACCGTGTTGCTGGGTTCTCCACCTCCCCTCCCCGTCGGAGTGCTGTGTGCACATGACTGTGTCGCCCCAATTCCTGGCACAGCTTTACAAATGCGATTTTACTCTTTTATCTTTTAAACAAAAGTGCAGTAAAAGCCATTTATTTCCCTGCTCGGGGGAAACTGGAACCGCGTGACTATTCATTGCCTGAAGGTTTCTGCTATTTTATTCTGCAAGTACAGGGACTCCCATTAACCACTTGTGAGACACAAACCCCCCGACATAACAGAACACATACAAAGCACACACAACATAACATTACTACAAGCACAACACACCCCATATCCTGTACAACTACGGTCTCCATGAATGTGTGATAATCACCACACACCTCCACATACTACTCGTATAATCCACTAACAATGAAATGTCTCTATTAGATTGTACTAGGAAATCCTGAGGATCTGCCAAGCCATTTCCCCGATCTCCTGGACCGAGTCCAGTGCACTGGGGAGAAAGCCTCCTGTGATAGTCAGCTACTGGCCGCCTCCTAGTACTTCCACCTTCATTCTGCATTTTTGCTCCTTGTATCTTTTTTTTTTTTACTTTCTTGTGTTAATTCTCATTTTCTGATTCCATTGCTGTATCATATATCGTTTATGGGGTCTCCAACTTTCCCCCTAACTCACTGTTGTATCATACGTGGTTTTGGGGTCTCCATCTCTCTCATTGACCTTTTCTATGACATTTTAGGAGCAATACATTTTCTTCTGTGCCCAGTTTAACTCTAATTTATATGTCTTTTTCTCAACTACAGCAGAAGTTTTCTGTAGTGCAGCAATCTGATAACCAATAATTTTGTCTCCATACAATCCACACATCATAGGACAACTTACCACATCCTCCTCACCCAGTCTGATGCCCTTACCTTCCAGCCTTGGTGATTATCATCTCGGTGCCTACTTCATGAAACTTCATCCATAGCTCCCGCTCGTGCAGGAACACCTTAATGCCTTCCATTCCCTGGGCACAGAACAAGATGGTAATCATTAGGTGCTCGTGTTGGGCTCCTTTGTCTGTAACTGTTGTGTTTTGTAAGAGACAATATTATCCAGTTTCTATATATTTCAGTAATACATTATAAATATTAACCCCTGCCAACTATACACAGAGGCGCAGAGCCCCAGAGACCCAGCTACACATATTATATATAGTGTTTATATCTTAACCATGAAAAGCTGGGTCAAATGGAGTCTACACCGAGTCAGGAACTGGTGCAAAGTACAGGGAGCTACAACACTTGTTTGCTGCAGGGTAATATATGCAGCGCTCTCTCTCTTGCTGGTTTCTGAAAATGGCTGCTACTACCTGAACTGGCTTTGTGTTACTGTGTAGGTTACTGAAACACAAGGGAGCATACACTCTATGTACTTGTAAACTTTCTAGACTCCTACATTTTATTTGAATTGCAAAGCACTTGAGGCGAGCAGGCTGCTTACCTGCTGAGTAAAGGCCGCTTGTGGGGAGGTGGGAGTCTTGCTGCTGGCCCCTAGCTGGCTGTCCTGCTTAGGATCACACTGCAGCTCCTTGGGGTCTGGCTCCACTGGAGTATCAGGCATCCCATAGCCCTCATCGGTGTCCGC
>JAODAL010002343.1:182500-198812 GCA_025379985.1 Phyllomedusa bahiana
ATGAATAGTAGAATCAATGTGAATAGTAGTAATAATAACAGTAGCTATTAGTAATAGATAGCAGTACAAGTAATGTAAATAATGCTAATAATATTATTAATAGCGTGAATGTGAGGGATAGTAATAAAAATTAAAATTCAAGCAAAAGGTAAAGAAAATAATATTAATAATATTAAAAGTATTAGCAATGTGAGTAGTGGTAATAATGTTAAGAGTAACAATAAATAACAGTATTTAAAACGTAAATAATACTAAGAATAATGTTGTTATTAATGGTAGTATTAATGTGAGTTGTAGTAATAATGATAACAGTAGCTAGTAGTAATAGAGAACAGTGCAAGTAAAATATAATGTTACTCTAATAATATTATTAATAGTAGTAGCAATGTGAGCAGTAGTGATAACGATAACAGAAGCTAGTAGTAATAGATAGCAGTACCAGTAAATTGAAATGTAACACTAGTATTAATGTGAGTAGTAGTGATATTAGTAACAGTAGTTAGTAGTTATAGATAGTACAAGTAAAATGTAATGTAACACTAATAGTAATATAAATAGTAGTATTAATGTGAGTAGTAGTGATATTAGTAACAGTAGTTAGTAGTAATAGTACAAGTAAAATGTGGTGGGAGTAACACTAATAATAATATTAGTAGTATCAATGTGAGTTGTAGTGATAATAACAGTGACTATAAAAAACAGATAGCAGTACAAGTAAAATGTAATGTAGCACTAATAATATTATAAATAGTAGTATTAATGTGAGTAATAGTAACAGCAGTTAGTAGTAATAGTACAGTAAAATGTAATGTAACACGAGCACTAATGTGAATAGTAGTGATATTAGTAACAGTAGTTAGTAGTAATAAAAAGTACAAGTAAAATGTAGAGTAAGTAACACTAATAATAATATTAGTAGTATCAGTGTGAGTTGTAGTGATAATGATAACAGTGGCTAGGAGAAACAGATAGCAGTCCTAGTTAAATATAAGTAACACTTATAATATTATTAATAGTATCAATGTGAGCGGTAGTGATAATAATAGCAGTAGCTAGTAGTAATAGGTAGCAGTGCAAGTGAAATGTAATGTAAGTAACACTAATAAAATTATTATTAATAGTATCAATGTGAGTAGTAGTGATAATAATAGCAGTAGCTACTGGTAATAGGTAGCAGTACAAGTGAAATGTAATGTAACACTAATAAAATTTATTATTAGTATCAATGTGAGTAGTAGTGATTAATATAGCAGTAGCTACTTGTAATAGGTAGCAGTACAAGTGAAATGTAATGTAACACTAATAAAATTATTATTAATAGTATCAATGTGAGTAGTAGTGATAATAATAGCAGTAGCTACTTGTAATAGGTAGCAGTACAAGTGAAATGTAATGTAACACTAATAAAATTATTATTAATAGTATCAATGTGAGTAGTAGTGATAATAATAGCAGTAGCTACTTGTAATAGGTAGCAGTACAAGTGAAATGTAATGTAACACATAAATAAAATAGTTATTATTATTAGTATCAATGTGAGTAGTAGTGATAATAATAGCAGTAGCTAGTAGTAATAGATAACAATACAATTAATAGGGAATATAACAGTGATTCTCAGCATTATTACCCAGAGGAGTAGGCTTTGTGAGCTGAGCCCAGCCTCATGCACACCAGCACCCAGCACAGAGGGCTCCGCAGAGGGGCTTGGGCTACAATTTAGGGAAGCACAGTACCTGGGAGTCCTTTGTCGGCTGGAAGGCCCTTGTTTATTCCCTGCGATTAAAATGTGCGGGGGTCAGCTCTTGCTGTGAAATGTGGTTTTGCCCCCGGGAATCATGCCAGCCCTTATCTGTTGGGTGCGCAATAACGTGATCAATGTGCTCAGAGCAGCAGCAGCAGCGCCTTCCTCAGCTCATCCCGTGCTAGATTTGCTGTGTGGCTGCAGCAGGAGTGGAGCTCTCATTCCCAGACACAGCGGATCCTTCCCTGGGAACACTCAGAGAGTGGAGATAAATCCTGGATCGGGGCTTATGGGGCTCGGGAGGCTTTTCCAGTGGGGACCGCTTTGGGGCAGGGTTACAGGGAGGGCAGCCTGTGTGGGGTGAGGGATATGTCTGAGCTAAATCTCATGTGTTTTGGCTCTCGTGTGTCATCCTTCTCTGTGAGTTCTGGATCCCTCCTTGGGGCGGTGCGTGAATACACAGAGACATCCAAGCTGTTCTATTGCACACAGCCTAGTGAATTGATGGGGAGGAGGGGAGAGAGTGGGAGCAGCGCAAGTGGAGTGTGGACACTGCCCAACCAGCGCCTAACGTGCACCGCAGCCACATGCACTACTACTGTCCTCGCACTCACTGGCTCCTTCACTCATACTCACCTTTTACACCTTGGTGTCTCTGGTGGATACCTCTGTAACCTTACTCCCAGCCTGTGGTTACCCTCCATTGCTAGTCTTCCCTGGTTAACCCCTTCACTGCCTTGGCCAGTACTAGAGAGCTTCTCCCTCAATACATGCACCTGAGACTTGACAAGAATCAGCAGCACTCTGGCCTGAAGGCTATTAACTAGAAGTAATACTGATATTAATACTCTACAAAGTATTTCTGTCTCCCTCACCACCACCAGGACTGCAGCAGGAGACATCAAAAGATGTAAAATAGGCCTCAGCCCGGGAATGCTCTAACTTTTAAACTTTTGGGACAATGAACAAACCGGGCCCCGGCTATAATAAAATAATCAAACCGTCATACTGCAAAGGAGATTGGTTTTATCTGGCTATTGCTCTCGGCTCCTTCCCCCTCTTCCTCCCTGCAGCCCTCTTCTATTTTGGGCTCACCCCCTTTTTCCTCTTTCCTTTTTTTCTTTTTTTTTTCCCGGATTGACCACACTGAAAACTCATCCAATTAGAAATTTTTTGGGTTAAATCACTGTTTTGCCCATAAACCTATGGAAAAAAAGTGATTTTTTAGACCAAAACGGGTTTAAACATGTGGCCCTCATCTCCATATTTTTCTATCGGGGCCCCCATTTTTGTTTCTGGCCCACTCTAGAGCTAGCAGTCCCATCCCAGTAACCCCACCATTACAGCAGTTTTCTGGGGTCTTCGTGACCCAAAACTTCAGTTGTGTACATAAGGTTTTTTTAATGACATTTTAATCACTAGATAGCAATATGTGTGCTTCTAACCCACTATCAAAAAAATACATTTGGGTCCACAGTATGAAAAGTTTAGGCTAAAACTCACTCTTTGCCCATAGTAAAATGTGGGAAAAAAGTGAGTTTTGACCTAAAAGGTTATACAGGGCCCAAAGAGGATCTACATCACGTAATGATACTGTGTGGAGAAAATGATGATCGATGTACGGGGGCCCGGGGGTATTTTTTTAAATGTGGGGGCTTTAGGGGAAATTTTCCCCCTTCCTCCTGACGCATGGAGGAATCTCAAGCAGAAAAAAAGCAGGGAAGGCCTCTCTGCTGTTATTGGCAAAGGTAGCAGAACTAGAACCATCCTTAAGTGAGGGCTACTTAGGGCTTACAGTGCTGGACAAACACTTCCCTACACTGTCAGTGGGCTAGAAATGTCTATGATCCTGCACATAGGCAGCCAGATATGGAAAGCACATACGTCTTCGTATGGCGCGCGTGTGGTGATATAAAATATATAGTATAGGCGGTGGTGGGGTTTTGTATTGTTTGTTTGTGTTTAATATATCTATAAATTTTTATTTATAATTATAATTGTGTGTGGGGTTTTTATATATAGGTGTGTTTGTTTATATGTATATATGTGTGTATATAAATATATGTACATATATATGTATAGATGGGTGTATATGTGTTCATATATATACACACATATATCTGTATAGGTGTGTTTGTTTATATGTATATATATGTGTGTATATAAATATATATACATATATATGTATAGGCGTGTGTATATGTATATATATGTGTGTGTAAAATATACAATATATAATATTATATATATATTATATATTGTGTTTGTGTATAATATATGTATGTGTATGTATATAGATGTGTGTTATAAATGGATGTTTGTGTGTGAATAATATAATAATATAAATATATTTACATATTTTAATTATTCGTACGTGTCTGTATATATTCATATATATGTGCGTGTCTATATATGTGTGTGTATTCATATCTACATATATGTTTTGAATGTGTATAGATTTTTGCTTGTGTGTATATATGTTTGAATGTGTGTGCATACATGTATATAAATATATAGTAGAAATGGCTAACACGGTACAACATTATACTACAAATATTTAAATTTGTTTATAAAACATATTACTATTATTTGATACTATCTACTCACATATACTACTATATATAAATATATAGAGAGAGGAGAGAGAGAGATAGAGAGAGGGGAAAGAAATATAGTGCAACTACACACATGCAAGTGTGTTATTTACACACATACCTACACATACACACATTATCTATCTATCTATCTATCTATCTATCTATCTATCTATCTATCTATCTATCTATCTATCTATCTATCTATCTATCTATCCAAGCTTGTATATACATATACCTGTATGCATGCATACTTTCTGAGAAGTGGTAGCTCACTATTACCTGACCTTTATCCATGGCTACACACAGTCCACCAGCCTCCTGACCTTTATCCATGGCTACACACGGTCCACCAGCCTGAACAGCAGTCCACTACGACCTCTTAGCTCTTACCGTTGATAAAGTGGTGCAAATGATCCAGATGAGTGATCAGTGGTGATACTTTTAATACTCTGGGTTCCTGGCTTCTGGATACAGGGAGTAGCAATCCTCTGTGATAAAGTCAGGCTAGCAGAAGTCCAGTCAACTTTCAGATGCCTGTAGAAAAATGAAATATTGTTGTTTATGGCTGGTGAAAGCAGAGCATACAGAGGGCTTGTCTGAAGGAGCAGACAGTGCACCTCCAGGGCTCGGTGACGTCATCACCAGTACCCTTGTCTGCTGCTGGGCATGCCTGCTGATGTGCACTGCTCACCCTATGGCAGTCTTATCTCTGGACTGAGTGCATTTTACCAAAGTAGAGTATAGCAGGATGCTTTAATATGGAAGGCGGATAGAAATGGATATTTTTTTATTTCACTGCTTGCATATAATGACACGTCAATTGAATATACTGACACCTTCCATGCCACAGCTATATATAGCCATTGATAACCTGCCTGAACCTCTTCTCTTTCACTGACTAATTATTTACTATGATAAAGACTCGTCCATTGCTTCTGCCTAGATAAACTCTGCATTAACCCGTGAATAGCCACAGCGCATCCCAAGCCCACAACAGTCACGCACATTAAGCCCTTATCTCTGTTTATTTTCTCTCATTTGACTGATGTGCTATTCAATGTACACTGTTATTTTTTTACGGTGTCCCATGGGTTGCACAGCAAAAAAATATATACATATATACAAACTACAAAAATAAAAATGAAAGCTATGTTAGTGTAAATGTGTCTATATATGTACATATATATGTGTCTGTGTGTTTGTATATGTGTAAATAATGAAGGGTATAAGATTATAGGATATAATGTATATATAAATTCTATAAATTCCTCATATATACATATGACTTTACGCCATACACGATCACACCAATTGTGGAACACACACATGTATATGTGTGTGTGTGTCTATATATGTGTATGTGTCTGTATATGTGTGTGTATATATACTATATATGTGTATATATATAATATGTCATTAATGTGTGTTTCTGTGACATTTTGACCACACACACACACTCACAAACATAACTATATAGTATATTTTTATATTCATTACATTACACATGCCTTGTATATTTTATCATATACCTTTATACCCTCCATATTCACCCTATACCTTCCTGATTTTATCTATTATGGAACACACACACACACACACACACACACACTTTATATTTTATCATTATATTTATATCATAATATATATATATATTATTATATATATATATATATAAAATATATATATATATGTATATATTTATAGTGTAGAACTTATAATTAGTTAGAAGTTATAACTTAAAAGGGTGATTTCATCGTCCAGGGCGGACAAAAAACTGGCAGCAGCCATCCACAGCAGCTTTTATGTGACAAAAGCCAAAGTTTTTGAAAAAAAAAAATCCTTTTTTTCCCTAAAATTTGGCTGCGACCCATGAAAAGACTTACAGTCCAACCTCAATTATCCACCTATTGAAAAAAAAACACAATAGCCTGAATGTTGCTGTACTTGTATGTCATTCCGAGTCATGCTGCGGAGTAGCGTTAATATTCACTGGATCCCTATGGAATTGGGTATGAATCAGTTCTCCAATTTTCTGTCTTTCCCTCTCTTACCTATCTCTGGCTTAGGAACCGTATCTTAATATCCTGCTATTCTTGTCCATATTTGATTGCCCCTTATCCCCTACACTCTCCCTCGTTCTTTGTTATTCCAGTTGGCAACATTGGGAATGTCAAGACATTAGTTGTTCTAATTCTGACATTACTTGACTTGGGCTGCCAGATTGTCTGCAGTATGAAAGAGGAGTCACCAGGCTTAGCCACGAAGATTTACTGATTGGTCTTACAGAGAAATGATGGAGCACATGTAACAATGAAATCATGTGAGGGGAGAAGAGAAGGGTGAGAAGGCATTTCCTTCATTTACTGCAGCTCGGATTCATTACTCATCAACGGGCATCTCTGAGATTTTACAGCACATGGGGTGTAATGCTCCGCTCCCAATTTATATGTGTCTACATATGTATGTGTGTGTGTAAGGAACATGTGTGTGTTATAAATGGGACATACCTATATATACCGCGATATACTGAACACAATCCCTCGCTTTAGAACATTGTAATGTAATGGTATTATTTCTTAGGTATGTGTTATTTTTATTATCTTTTTCTTACATCTTGACATTAGAGATACACGTGGAAGCCATTATATTATTTGTTGATGTTTTTCGTCAATATTTCTATCAGGAAGAAATATATTATTGACTCGGGGAAAATATAATAATAACTTACTATTTCATTCATAGCACAATCTGCTGACGCTGTCATACTACACTAGGGCGCAATTTGTGCAAAATAGCCAAGAAGTGCAAAGCAAATACCTCAAGTCTGGAATATTTGGGAGGCTGTTGTCATATAATTTATCTGGATCAAAACTGGATCTTCACAATGCACAACAAGGACACAGTACATATTTTATATTTATATATATATTTTATATATTTATATATATATTATATATGCATATATTTATTATAATTATTGTACTTATATAGTACATAAACATATATTATATATATACATATAAACATAAACCTATATGTCTCTATATCTATATATATATACATCTACCTATCTCCCTCTCTATCTATCTATCTATCTACCCATCTTTTTCTATAAATATTATATATATTTATATATATATAAAAATATATATATATATATATAAAAAACAACACCCCACAGGGAGGGAGAGATTTCTTTACACCACACATAGACACACTCACCTAAGTATACGTAGAATATAATATATATACATATATATATATGTGTGTATATATATATATATACACACAACATATATACACATATTTATATATATTTCTTTATTATCAATTATATAAAAAATATATCTATATCTATATATTTATATATATATATATATTATAAAATATTATATATATATAAAATTTATATATATACACATGGGGAGGGAGAGAGTACATATATACATACACATAGACACACTCACCTAAGTATACGTAGATAATATATATATATAAGTAAAGGGGGAGACCCAGACTTTTTAGACTCTTGGCTTCCTAAATCGCTGCCTGTAAATACAATCTCGTCTAGTATGGGCTATTCACTCGATTTCCTGCTTTCCAGTCCTTGTTCCCATGAGACTGAGTGGATAAACACTTAGTCAACACCTGGATTAAGATTTTAGGCTGTTTGTAAAACAAAAACGAGCTCTTCACATTGTAAGCAGGAGAAGTGAGAGCCCAGGTGGGTGATTGAACCACATATACACACCTCTCTCCCTCCTCATATCTGTCACATCTCTCCCTGTGCACACAATATATATACGTATAGGACATTTCTCTCTCTGAGGTATAGACTGTAATCTATTCTACATTCCCACTTAGTCCCTGGCTGGTTTCCGCACACATAATATCAGGTTAGCTCTGTTCTGCTTCCAAATCTGACTTCCCCGAACGAGTTAATTTACTGAGATCTTATGTCCCTTTAGTCGAGGGCAGAAAAGCCCTCTGCTACACTTAATTAAAATGGTTTACCAGAGAGAAAAAAAGTTGTTTTTCTGGTTAAACTGAAATCCAAGTTGATAGCCAGCAGTCGGAATAGGAAATAAATGGACGCTTGTCATAGGTTATGGAATATATTAGGTATGTTTGGGGGAGATGCAGTGGGGATGTAGTTCATAAACTCTAGGTTTTTCCTTAATCCTCCATAATAAGTGCATTCTGCTTTACATGTGATTGAGGTTATTACACCGATTCAGCTCATTAGGGGGCCCTGCATTCAATGTCCGGTATTCTGCATACACACATTGAGAAGGTTTGTGTAGGCCTGTAAATCACCACTTTGTGCCAGGGAGAACTTAGATGTCTATATCAACATCTCTCTCTCCGTATCTTTCTCTTTTTCTCTCTGTTTATGTCGGTCTCTCACTCTCTCAACAAACAAACACATGCATTACTCTCTCATATATATATATATATATATATATATATATATATTATATTATATAATATATTATATATAGAGGCACACACATATATAGAGGAAAAATATGCGCAGGCATACACATAAACATACACACATACGTATATACATACATGTGTATATGCATCATATACATATATACACTTATACATATAGATATATACGCTTGTGCATAAATATGTTTGTGTGTGTGTATATATATTGCATACCATCAAAGTACGACCCCCTACGAGAATTACATACTGAGACCCTTCATCTCACCACTCAGCTCCAGAACCTGGACTTGGACAGAGTTCCTGCCTTCACTTTTATTGTCCATCATCCAAGTTTCCTGTACAAGGAGTCCCACAGCCTCGTGGGCTGCTTTGATCCTCTTCGCAGTGAGGGTGCAGTGCCCAGTCCAGTCCAGCTTCTCCCATTAAGTACCAATAAAAAGAGAGTAGGTTTGGTGGGTTTCAGTCTGCAGCAATTTGCTTTTTATGGTTCACTTCTACAAGACCGAACACATGTTCCTGTAAGCAGGTTCATAGATGCATTGTAAATCAAATGAAAAAGAGGCTTTTTATGAGTTTAGCAGGAAATGGAGGCACAAAATCAGATATATCACTGGGTCTTATGTTTTTTATTTTCATTTCCTTGGTTTAACCCAATCCCAGCCGTGCCATAAAAGACGAAAAAAGGCCAGGAACTATGGAAGATGGGTGCATCTTCAAGACTCACCAACTATTACAGATCAATAACTAACAAGCAACCTCAACTATCTGTTCCTTATGTACAGTTTGTATCAAAGTTCTACAGCCCTTTTATCGTGGAGGAAAAATGCATCTATCTATCTATCTATCTATCTATCTATCTATCTATCTATCTATCTATCTATCTATCTATCTATCACTACATACCTCAATCTTCCATCTATCTATTCCATATCTATCACTACCTACTCTATCTATCTATCTATCTATCTATCTATCTATCTATCTATCTATCTATCTATCTATCTATCTATTCCATATATATCACTACCTACCTCCATCTATCTATCTATCTATCTATCTATTCCATATATATCACTACCTACCTCCATCTATATATCTATCTATCTATCTATCTATCTATCTATCTATCTATCTATCTATCTATCTATCTATTCCTATATATCACTACCTACCTCCATCTATCTGTCTATTCCATATCTATCACTACCTCCCTCCATCTATCTATCTATCTATCTATCTATCTATCTATCTATCTATCTATCTATCTATCTATCCATCTATCTATCTATCTATTCTATCTCCTACCCTATCTATCTATCTATCTATCTATCTATCTATCTATCTATCTATCTATCTATCTATCTATCTATCTATCTATCTCGTTGCGGTGACACGTATGTGTCTTTTATTAATTACCATTTCAGTGGTGCATCTAAACCTTCTCACTAGTCAAATGATAAAACTTCATTATCTGTAACCTTCTGCGAGTTGTGACCTTTCAAAAAGATAAAAAGATATTGTACTGTAGATCCCAGGTCATTCTATACATTGTTGTTCTACTGCACAAGCCATGATGCAAGGGTTTGTATTCCGATTTTCAGTATTGTCATTAGTAGTACCTCTTCTATGAAATAAAGTTTATATTATGAATTGATATGTAAAATGGTATTTTTGTAGTATTTATTACTTTATCAATCATTCCATTTTGTACTGAGTATATTGATGTAAATGTTTTACTTTACGTGTGTTGTTGGTGTTATTTGTCTATTTTGTTTACATAATTTTAACCTCATTTAATTGAAACCAAATAATTCTGCGAAGAACGTCAGCGAAGGTTAACCTGAGTGGGATGAAACAAAACAACTCTAAATTGCAATAAAGACCTGCACGAGTGCATGTAGTATAAGACGTATTAAATTGTGATTCAAACTTTTTACATTTTGCTTTATTTCTTCATAATCATGCATTTAGGAGTTTGATCACGTACGTTTATGTGCTCAGTTATATATATATATATATATACATACATATATATAATAATTATTTATATATATATTTTATATTTTATATATATATTTTATACATATTTATTTATATATATGTGTTCGTAAATTCTTGTGTGTGCATAGATATATGATATAGATGAATTTGTCTATAACTGTACATATATATGCTTCTGTGTATATTTATGTATGTATTTAATATATATGTATTTAATATCTGCTAACATTACAAACCCAGACCGGGATATCTAAGCGCTTAAGCCCTTAAATCTCACCGGGACTGCTAGCATATATAAATAAGTAAACATATATATGTGTGTATAATAAATAAATAAATAAATAAAATATATATTTATATATATATATAAACACATACATATACCCCACATATATATATGTATATATATATATATTTAAACACAAACATATATAACATTTACCCTATTATATATATATATATATATATATTAAAATATATATATATATATTATATAAAATATATATTATATATATTATATGTATATAATATTGGATATAAATACATATATATACACACACAATCATCAATCATATATCTGTCTATCTATCTATAGATAGATAGATAGATAGATAGATAGATAGATATAGATATATACACATCTATCTAAATAAGATATAGATAAACGAAGGGTAAAATAGTTTGTATGTATGTAAGTTAAAGTGTTTCCTGGGTTTCTTCGTTACATCTTTGTTTGACTTTATTGATGCTTTTTCCTATTGATCCCTTTTTTTTTTGCACTTGCTTGGTGTGCACACAGGGAATACAATTCCATCCCCGACATTGTGCATGGTACTGAGCGGTGGAGCATGTACACACGTATTCCAGAGTCTGCGTTAATTGTATGTTACAGTATAGAACACAGTCTAGGTGCAGTTTCCAGCTGCCGATCATATAGCTTCAGCTTTTCTAATGAACTAAAGTCTACTAATCACTCACTTGATCACTTTGATAACCAGGCAAACAGAATAATATGAGCTGCTAACTAATCCGTCCAGAGTTCTATAAACTTCCCCTCTTGTCCTGATCTAGAATTAGCAGGAAAGTTCACGATGTAAGCTCTGGAAATCCTATTTTTCTTCACCTTTAAATAATTTGCCTTCACTGTTGACTCGCAGGATATTCTTGTAAATATAATTCGTGTTTATATTGCTAATATTATTTTATTTCATCCCATATCCAGAACAGCAATGAGGCAAGGTAAATGAAGTGTAATATATACACACATAGAATTAATTTAAATGTTCGTCACAAATGGAAGCCCTTTCTGGCTGCTCTCCCTTCCCTGTAAAATGTTTGATTTGCATAATAAAATATATATATCCGTTCATTCTTCCTGAAATTTAGAGACAGTGAATGAATGACACAATCCTCTTGCAACGGTTAATGATGCCAACCAGCTCTGGATTTGCTCTCAGTCTTTTAAAATTCATTTTACGACTACAATTTGGAAGCTGTGGAGGACATTATTATAAAATGCCCATTAACACTCGTGATATGAGACCGGGGGGAGCAGAGCAAGAACAGAATACAGTGAAAAAGCTGTGATCTCTTTTCCCAGTAGACAGTCTATTATCAGTGCTGAGCGCAGCTCTTCCTCATCCAGTTCACTATGCGCCCCCTCCCCACCTCCACCACCACCTCTACCATCAAGTCTCTCACCATCTCCTCCTTCTGTGCTGGTGTCTCCTTCCTCTCTGCCTCCCTTCTCACTTCCACTCTTCTACAGTTTTTCTCTATCTACCTAGTCCACACAGGTCTATTTAAGATCAGAGGTAGCTTATTTTCCCCAATGATATATTCTCTGTCTGCCTAGCTCCTGACCCCAAGACCCTGATTAGTGATATCTGTAGGCCTTTTTCAGGAATAGCTTGTGCCTCAATAACAGAACTTATTCCTGTAACAGGAGATCTACACAAGTCAACTCTGGCTTTATGTGACATGCAAAACAATGTTGTGGTTGTAATTAAAAGCTTAAAAAGATATGGCAAATAATCTAGAGAGTGCCCTTTAAGTAAAAGCTATGGTAGAATCACAGTAAGTTCTGCCTTTCATTGTGGATTATATGAGTATAGGGGAAAAGTTTCTAAAACTAGAGCATTTGTGTGACCTTGGGATTTTTTTGGAATGAAATGCATTTGTTTTACAATTTGTTTTCGGACTATGCTAAGGATTGCTACAAAATACCTAATGGGAATACAGGTAAATCGAAATAAATGTATACATCTAAGTGCAATTAACATTGTATTAGTTTTTACCTTATTGCAGTGGTCTTTGCTCAGTTTGTGTCCTGAAAATAATATATTAGTAAAAATTGTGTACTAATAAAGAAATACATTTTGTCAGTAAAAATTCAGTTTATTTACTATGATAATGAGAAGTAACTTTTAGGAGAATGTGTCCGCATACTGTTAATGCCAAGTACTTTTATGGTAAAAAAAAAAAGGGTACAACTAATTTCTATAAAAAATAATGCAATCATTTGTGCTATCTGTTTAACGCTAAATTTACAGAAAAATGGGCAAAACTGTACCTGGGCTACTAATATGTGAACAGGGTCTAAGAAGGGTTATAGGACACCTGTTGTGTGTAGTGTCATTTTTTAATGTATTCCTAATGCCAACAATATCATGTCATAAATTTAGGCTGATGATTGATAAATTCAGCTCTATCTCTCTGGTTGTAATTGATTTATGATCACATATTTGTCCCCAATAGGTAACAGAGAGAATGATAAGAAATAGTAATGAACTACAGCATAGTTTACTTGGGACTTCTACATATACTGTATCTGCTCCTGGAGAGCAGGTTTTTCTTTGTATACGTTTGTTTTCTGGTGGTATTGGTGCTCATTCATAGTTAGCATGTCTGGATCTTTTAGTATCCATCTTGCATGACTTATGTCACTGTAAGGCTCAGTTCACATGTACGTTTGTTCTTTATGAACTACTGATCCTAACTGATTGAGCAAGTGATAAAAAACAAAAATAAGAATAAATATAACAGAAAATAAAAATATGTTAAGTTTCTAGCTTTGATGCTGTTGTTTAAGGCTGGATGGAGAGAAACAAGAGGCGACAGGTAGGAAGGGGTAATTTTCACTGCTCTGGCGAGAAATGCGCCAAAAGTGAGCGTTCCACCTTTTTTCCCTATGTATGGCGCGTCATTCGGGCATGTTTGGCACACTTTGCACCAGACCCCACACCTTGTAATGCGCTAAAGGTGTGTGGGCACCACATTAGTAATATTTAACACATTTATGAATGTGGGACGGCAAAATTGGGCGCATAACTGCTCGAACAGCCAGACCAATTTAAATGTGGTCTTCATGAGCCCAAGTAGTTGTATTAGAACTAGATTTGCCATAAGTGCAAAAAATTTCCCTTATTTCTCAACTTAAACCATTAAAATAATAAAAAGTAATCTATGGAAAATGATCAAACTATATAAAATTAAAATATATAATTTTAATAATAAATTATATGATATAAAATTAATTTAAAATTATATAATATCCAAATATATATATATATATATATATATATATATATATATATATATATATATATATATATAAAATTATTTCCTATAAAATGTATTTAAAATTAATATAATCTAAAATTAATTTTAAATTAAATAATATGAATTAATTAAACCAATACTGCATCTAGCATAAATCCCGTTCTCAATCATGTATTTACAGAGTTAGCGAAGTGTTATCAGTGATTACAAACACATCATAGCAGGCTAGAAATAAAATAAAAGGCTTTAGAATAGCATGTCAGTGAATAGAAACTATTATAGTGATCTTGCGTGTTGCACCACAAGTCTCAGCAAGACCTGTGTTATGCCTGCTATTGCTATATGTCGAATAAAGGCTGACCCACTGACATACATTTTTCTGAACACAACTGTGTAAAAGTATAACAAAAAGAAGTTTGTAAGATTTTAATTATACTAAAATAAAAATATAAAAATCTCCACAAAATGTTAGTATTAACATAATATCTTGTAAATTAGAAAAACAACTCAATAAATTTTTAGCAGCTATTATCAAATTTGGGCATTCATTTATACACGTCTGGTGCATTACTAATGCGCCAAAGTACCACAGCGCACCAAACATGTACACTAGGCTCCTGGGACCTATGGCACATAGCATTTCATTACTAGCATATTTGATTCGTCTAGTTTAAGCGCATTCAAATGTGTTGTGCCTGGCATATAATGTACCTAGTTTTGGTGTACGACAGTTCATTTATATAGAGAATAGGGCGTCAACAGTTTTTTTTTGGGCGCAAAATACACCAGAACAATGGCGCAGTTGTATAGGGACATGTCGCCCTATTTATTTTCATAGCAATATAAGACCTTACTGACAATGTGTTTTTGTTGTTTATTATTTTTGCATTCAGTGTTTTGAAAAATAAAATGTTAAGTTGAAAAATATCACAAAGAGATTAAAATTAGAAACAGACTTATCAGTGTGGACGGGCCCCACATGCAGTGTTCTCTCTACTGTGAAACAGATTGTTAGTGAATAAGTCCAACTGGTGCTTTGGTGCCAGTTAATACTGTACAAAGCTAATTTAGACATGGCTGCATCACAGCTGTAGTGGTAAAAGTGAAAAAAGCTAAAATTCAATACATACAGTTTGTAAGTAGTCAGATTTCAATTTTTTGTTAAAAAATAACAACCCCAGGAAATGCTCATGTGAATGTAAATAAAACACTAGTGTGAACCTAACCTATTTGGTCAGTATTTTGGTGTTGTTTGCTCAGCAGGCCAAAAGACCGACACCTTGCACAAGAGAACGGTTTTCTTAAAGGGAATGTGTCATCAGAGACTATTATGGGTATATTGTGGGGAAACTATCACTAGTCCTTATATTTGGCAATAGTGGTCGTAATTCCCCAAATGAACCCTTCTTTATCTGTGATGGGGAAACGTGTCGGGCTGAGGAGATAATGCAAGCAATAAGGTTGTAAGTTTCATAATAATATATGTTCATAGATACCTTACTTTAAAAGGGGATAATTGCTATCTGTGCCTCTTTTAGTGTATTGACCACGGGTTGCAATATCCTGTAAATATTAGTAGGGGTATGTTAGGTGTTTATTAGGGCGAGCCACCAGAGGTAGGGCCGTCCATTTTGGGACGATTTCCCGGTCTGTTATAGGGCATTATAGGGAAATTGTTAAGGGGCAGATAATCTTTGTATATCAAATGGTGTTTTGTAATAGCATACCCTAGATGTTTATAGTAGTGTTGTTGCGGCTCACTGTAATGGATGTAGATTCTAATGTGGATTTATAATTTCATTGGATAAAGTTAAAGGTAACATTTTAGAAGGTTGGTTTGTTATTTAACAGTGATTTGTTGGATTCAAAAACCTCTTGTATTATATATTTTTTCTGTCTGTGAATGTGTCATCACAACATTTTTAAATAATTTTTTGTTTATTTTAAAGTCACA
>JAODAL010002344.1:0-127500 GCA_025379985.1 Phyllomedusa bahiana
AAAGCTTGAGGAGTTTATATATCTGGCAACAGGAAACAGAAAAAAAAGGGCACCAGCTGAGACAGATCCACCATCTTGACTGAGGGCAAACTTAAGGGCAAACAAGTAAAAAAGTTCCAAGGTTGGCAGGAGATTCCCCCTTTCCATGGCATTCAGGGATTGATCGGCAAGGATAACCCGATGCATACAAAAATGCTTGGTACAGTCGTTTACTGCCTGCACATTGTGGCCATTTTTTTGGGTACGTAGATAAGGAAACTTCCGATCTCATGCTTCAGGAGTTGCGTTTTTTGCATGTCCTGGCTTCTAGGAAGGCCACACTGCAGCTTTGGCTGCAGCCGGCCTCCCCCTCTATTAAGTTATTCTTGGACAAGTGTTTTTTCCTACTAAAATGGACTGGGTGGAAGCTACACAGCACAAAGAGAAGCATTGACACCTTACCACTGGAAATGAAATAAAGGTCTCATTCCAGCTTCGGGACGATGACATGGTATTTCAAACAACAAATGGCGGGGAGGGACCCAATTAATCTGCAATCACAAGGTGAATGTCTGATGAACCCTGCTATACACAATGTACTGACAGGAAGCCTATCCCCATTACTCTATCATTAGTTTTCTTTTTAGTACACAGTCATGTTCTGCTTAAATATAAGGAGGTTGCCAGTACTGGGATCTACAGATATTTTCTATTTTAATGGGTGGTGACTCATGGGTCTGCTCATCCTCCAGTCACCTAAAATTTTTTTTAAGGTACATGAGGGTACATTCCACAGGTCAGGGGGTGGGGGGCGCAAGAGTGTGGAAGGGGAATAGGACAATAGTAGATAGACTGCTTGAGTTAAGTGTTCTTCTCTTCAGAACTATTTGTTATAAACTATTATGCATTTGTACTTCTGGATTTAATTGTGTACACAGTTCAAAGAGGTTGGAAAACTAGAAATTATAACTGCCACTGACTTGTAACACAACCAGCTACTGTATGTTGCATTTTATAGCTTTTTCATATTTGTGCAAGATGGAATGGTAAAATATGCCGGCATATATGTACGTGAACAGTATTTTGTACCATGTCTATTGGCAGTGTTAATAAAAACATAATGATGGCATTGCAGCAACAGAATATTTCTTGTTGTCAAGCAATTATGAAATGGAGGTATGCAAATTTTTATTGGGTGCTCTGAGGTTTGCTCTAACACATAACTTTTTCATTTTCAAAGAGGGGGGGGCCCACAACCCAAAAACACCAACCCCCCCCAATTTTTCCTTTTCGTGGGGGTGTATATTTTTCCCCATAGCTCCTATCCCATTGATAGACAAGATCCACTAATGGATTTGGGTAATAAATTTTATCTTGATCTGGAGGGTTTGGATCAGTTTATGTCTATTTTGAATTGTAATCAATTAAATATTAAGTTAACCTATAAGACCAGTCAGACTATCATTGACAATTTACAGGTTGACAATGAAGGATACATACAAACAAAGATATATAGAAAACCAACTTCTGCAAATACACTTCTGCATGCCAGCTCATCGCACCCTTCTTATGTGATTCAGAACAGTTGGACAGTTTCTTTGAGCTAAGAGAATTTGCTGATGAAATCAAGTTTGAATCCCAAGCATGCGATTTGAGAAATCAATTCTTGGAAAGAGGTTACAGTCAGAGTTGTATTAAGAGGACATATAAAAGGGCAAAATCTAGTAATCATCTAGAATTATTGAAGGGGAGACCTGAAAGAAATTCTCCAAGGTGAAAAGATTAGATACATCACCGACTTCCATGTTAGGTGTCCTGAGGTCAGAAATATCTTGGAGAAATATTGGCCTATTCTTTTGTCTGATCCAGAACTTTGAAGGTGTTACCTGCTTGTCCATCTGTTACTTACAGAAGATCCAAGAACTTGTGTGATTTGTTGGTTCATAGGTACTAACAAGTATGTAATGATAATGATTTGATTGTGATTAAGGGCCCAAAATGGGGATCTTCTATATGTGGGAAATGTATTTCATGTTCTAACATTGACCGAGTTGCCAATTTTTTTACTCCAAACAAAAGAGAGAATTTAAGATTGCTCATCACATTGATCGTCTTACTAAGGGAGTTATCTACATGGCAATTCTATATAGGCATGGCAACGAGGAAATTGTGTAAACGCATCCATGAGCATGTGCTACTTAATCTGCTTCATCTGTGCAGTCATCTTTGGAGATTTCTTATTTTAGGCCCTTTCCGTGACATTTCAGGCTGAAATACAATAGTGATGGAACTTTGTTAAAAGTGTGGTGCATTGATGGCATTGTATGTGCATTTATAGGAGGAGCCTGGAAGAAGCAATTAGCACAGATGGAAGTGCAATGGAGCCGTAGACTGAAATCTTTATCCCCGGATAGCCTAAATGAACATGTTAGCTTTGTCCCATATTTTTTTTAGTTTTATTGCTTCCTTTTCTTCTTTTTCTAGTTTTTATTTTTATTTGATTTTAATTATTTTTACGAGTAGGTTGCTTTTGATGTATTTTGGAGTGTATTTATAAGTGTTTGTGTGTGTTTTCCTCCCACTTTTTCTCACGTGTTTCACATTTATCTAATTATGCTTTTCATGTTAATCTTTTTTCATGTTCACATTATGTGTCTGTGATTATGTATTGTGTATGTACATTTGTATGTATGTATGTGTATGTATATTGTAACGCCTCACGTGTGTTCGGACGCCATCTTGGACAATCTCAGGGGTCATGCTTGGCTTTTGGGATTGCCACTTTTAATAAGCAATTAAATGGCACAACAATACAAGGCTTATCTTTAAAACTAGCCTCAGCCAGCTTTATTCAGGCTCAAGATAAACATACAAAAAATAAACAAACATATAAACAAAACCTCGGCATCTAGCCACTACCTAAACACCTTAGGTAGAGCACCCACTCTAATATGACCTGGACCTACCATCCAGCATCACAAACAGTAATTCATTACTTCACCCAGTCTCCTACTGGGTTCCAGCTTCTCTCAAGCCTTGGGCCCCAAACCTCTTCACTCCCTCTTGCTTTCACTGCCAGGTACAGCCATGTCCCCTATCACCTGTAGAAACAGTTTCTTTAATAGGTCTCCAAGAAATACCAAAACCCTGTCCTGGAATGGGGGAAAAAGCCACCCACCCAACACATACTGTCCTAAAAAAAGCCCCCCCAACATAGCCTCCTAGTAGCAATTTTTAGCCGTACTGTAGGTAACAGTACATAGCATCACTTTACCCAATATAGGTGGTTTTCACACCTGACCAGGGCCTCGGTGGCGCATTGCCCGCAGGTCTCTTGCTGTAAACCCTCTAGTGGCAGAAACATGTGACCACCTGAGGTCGCTCTGCCACAATATATATGTATATGTGTATATATACACTCACCGGCCACTATATTAGGTACACCTGTCCAACTGCTCGTTAACACTTAATTTCTAATCAGCCAATCACATGGCGGCAACTCAGTGCATTTAGGCATGTAGACATGGTCACGACAATCTCCTGCAGTTCAAACCGAGCATCAGTATGGGGAAGAAAGGTGATTTGAGTGCCTTTGAACGTGGCATGGTTGTTGGTGCCAGAAGGGCTGGTCTGAGTATTTCAGAAACTGCTGATCTCCTGGGATTTTCACGCACAACCATCTCTAGGGTTTACAGAGAATGGTCCGAAAAAAGAAAAAACATCCAGTGAGCGGCAGTCCTGTGGGCGGAAATGCCTTGTTGATGCCAGAGGTCAAAGGAGAATGGGCAGACTGGTTCGAGCTGATAGAAAGGCAACAGTGACTCAAATAGCCACCCGTTACAACCAAGGTAGGCAGAAGAGCATCTCTGAACGCACAGTACGGCGAACTTTGAGGCAGATGGGCTACATCAGCAGAAGACCACACCGGGTGCCACTCCTTTCAGCTAAGAACAGGAAACTGAGGCTCCAAATTGCCCAAGCTCATCGAAATTGGACAGTAGAAGATTGGAAAAAACGTTGCCTGGTCTGATGAGTCTCGATTTCTGCTGCGACATTCGGATGGTAGGGTCAGAATTTGGCGTCAACACATGAAAGCATGGATCCATCCTGCCTTGTATCAACGGTTCAGGCTGGTGGTGGTGGTGTCATGGTGTGGGGAATATTTTCTTGGCACTCTTTGGGCACCTTGGTACCAATTGAGCATCGTTGCAACACCTTGTTGAATCTATGCCACGAAGAATTGAGGCAGTTCTGAAGGCAAAAGGGGGTCCAACCCGTTACTAGGATGGTGTACCTAATAAAGTGGCCGGTGAGTGTATATTATAATATATATATATATATATATATATACATATCTATATATATAATATTATATATATTATTATACATATATGTGTGTGTGTTTATGTGTACATACAGTTGTGCTAAAAAGTTTACAAACCCCAGCAGAATTTTAACTTTTTTCATAGAATATGAATGATAACACAAACACTTTTTTCACACATGGTTCGTGGTTGGGTGAAGCCCTTTATTGTCCAACTACTGTGTTTTCTCTCTTTAAATCATAATGTCAACCAAAAACATCTAAGTGACCCCGATCAAAAGTTCACATCCCCTGGTGATTTTGGCCTGATAGCATGCACACAAGTTGACACAAAGGGGTTTGTAATCAGAGTGTGTGCATAAAAGCTGAGTGAGTTTCTGGGATCCAGACAGACTCTTGCATCTTTCATTCAGCCACTGACATTTCTGGATTGTGAGTCATGGGAAAAGCATCAGAATTGTCAACGGATCTATGGGAAAGGTAGCTGAACTGTATAAAACAGGAAAGAGATACAAAAAGATATCCAAGGAATTGATAATGTCAGTCAGCAGTGTTTAAACTGTGATTAACGAATAGAATTAATACTTTTGCAACCCCTGTCTCGGTCCATGGATGTGTATGTGCTTCGGGTGCTGATTCCACTGTGACTCCCTTAGCGGGTGTCGCGGTGGCCAGTGTCCCTGCTGCTGTGTCCCCAGCTGCACTTACCTCGGTGGTGAGCTCTCCGCTTCTGGCGGCGGTGCCTGCTAGCAATTTGTACTCACCTGTCCGCACTCCTGCTGTTGCTCACGATCCTGCGCGCCCATTCTCTGTGGCTTCCTCTGCATGCATGCACGCCAGCTTCCTTAGGTTTAAAGCAGGCATCCTCAAACTGTGGCCCTCCAGCTGTTGGGAAACTACAACTCCCATCATGCATTTATATAGTCTACAACAGTGGAAATGATGGGAGTTGTAGTTTCCCAACAGCTGGAGGGCCGCCATTTGAGGATGCCTGGTTTAAAGGGACAGTGTCTTAATAAGCTGTCCAACTACCTGTTAACTCCTGAGTTATAAGGAACTTCCTGCCCCTGCCTCAGGGTCAGTTAGTGGATGTTCTTCAGTGAGCTTGACCCCTGACTGCTGTATTGCTGCCGCTATACCTGTTTCCCTGCGTTAACCCTGTGCCATCCAGTGCGTTAGACTACTTCGGTTTCTTGCTGTGGCACAAGCCTATTACCAACATTATTCCTGTTGTTATCCTTACGTTGTACCAGTCTGTTACCTGCATGGGACCTGCTACTCGTCTACGGCTACACCTGCTGTGACCTGTCACCTCTGCCAATACCCGGTGTCCTTGTTCTGCACTCCAGCTGTCACCGCAAGTGGACACATCAGGGGTAGCGACCTGGGGGTTCCACGCAAAAAGGTCCAGTCGGCCTTGCGGTAGGCTCCGACGAAGACTGGGGGACCCTTAGACCCTGCCCCCTGGCGTGGTCTGCTTCTACATGGTGATCCCAGGGGATGCACAAATACCTGCCACCCACCGTGTTAGTGTATACTGAGACCGCTGGTCGTGACACAGAGCTTGTGTACAAGGCAATATATAGTTTAAGGAGTTCCTCTGGGCTTCCAGCTGCATACCAATGCTCTAGACCAGGGGTGTCACACTCTGGCCTTTCGGGACAAATCTGGCTAGCCATGCAGTAAGTTTTGCCCCGCCAGACAATTTCAAATTTGTATTACTGCTGTCCTGTGTGGGCGCAGCTGAGACAGGCGTCGGTAGGCAGTTTTATCCAGGGCCTGTGCCTTGGATAAAACCACCACTGCCACGAGCCTATGGACACACATACACTTGAACGCTACAGCGGAAAACGAGAGCTCTCTGCCCTGCGGAGTACTCTGGTAGTTTGCAAGCAGGCTTGCGGCCCTTTGAATTATCCAGCACAGGTGGCGTGAGTATGTCAGCACGCTGCCTGTACGGCATGATGCCTTCCCGCCGCCTTTGCGGGAAGACGAGCTGTGAAACAGCACTGTAGAGCGGTGTCATTCACTGTGAATAAGGGCTGCACTGCAGTACACTGAGCCAGCCACAACACAGGAGATGTGATGCGCTTCAGCTTCACTTCCCTTGTGTGCTACTATTGGAAGCGGTGCTGACACCCAGCGCCAAATTAATCCCAAGTTGATACCTGTCTGGATAACACCATTAAGTTTGTTTCCATATGAAAATGTTCATCTTTATATCTGTTGAGAAGGAAATACTTCCTCAATTGTAACTTTTTTCGGTAAATATTCAGGTCGGCCGGTGACTTTGTCCACATTTTTACTTTTGGTTCACTGACTGTTTGCGTTTCACAGCCCTGCTCTAGACCATAGTTTATTATTAAAAGCTTCACCTTCAGAACTTTTTTTGTAAAAGTTGAATGGATTAAATATCAATTTCTTAAAAGTGCTGTCCAGTTAAAAAAAAACATATTTTAGGATTGAATTCATTTGTCATATGATACCTGTAATAAACCTTTGTAAAAGTAGTGTTTCCTTCCATAATATACCATATCTTGCGGTTTATCAAAATATCATCATCCTTTAATCCAACTATGATTACAGATTTACATCCAAGCTAAACATGTTTAACACACCTCTGGAAATCCCCACTGCCATCAGTGACAAGAGCGACAAAAGAATAGCTGGCCTTAGCAGATAGGAGCTCCTTTTCACACTTGTATAACACTGTATGATATAATAGTTCATACAAGAGCAATCCCAGACTTTGTATTACAGGGTTAAAAGCAGTTCACACAAAATGTGCCGTCACTATTGGGGTACGTTCATACCCACCATAAATGTTATGGATTTGCTCACAGAAAACCTCACAGTGGATTGCATTACAGTACATGTGAAGGAGATTTTAGCAAATATAATCTATATGCAGTGGAAAATATTCACTCACAGACTGATTTACAGTGCAGAATTGTAACTTGAAGCATTCTATACTTATCCAATCTACAGAATAACCATGTTATTTAATCTGTATGGTGAATGCCATAAACAAGAAAAAATGATTAAAAAGAATGCCAGAATTGCATTTTGGTGCTAGATTTCATGTACTGAACGGGCCATTATCTGATTGGTGACAAAGAAGGGGGAGGAGTTTAGTTTTGGATATATACCCCTAAAAGTGGTAAAATTTTTGGTATCTGAGACAACCATCTCCAGCTACCGGGCCATACGGACCCTAACAGGAGCACCTTTCCGGCTATATACCAATAGGTATTACGTTGATGGATATTGTTTAATTGTGGTATTTGGCATTTTGAGGGGAATTATTGACTGTAGTTATATTTGCAGGCAAACGTCTCCTGGATGTTTACGCATTTGTGGAAATAGATGCCTTTTTCTGGCATGTACAGTTAGCATGTATGTGATAATTTTGAGATCATTGCCCCACTGAAGAGTCCATTGGTTTATGGACGAAACGCGTCTGATGAGTTAATGTGGTATGTTGGTAGGTTTCACAATTAGGATCTATATTCATACACTATAGTTTGCTGGAAGCTGTACAATTAATATTGTTTATTTATATGAATCTAAGTACCATTTGTCAACATTAGTAAGTGGTGTACATGCCTATTTCTATTACCTATATATGTCTCAGTTTTCCCTACAATAAGTGGTCTTACTTATTCCCTGTAGGTTACGAGATAGGGTTTCATTAGACACTAGTGTTTGTGGCGGCGCACTTTTTGGGGTGGATCCTCCGCTGAGGGAATCTGCGTAGGTAAGGATTATCGATGGTTGTACTAAGAATTAACCAATAGAAATTTTGTACGTTATTAATTAAAGTATTGAATAAAGGCTTAAAGGGGTTTTATCGTTACAAAGATCATGTCTCAGATTATGGGGACAGTAAAAATAAGCACTTTTGTAATTGGGTTGCATTACCTCTGTCACTTGGTTTAGCAGATATGAGCTTATCTTTAAATCTGTCTTCTATTTCTGCTGTTGCTGGTCAGAACACCCCCTGGTCGATTCTCGCACCCTAGACACGCCCCCTGCTCTGTGATTGGCTGGCTGACATTTCATTCAGCCTGTTGGGATACGCCCCTAGACAGGAAATGCCCCGGCCACGCCCCCTGTGCTGTGATTGGCTGCCTGCACACTCTGTGTTACTCCCCTCTGAGATGTTAAAATCGATAGTGAAACCAAGGTCTGCTGGCTCTATGTACATCTCCCAGCTTTAGGGTCAATGTTCTGGGCAATTACTGGCTGTTTAAGTGGCTTTTGCCAAGAGGTTGATTAACCTCCTCACAGATCCAGTCCTTAAGCTGCTACTTGGAAAAGAAGGCGTTCTGTTCCTCAGATCGAATACAAGCCCCGCCTCCTTATGATGTCATCATCTGTAGTGTATAACATAAGGATTCAACACTGTGTGTGTGTATAAGCTGCTTGTGTGGTGCAGAACTTAGGTGATCAGGTCTGCAAGACAGAGGTTGGGAGTTCAAACCCCATCAGTAGTTTTTTTTTTCTTTTATAAATTGTACACATATGTAAAGATATGAAAATATATGTGTAGACATCTATAATTTTGTTCATATACACACACAAAGCTCCCCTATATAGTGTCCTATCCTTGCAGTCACACCAAGCACTTCCAACATATGTGATACAATGCATATATTCTGGGGGATGAGACATGATATAGGGGAGCTATGTATGTGTATAGATATCATTACAGAGATTAACATATATATTTTAGGTCTCTCTACATATGTGTAGAATTTAGGGGGGAAAAAATATACCCTGTGAGGGACTAGAACTCCAAACCCCTTCGTTATAAAAGCAATAGTCTACCACTACTCTACCTCTGCACCACCAGCCCAAGTTAGTTACAAGCTGCTCAGGGCCTTTTCTCAAAGCTGATTTGCTTCTCCCCCCAATGTTTTCACTCACATGTCACTGACAGGAAGCAGAGATCTTTACTTGAAGCTGACATTTGTAGTTGAGTAAAGGTCTCTGCCTGTTGTCAGTACAATTTGGATGAACACCACTAGAAGTAACAGCTGCTGGCTTTCAGTTGTGTGTAAACTGAGACATATGACAGCTGCTTGCTGGAGTTTGGAGCCTCAAGGCTGCAGACATAAGCATGCAGGAGGCTACAGAGCTGTTATATCCAGACAACCTTCTGCATCCCCTGCTTTAAACAAAATGATTATGTCACAGTTCTTCAATGAGGGGAGACATGCCTCCTGGGAGGAGACACACGCCTGCTGACAGGAGAGACACGCCCCTGGATTTCAAACTCAATCTGAGACAATTAGCTGAACAGCCCAAACAGCTCAAACGATAACACCCCTTTAATTTAAGGAATTAGATATTTTTGGTTTGTGGTTTTGATCTGGTTATAATTCCTACTTATATTGGGGAATATTGTTTTTAGTTTAATTGCATTTCTTTTGTTTATACAGCTGTACAAAAAAAAAGCTGAATAAAAAGTGTTTAAAAACTCTTATATATCCCCTACATGGTACACATGAGATTGTCAACCTATCCCACAATTAAAAACCCTTATACAGTTACATTACAAAAAAAAGTTCTGGCCATTAGAATATTGTGACATAAAGACATGATGTTTTGAGTGACAGTTACGCGTTATGAATGAGAAGGTTCTGTAAAAAGGGGTCGTAGCCTAAAAAGTGTAGGCAGCAAAAGCTCTGGTTACACCACTGCCTTTATAAAGGTAATAAAATCCCTAGAACTCCGCACTTTTCTACTTCTCTGCAGTCTCCATATGTATTCCCAGCTAAACCTAGGACTGAAGTCATCTTTCATAATGCCATCTGGCTTCATGGGTAATGCCTCCATGCCCTGTTTTTGCCCAGGTCCATATAGGAATTATTTAGCCTGTTGCTACCAATGTTAGATCTATGAGGAGATAAGTCTTTGTAGACAAAGTAAGTAAGGTCATTTGACTGACAGATGGAGACATAATAAGGAGAAGAAAGGGTTCTCTATGTAGAAGAACAGGGCACAAATGTATAGCCAGAATGAACTCAAATTGTCACAATATAAGAAAAAAGCACAGAGCTACCTGTGGCAAAACAATTTTAAAGCTATGTCCACATCACCTCACATTTGAAGATACTAGTACAGATAAAACATTCCAAAGTCAAAGAATGCAGATCAGAACAGCAATGCATGTGCTGCATAGATTTAAGTCATTCTACTTAGGAAATGTGACCCAAGCCCTTGTGGGGAGCAGATCTCAATCAGAGGACAATAACATGTTTACACTTCTTATGTATAAACTGTTCCAACTATTTACTTCTACAACTTAGTTACATAGTACGGTTCAAAAAAGACATACATCCGTCAAGTTCAGCCAAGGGTGGGGAAAATGTGGGTGAAGGGAGGGAGATAAGGAGTTTTTTAAGTCTAGTTTCCCTACTGATGAAGGCTTTGAAATCCATAAGGCAAGAACCAATCTGCTCTAAGGAAGATTTCATTCATGATCCCAGAGTTGCTATCAGACTGGATCTAGAATTTTATACAGTTATATACGTATTAATATTTTTTTGTTTCAGGTAGTTATCTAATCCTTTCTTGAAACTCTCAACCATTCCTTCTGTGACCAGCTCCTCAGGCAGGCTATTCCACAGATTTACAGTTCTCATAGTGAAGAAGGCTTCTCTCCCTCTTTTGTACAGTAGTTTATTCTTCTCCTCATATTGATGGTCCTGCTCATTAAATCATGTGTATTTTTTATATTATCTGACCAGCAATATTTTACTTGTAATTTGTTGCATCCCACCTCAGCTGCATACATACTTTGTGATCTCTTTCCTTATAGCAGCTGTATCATGTGATCCCCAGTCTGACCGCCAGTCCAAAGTTTGCTCTTTTACATACACAGGAAATCAGTATCTATAGTGTGGTTGTCTTCCTGTGAACTTCATCTGGTCTAGGAAAATGGGTAGGCGGAGGCAGGTGACCGGCTTCAGTATATTTGTATTAGTGGTAGTAGCAAAATGGTTTATATTCAGGAACAAGATGGCTGTACTATTCAGTCACTATGTGGTGGTGATATATGGTCATGATGTGGTATTATTTGGTCTTTGTATAGCGGTATCATTGATGATATTAGTCTTGGTATACTGGTTTGTGTACTTTGTATGGTGATAATATTTGCTACTTGTATAGTGGTATTATATGGTAATTGTGTGACCATTATTTAGAAAGGTCATTCATAGAACATTGTCGTTATAACTATGTGTATGGATTTTTGTCTATTTAATATATTATGATATATAAATACATCCTAAAGAACCCTATTAACGGCACTGTTGTGTTAGCACAATTAAGTTTATTTTCCCCATTACAACTAGCTGGGGAAGGTGCAGACAGCTTTCACCAGGTTAGGGCCAGGGATTCAAATCTTTTTTTCTGGGGCAGATGGGCCCTGTTCATCTTTACCTATTGAATCCCTCCTGTCAGCTCTCAGAAGCCTCCCTTCCCAGCTCCAGCCTTCATGCTCCTCTGATCCTCCATGTAAAGAGTGCTGCTTAGAGATCATGTCTGCCCTATGTAAGAATGAAGGAGAGCAATGATATAGTACACGAGGCCAAATCATGAAAACTTCAGTGTTATAAAACTTCCTCTGACTAACACTCGATGTTTTTGCTATCTGCTGTGTGCAGAATCTCCAGTGTGTGTTTATTACATGCAGCTTCAGCCTATTTCCCTGGCCTCCTGCCTGTACACCTACCTAGGGGCAATCTACCTACCTACTTAGGGACAACCTACCTGCCTACCTACTTGGGGCATTTCTACCTACCTACATATGGCCTATCAACTGCCTACCTACCTGAGACCTATCTACCTACCTACTTACGATTTATCTCTTCTGTGTTGTTAGATTTTGTGTTGAACCGCACCAGGTGAAGAAACCTATGTAGTCTTAAAAACTATTTATTATTACCTTTTCAGTTAGGTAATAAAAAACATCAACTGTTGGGGGTTATCCACTTTATCGCTTCAATGCTAATTAATGAAATTTTTGTGTTCCACGTACAGTGTTACATAACATAGTTAAGGCTACAATTTTAGATTATACAATACCCGTGTGAAATATAGAAAAGGAACATGATTTAGTAAACTTCACATGCCTGTGGTTTTCACTCTCCTAAATGCTCATCTAAATCTGCAACTCCCTGCACAATTATCACAAACCAACAGAATCTAAAAAACCTTGTGGAGAATCTTATGTACATTCTGCTAGGTATTTCACTTCACAGAGACCAAACTTAAGCTTAAAAACACACATATTTCCTTGGAAACCTTAACAGGTTATAAATTGAGTTTACTTCTCTTTTTGTAAAAAACTAGCTTAAGCGGTATGACCTTTGGTGAAATTATTGCAGATATGAAACTGTTCCCAGGGCTAGAGAAGTAGAGATACCTAAACGAGGACAAAGTGAAATCTGGAGAATGTGTTCTGCTTACTAATGGTGACATGACTGAAGTTGTAAAATGACTATACACACCAATTTGCTGCAATGCTTTTTCTGGGCAAGATTTGTCAAAAACATTCACATTCAGAGTTTTGTATGTATAAAACTTGTTCATTGTACAACAAAAATAGTTACATAGTACGGTTGAAAAAAGACATGTGTCCATCAAGTTCAGCCAAGGGTGGGGAAAATGTGGGTGAGGGAGAGAGACAAGGACTTTAAGCTCAGCCCAACCACTGGTTAATGCCCTGAAACCCACAAGGCAAGAACCAATCAGCTCCAGTGGAGACCCAACCTCTGACCCCGAAGCCGCCACCAACGTGGATCCAGAATTTTACATAGCTAAATACGCATTAATATTCTTTCGTTTCAGGTAGATATCTAAGCCTTTCTTGAAACTCCCAACTGTTCCTGTTGTGACCAGCAACTCAGGCAATGAACCTGTATTCAGAAACCTGAATCTTGTTCACACGGACTCCATGAACAAAATGACAAGGGAGAGTTTACGGCGCACACAGGTACGAGTTAGGAGAACTTGTTAATTAAAAAAGCAATATATGTAATATAAAACAATGCGTCAAAAGCGAATTCATCAGGTTTTCTCTCAAAATATTTACATACTGGTATTTAAATAGTTTCTACCTAAGGGCGGTGTCTTAAATGTATCTTAAAAGTTACACCATTTAACCCCATATTATCCAATAAAAAATTACAATTTATAAATATAACAAAAGGCCCAATTAAAAACCATTCTCACACATTTTTTCTTACAAGAAGAATATATAAGAAAAAGTATATAAAATATAAAAAAAGTACTTCAACTAATCTATTTAAAAAAAAATATATATATATATATATATATATATATATATATATATATATATATATATTTCCTTTTTTCTCCCTTTCCCCTCTTCCATTTTTTCTCTCTTTTCCCCTTAATCTTTTATAACTTCCATAGCCTCATTCAGACCATAAGGACTGAGCGTCTGCAACATAAAAATCCAATGTATCTCCTTTTTGTTTAAGGATTCTATCCTATTGGGAACTGTTGGCTGGATATAATCTATAATAGTGACCTTAATTTTTCCATAGGCTGCTTGATGAAAAGATAAATGTCTGGATACACTATGTAATTCGTATCCTCTTTTTATGTTGTATCTATGCATATTGATTCTATTTCTCAATTTTTGTTTGTGCGACCCACATATTGTAGGCTCCTCTAAAAGATAGATGACAAAACTCGTTCCACAATCTAGAGGATATCTAATTTGAAATTTTTCTTTTATTATTTTGGAATAGAAATGATTACTATTTATTATTATTGCACACGTTTTACATATCTTTTTTTCACATTTATGACTAACTATTTCATCTGGTTTTTCATACGTTAAATTTTTTATTTTATTTTCATTTTTATTTTTAACATTATTTATCCCATTGTCAGAAATGTTTTTATCTATCCTAATTGGTGCCACTATTTCTTTTATCGTCATTGCACGACGAAAAGTGATGCCCGGATTAGCTGAAATAATATCTTTTAGATATGGATCATTTAGAAGGATATGCCAATGTTTGTTTAAACTCTCTCTAATTTCAATATGTTAATTACTGTATCTAGTGATAAAATTATACTTATATTTTTCTTTATCTTTATTATTTTCGTAGGCTGATTGTTTTAAAAGGGTTTTATTTTTTATTTGGTTATTTTGATCAGCACTTATTCCATCTGATTTCTTTATCTTTTCTTTCCCATATAGACATTCCTCCTGTGTTAGCTTACTAGCTTTTTTATATATTTTTTAAAAAAAAAAAAATGTTTTAGGGTATTTTTTCAGCTGTAATATTTTAGCAATAACACCAGCTTGTTGTTGAAAGGTAAAATCTTCAGTGCAGTTTTTCCGCATTATGCGGAACTGACCGAATGGAACATTATTCTTCCTTTTTCGGTAGTGCGCACTCCTGTAGTCTAAATCAGGGCTCCCCAACTCCAGTCCTCAAGGCCCACCAACAGGTCATGTTTTCAGGATATCCCACAGAGTGCACTGACAATAATTAAGTCACCTGTGCAATGCTAAGGAAACCCAGAAAACATGACCTGTTGGTGGGCCTTGAAGACTGGAGTTGAGGACCCCTGGTCTAAATAACCATTTGTGTCCACAGACTTAAAAAAAAATCTTTGTTGAATAAATCTTCTTTTCATAATCTTTCATAATTTCTATATCCAAGAAATCAATTGATATCCCAGGCATTTTTATTCAATTCCTTATGAAAAAACTCTGCCTCTTTTTGTGTACCCTTCCATAATATAAAAAGATCATCGATATATATTTTGTATAACACTATCTTAGTATGATATATGGATCCATAAATATACATATCCTCGAATATTTCAATGAAGAGATTGGCATAGGAGGGGGCGGCCCTGGTCCCCATGGCCGTTCCCCTCCTCTGCCTATATACAACTGTCCCATCTGTAATTAAGTTGTTCTCTAATATGAGGTTAAAACCATTGATTAAAAAATCTCTTTGGCCTTGGAATAAATTGGGATCTTCATTTAAAAATGTCGCTATTCATTGTACTCCTAACGTATGTTTTATATTACTATACAGAGCACTAACATCTAAAGTAATTAGTAAGTATTTGTCATCAAACGGGATCTCCATGAGTATTTTTATTAGCTCATTTGAATCTTTGAGGAAACTTGGCATTGCTCGTACATATTCTTGAAGAAACAGATCGATGTAATGGGAGAGATTATACGTGGCATTGTTAAACCCCGATATTATTGGCCTCCATGGGGGCTCTTTAATGCTCTTGTGTATCATTAGGCAAAAAATAAAAGAAAGTTTTTTTGATGGACAAACAATAATAAAATTATTTTCTTTCTTATTAAGAATTCCTTCCTTATACGCCTATTCCACAAGATTTTTGACTTTTTCGACTAATAGTGAAAAGGGGTCAAAATCCACTTTCTCATAATATTCAGTGTCACTTAAAATACGGCATGATTCTTCCAGATAATAGTTGGTATCCATAATAACTACCCCTCCCCCCTTGTCAGCAGCCCTCACAACAATATCCCTATTCTGTTTTAGTGTTATTATGGCTTTTCTTTCATATTTAGTCAAATTATTTGGGACTCTATCATTTAATCCTTTAACTGTTTTAATAGTGGTATTTTTATTTTTATTACGAAATTCATTACTGACAAGATCATAAAAGGTCTGAATATTATGTCCCCTTGAATATAGGGGATAGAAATTAGATCTTCCTTTAACAGCGATCATTTTGCCTTTTTAAATTTTCTCCTTTTTCATCAATATTTCCCTGTGTTACTAAATTTGACTGCTTTATCTTAAAATGACGATTGAGGGTTAAATTGCGTACAAATTTATTTAGGTCCAAGAAAAGCTCAAATGGATCTGAAGTTTTAGTTGGGCAAAAGGATAAACCTTTAGTTAATACCTCAATTTCATGTTTATTCAATTTATACTTAGAAATATTAAAAATTCCCACTTGTCAAATCGCTTTCTTTTTCATTATAAATATGTCCTAACTCAGACTGTTCCCTCTCCTTCCCTTTTTTTTTGTTTGAGGTATTTCTGAAATCTACCTCCTCTTTTACCTCATCTTTGGCTTTTCTTTTTCTGTTGTTTTTTATCTGAAAATAGGAATTGATTGGTCTTATCTTCAAATCCACACCGGTTTGTTGTTGAGGTGGCTGTGATGGGCAAAAACCTAAAAAAGGTACTATTGCTTCTGATTTCTGATTACTATTATCCACAATTATAACTTGTTTATCCGGAGAAAGATTTTTTTCTACTGGTTGTTTTTTATATTTGAAGATATCATTCGTTTCATCTTTAGAAGTTTCCTCATCATCAGGACAATGCTGAGTAAGCAAACCTAATGTTGTAGGACTGACTTTCACTCCCATTTCTCCTTGTGTATTTAATATAGATGGCAATACATTTTTTATTTTATATGTTTCTTTCTCCAATTTGTCAACGTATGCACTGTATTCCTTTGTCATCTCAACGATCTTATCCCGAATTTGATCTGGAGCCAATAGTGGTCTTTCTAGAAGGTGTTCTAAAGGTAGAGAGGTTATAGGTATAGGATTAACCCTTTCCCCTCCTTTTTTTTTCTTACTCCATATATGGTGGTTTGACTGGGAGTAGGCAGCAATCAAGTATTCACAGGAGTGAGAGGATTTTGGAACAGACTGTTATTGGTGTAGGGTTCAGTTAAGTCGTGCCTGTGGATTGTGCTGCGGACGAACGGGGAGCTCGGATGAGTGCATCCAGTGTCGGACTGGGGGGTCTGGGGCCCACAGGGGAGTTGATCTTGGGGGGGCCACCCTACTGTACCTGAAAATATTACCGGCTCTCTGACATAAATGTGCCAATTTTACCACATAATACAGTGTGCAAAACAGAACTGTATTGTGTAGTACAATAGCAAGGGAGTCACACATTTGTACGTCTAACATATCATACACACATGGCTAAGTAGCTCCATCCATAGCCCCCTCCACCGAAATACAATATCCCCCTCCACCCACATACAATATCCCCCTCCACCCACATACAATATCCTCCTCCACCCACATACAATATCCTCCTCCACCCACATACAATATCCCCCTCCACCCACATACAATATCCCCCTCCACCCACATACAATATCCCCTCCACCCACATACAATATCCCCCCTCCACCCACATACAATATCCCCCTCCACCCACATACAATATCCCCCTCCACCCACATACAATATCCCCTCCACCCACATACAATATCCCCCTCCACCCACATACAATATCCTCCTCCACCCACATACAATATCCCCTCCACCCACATACACTATCCCCCTCCACCCACATACACTATCCCCCTCCACCCACATACAATATCCCCCTTCACCCACATACACTATCCCCCTCCACCCACATACAATATCCCTCTCCACCCACATACAATATACCCTCCACCCACATACAATATCCCCCTCCACCCACATACAATATCCCTCTCCACCAGCCCACATACAATATCCCCCTCCAATAGCCCACATACAATATCCCCCTCCACGTTTCCCTTGGTCACGCCCCTCACCACCTTCTAAAATAAACACCAGCAAGAAAGAAAGTGTAACTCCTATCACAGGGTCAGGTGTTCCCTCACTTCTATTATCAGGGACCACTATACGCTGCCACTATACATGCGCCGATATATCCTACAACACCGCCATATAGAGACCACATAGAGGTCAGACACCAGCTCAGGTATAACCTACAACACCGCCATATAGAGACCACATAGAGGTCAGACACCAGCTCAGGTATAACCTACAACACCACCATATAGAGACCACATAGAGATCAGACACCAGCTCAGGTATAACCTACAACACCACCATATAGAGACCACATAGAGGTCAGACACCAGCTCAGGTATAACCTACAACACCGCCATATAGAGACCACATAGTGGTCCGACACCAGCTCAGGTCACATCACATTACAGTATAAAAAATAACCCCTGAAATCGGGGACTCACCGGAGATGTCTTATCTGATGAGTCGTTCTCTTCTCATGAGTTGCTCTTATTCCCTTTTGCATCCGTTCCACACCGCCATGATGACTTGTCCCGGCCACAGCTCATCCCTGCAGAAATTACACACAAATATCTTAGAATCCTCACTTTTCCAGCATCTTTACCTATTCCCACCTCTGTACAAACTACCCAGGGGTGGGAGAACGGGTACAAGCCATAACTTAGAGGCCTAGTATCCTACGGGGTTGGAGGGTGGGGAGAGGACTAACCCCCTGGAGATAATGCTACAACTATGGGCTGCTCCCCTCTCAATTATATTACCAGGTAGGTAGGCAAGACCCTAGGTAGGTAGGCAAATGGGCAAGGTCCCAGGTAACTAGTGAGGCCCTATTTAGGTAGGTAGACTCTCGCTGGATAAGTTGGTAGGCCAGCCCCAGGTAGGTTGGTGGGTACCTAGCCACAGGTGGGTAGGTAAATAGCCCCCGGGTATATGAGCAGGCCCCAGTTAGGAAAGTACATAGGCTACAGTTAGGTTGGTGGACCCCAGTTAGGTAGGCTGTAGGTAGTTAGGGTCCCCTTTATATAGGCTGCAAGCAGTTAGGGCCCCCCTTTATGTAGTATACAGGCAGTTAGGGGTCTCCTTTAGGTAGTATACAGACAGTTAGGGGTCTCCTTTAGGTAGTATACAGACAGTTAGGGGTCTCCTTTAGGTAGTATACAGGCAGTTAAGGCCTCCTTTAGGTAGTATACAGGCAGTTAGGGGTCTCCTTTAGGTAGTATACAGGCAGTTAGGGGTCTCCTTTAGGTATTATATAGGCAGTTAGTGGCCTCCTTTAGGTAGTATACAGGCAGTTAGGGGTCTCCTTTAGGTAGTATACAGGCAGTTAGGAGTCTCTTTTAGGTAGTATACAGGCAGTTAGGGCCCTTTAGGTAGTATACAGGTAGTTAGGGGCCTCCTTTAGCTAGTGTGCAGGAAAAGTCAGGGCCCTCCCCCCTTTAGCTACTGTGGAGGTAGTCAGGGCCCCCTTTAGGCAGCCAGGGCCCCCTTTGGTAGTCAGGGCCCCTTTTGGTAGTCAGGGCCCCCTTTGATTAGCCAGGGCCCCCTTTGATTAGGCAGGGCCCCCTTTGATTAGCCAGGGCCCCCGCTTTGATTAGCCAGGGCCCCTTTGATTAGCCAGGGCCCCCTTTGTAGTCAGGGCCCCCTTTGATAAGCCAGGACCCCACTGTAGTCAGGGCCCCCTTTGATTAGCCAGGACCCCTTTGTAGCCAGGACCCCCTGTGATTAGCCAGGGCCCCCTTTGATTAGCCAGGACCCCTTTGTAGTCAGGGCCCCCTTTGATCAGTCAGGGCCCCCTTTGATCAGGCAGGGCCTCCTTTGATGAGGCAGGACCCCCTTTGATTAGGCAGGACCCCTTTGTAGTCAGGGCCCCCTTTGATTAGCCAGGGCCCCATTTGATCAGGTAGTGCCCCCTTTGATCAGGCAGGGCCCCCTTTGATTAGGCAGGGCCCCCTTTGATTAGGCAGGGCCCCCTTTGATTAGGCAGGACCCCTTTGTAGTCAGGGCCCACTTTGATAAGCCAGGGCCCCTGTAGGTAGATTTAAAAAAAAAAAAAAAAAAAACACAAACAAACAACAATACAATCACTTACCTGGCTCCGGCTACCGCTCCGGCTCCTGGCAGGTCCCGCCGCTCCGTGCTGCTGCTGGCTCCGTACTGCCGCCCTGCATAGGCGGTGTGGTGAAGTGACGTCACCGCGCCGCATACGTCAGCAGTAGGGGCCGGCGCCCGGCAGGTTGAAGGCCTAGCGCGTTCAGCCTGCCGGGGAGATCAGCGGAGCACAGCGCTAGCGGCACTGTGGTCCGCTGACACCGCGCAGCCCCGGGAGCCGGGGACATTAGTCCCCAACACCCGGGCCGGTCCCTGGTCGCTCGGGACGCGTCCCGGGTGCTCCGGGGCCGGATGCGCGATCGGGCCCCGGGGAGCGGCGGCACTGCCTCCGGGGCCCACAGCGGCTCGGGGGGCCCACCGGGGGATTCCCCGGTCCCCCGGCGGCCCAGTCCGAGCCTGAGTGCATCGTCTGGTGGAACGTGATGACCTAGGAGTTTCCCCCCTGCTAACGGAGAGTTGTGCCCACCTTATGCATAACCTAAGGTTAGAGTCTGTTTGGTTCTATTATAACGCTTTTTAAATTGTACTTCACTACGAGAGCGCACGCTGTTTTTTGTATTTTCTTTACAGCTCCTCAGACAGGCTATTCCACAGATTCACTGTTCTTACAGTGAAGAACGCTTTTCTCCTCTGGAGATTGAATCCTTTTTTATCTAGACGAAGGGAATGTCCCCTTGTCTTTTGAGGAGACTTTACATGAAATAATTTTTTCCATACTTTTGTAGGGACCATTTATATATTTATATAAATTAGTCATGTCCCCCCAAAGCTGTCTTTTCTCAAGGTCAAACAACAAATTTGTGCAACCTTCTAATATACTTTTGTGTTTTAATTCCTTTGGTTTAAAGTGCTGTCAGTGTATAAAACACATTCATTGTGCTACTTACATTAATGAACACCTCACATCTTATTACCTTGGAAATCTGTTTTGTAAGGAGCTGTGGACCTGTTTGAGCAGGACTAGGTCTGCATGGGGTTTTAGCAGGGGCTTGGAAATCCTGGGTGCACACATCCCCGAGGACTGTACTTTTTTTTTTTTTTTTTTTTAAACCGTTTGGTGGCTGTCTTTGGGAGCAGTGACCTGGCCACCATTATGCCTTCATTATACCTACTAAACACCTGGGGAGCGGGCTGACACAGGCAATGTGATGACATAGGAAAAACTGAAGGATAATACAGCAGTAAGACCAGAAAATCCCAGCCTTAAAATCTAAAGGCTTTATTGAAAATCATTAGAAAGCCAGCATCCTCAAAAAATATAGCAAATTAGCCAGTTACAACTGACGCTTTTCGGTTGATCTCACACCCTTACTCATTTTCTCATTTTACTGCTGTATTATCCTTCAGTTTTTCCTATGTGCTCTACGCTTTCTCCAGGCGGAATACGTGCAGAGTCAACCTAGCAACTGATATCAATTTGGTGAGCTGGCATTTTTCTTTGTTTTCAATGTGATGACATAACATCATCATGGTGCCCGTGCCACACTTCACCCACTGGAACATGCATCCTGTTGGTGGAACAAGGAGAGGTTTTATTTTATTTTTTTATTTTACTAATCAGGGTAATATTAACTAGCCTGCCCAATCGAATAGTAGTGGCGTAATAGGCTGTGAGCCAGCATGGTATACCACAAGTATTTGCATTACTTTGCATTAGTGGCACCAGTTTATCAATTTATCTATATACAATTATAATACCAGCAACCACCTCCCTCATATATTGAAGGTGTGTGAGTGGTTGTCTTACCGGTATTTTTGCATTTGTGCAGTCTCCCAACATATTGTACTGTGGCTTTTTTGCATACTGTGTGAATAGGTGTCAATTTAATGTGCAGTTTAGTTGTTCCCCTAGTGGTGGGGTGTGTGAGTTACTGCTCAGCAATCAACTGCACCTGTTTATTTTTCCTAAATAGCATAGGGGCTGGTATTGCCTCTTTTCTAGTTTCAGTTCAGCCCTTGAGCTGTGAGTATGGCCTTGTTTCAGTGTTTTTTGAGAAATTAATGTCCCATTTTTTCTGTAATATTAACGAGGCCTTTTCTACTTATTTGCCTAGGGCCTTGCTTACCTACCTACCGACCTGAGGTCTACCTACCTGGGACCTTACTTACCTACCTATGGTCTTGCCTATATATCTACTTACCTTGGGTCTTTCCTGCCTATCTTTTTCACCTAGGGCTTTGCCTAGCTAAGGCCTTACCTACTGCTGGCCCTAACTACCGCGGTCTTACCTACATAATGGGTGGCTGATCTAAACGGCTGGTTAGTGTTTCTGTATTTTTACAGGTTTCCCCTTTGAACTATATCAGACTCAATGGACTAAGTCACACCAGGTCTATTTTTTTATTTGAATGGTCAAAGAGGGATGGTAGTGTTTACATAAATAAAGCAATTTTTTTCCCCAGTGTTAGTAATGGAGGTATCTGACAGATTATTCTTCATTACTAGCACTGGGACCTGGTGTTACTCCAAGGCTGACACTAACCCCTGTCACTATTACCCCAGTACCCAAAAAAGAAGGGGTACTGGTAAGAGCCGGTTAGTATCATTCTGCAACTTCTGATTTTACCTTGGATGGTTATATATATAAAAAAAAGGAGGGACCCTGCTTTTTAATTATTTATTTATTGAAAGCCTATATAGGCGTTCCCCTATGATTAATGAATAAGTAATTAAAAGAAGGCTACATGGGGTCCACCACTTTTTTTTCATGACCAGCCAAGATAAAGCCGAAAGCTGCAGCTTGATATCATCAGGATGGAAAGTTTCATGGATATCGGTCCCTTTTCATTCTAAAAATACCCTCCTGAAGTCACCCAAAAAGCAGACCATCACATTAGATGGTTCACTTCTGACTGTAACCTGACTAATCCTAGTACCCCTTGTGCAGTGGGTATTGGGGTAAAGCCCCAGTGATAGTCTTGGAGAGATGTCATACACCTTCATTACTGAAACTGGAATATAATGGTAAAAAAACCCAACACAAAAAAGACACTCCCCGACCAGATCCTTCATTGATCATTTTATTAAAGAAATGGATCCAATGCTGATCCAATATAATTCAACAAATCCCAAATAATCTAAAGTGGAGAACTGTAGAAAAAATGAAACACTACTAAAAGCACAACAGTATGAAATATAATCTCTTGCATCCCATGACGGTCATGCCTGTGGTTGATGTTCTGTTGATGTGCAGTTCAGACAGTAGAGTATGTTTCTAAGGGGTGGGAGGGTAAAGGCCACAGCCCCCAACACAATCTTCAGGGGATTGGTCCTCTTTTTCACTCCCAGGAGAATGTACCGGGAACTTGTGGCCCGACACCCTCTCCCACTCCTACCATCATATAATGCGATCTAGTGTCAGAACAAAATACTACCTCCAAACATCACCTCTAATACCTCCAACTCCACCTATTAACCCATGTGGAGTTTGTACAGAGGTGGAGAAGAGGTAGGAAGGTGCTAGAAAAGTGAGGGTTATAAGATATATTTGTAACAAATGCTGCAGGGAAGAGTTGTGGCCAGGAGAAGTTGTTACGATGGTCTGGACCAGATGAAGAAAGAAAAAAAGAGAACTACTCATAAGAGATGTCACCAGATGTAATTATACAGTATTCACTGTAGTATATACTACTTTATGGAGGAAATATTGGTCTTTGTATACCGATTGTTCTTCAGTAATCTTATAATGGTATTAAGTCAATATGTGGTGGTAATATGTGGTCATGTTTGGCATTTATTGGTCCTAATGTAATAGCAAGGTTGCTTTTGGTATAGTGGAATTGTTTTTGGTAGCAGTATGATGGTGATATGTATGATGAGATATTTGCTACTTCTATTACTTAGTAACTTTATGATCATTATTGAGAAGTACTGGTATATGTTCAGGGTTGGAGGAGAAGGAGGAGGCATCTAAATGTTTGCTATGGGACCCAGCCTTCTTTAGTTATGCACTAGGCTTCAGTGACAGCCAACTTAAAGTGAACCTGTCAGCCAGTTCATGCTAACTGAATGACGGGTGGCATGAAATAACTACAGGTTTCCTGGTTTCAGTGATGTAGGTTTTACACTGAAACTCTGCAACTTGGAAAAGTTGTGCTGGAAATGTCTGCTATTAGAGAGAGAGCTATCAGTTAAGCTGATTGGACAGGGGAAAAAAAAAAAATCACAAATCCGACTCTCCTCCTTGCACGACCACTTCTCCCTGTACCTGTCCCAGCTTTATTGGATGTTTTACACTGGAACACTGTAGTGTCAGGGTAAAACCCCCATTACTGGAACTGGGAAACCTGCAGCTATTTTATGCTGTCCGTCATGAGTGGTGCTTAACAGAAAAGTATTGTTTTCAGAGTAGGAAGAGAGCTGAAAGTGGCATTAGTATTTGTACCATAAAATTTGGCCATTTTTTTTTTTTTTTTATATACTTGGCCCAGACCAGGAGATTTTAGTTTTAGGGTCCATAGATTTAGGCCCCATTTGTGATAAATTAAAACTAAGGGACACATGAATGAAAACTGTCCTTTGTTGCCCATAGCAACCAGAGCGCCCCTTTAATTTTTTCAGAGCACTATATGAAATGAAGGAACGCTCTGATTGGTTCCTATGGGCAACAAAGTGATTTTTAGATCTAGACAGTTTTCATACATGTGCCCCAAGTGTGTGAAAAAGTTTCTTTGGCAGAAAACTGTTGAACTACCTGGGTCACAAACGAACGTGCATTGCTGTAGAGTTTTGTGCACCAGTTTCATGTACATTTATATTATTTGACATGCAACATTGTTTTGAATTTTTTTTGTTTTTAGAAATTGCCTGTGTCTTACATTTCATTTTACAATGAATAAAAATTATGTACCTAAGAAAAAAAACCAAAAAACTATTCAATGAAGTGCAAGCAATCAGTGAAGCCATCTCTGCATTTTGCACAGATCTTGTCATTCTACATGAGAATCAGTATGCCATTGTCAGATTTTACAGTTCAAGTAGTTTAATGTTATTGTCTAAAACGGTCTAATCACAAACTTTATTTTAAATTTTAACCATATTTATCAAATGAAAAAGGCCAAAAAAGTGAAAAGTAGTACATAACAAAATGTAACCTGTGACATAGAACATTTATTATTCTTGGTTTTATACACACCTGGCAGATTTAATGCTATGTGGTCTCACAACAAGACCAGTAGCAGGCAAACTGTGCAAAACTGGACCGCAAACTAATACAAATTACATTAACCCCTTACCAACACACAACATATGAGTATTACATGGTGTCAGTAAGGTCCGATGGAGCGGGCTTCCGCCATAAATCCGCTAAATAGGAGGGGGGTGTCAGCTACTGATTGCAGCTGACACCCACCGCTACCAGTAGGGAATGGAACCGGCTCAGTTTCCTACTGATTAACCTTTAAGGGCGCAATCGCTGCGGCAGCTAAATGAATGAGAAACAGTGCTGCACTTAATTTCTCATTCTGATCAATACCCCCGCTGCAAGATCACGGGGTGCCGATCTAACATGGCAGCTGGAAACTTAGTGAAATCTTCCATAGTCTCCATGTTTAGCTTCCTACTACTTCCTGCCCGAGGCAGAAAGCAACAGAACAACCAACGTTGTATACAATGGAAAAGGGTGTACTGTCCATTGCACCCTTTAGTGGTCAAGTACCCAAAGTGGGAATAAATGTACCTAGTAAAAATAAAAAAGTAAAAATATTAAAAGTTCAAAACACCCACCTTTTGCCATTTTACAAATTAAAAAAACACATAATTAGTACTGCCATGTCTGTAAAAAGTTCAGTCTATTAAAATGTAACATCATTTATCCTGTTTCTTGAACACCGTAGAAGAAAAGAATTCCAAATGCCAAAATTGTGTTTCTTTTGCTCATTTCATGTCCTCTCAAAAATTTGAATACAAAGTTCATATAATTATTGAATTTTAGCCATGAGCCCCCATTTAACAACAAAGTGTAAAAAAAAAAAATTATATTACAGATTCATGATATTCTAAGTACCAGATAACCAAATGTTTTAGTGGCATGTTATAGGCAATAAGTCAAACCAAATCATAGCCTATATTTGTAGTTGCATGCAGCCTCGTTCGTAAAACTGTTTCTGTACCATTTTCACTTTCTCCCTATCGGCACTGGCAAACTTATATCTTCTCTACATAGAGTGATCTAGATGACTCTAGAATTAAAAAATGTTTAAAGGGAACCTCTCACATAGGGAGACACAGCTGGTAACAGCTGTCACTAGTTTGTGCTGTCCTCAGCAGGGGTGGCATAACCTATGTGAAAGGTTCCCTTTAAGGGGTCGTTCACATGGCACAGGACAAATACCGGTCGGTTCATCCGACCGGTATTTGCCCGTTTTCGTGCTGTGCACACGGACGCCGGGGGACGGCTTTTCTCCGCGATTAGCGGAGAAAAGCCCTCCCCTTTCGCATAAGCATGTTCATATTCAGTCTGAAAACCAGACGGAAGAATGAACATGTCCTGTTTTACGGACAGTCAGTGGTCTGAAAACCCGTCGGGCGGAAAATCCATGCAGTGGGAACTGCTGCATGGATTTTCCATTACGGTCCATGTAAAAGTTTTTCAGCCAGTTTGCAGCCGGTTTTCAAAACCGAGAACCGGCTGAAAAACCTGCCGTGGGGACATGGCTTAATATTTGGAAGATAGCTTGTAATCTTTCCCTTTGTTCATTTTGTGTCCCACCTGTGACAGAAGAAGGGTAGGAAGAAAACCACAATTGGTAAGAAATGTAGTTAAAGGAGAGAAATGGGACAATTTTATTACTTCCAATTATTGTTACTTTCAAAAAAGATGGCTGAATCACATTTTGCCATGCAGTTAAGGGAAGACTATATAAGCAGAAACAGTGATGTAGTAGATGACACACAGTCTCTGGTATTCTCTAAACCCCTACTTCAGGAGCCACCCCTCAACATCAAACAAACAGGTGCATTATTTTTCCTTGGGGTGTTCCTTTAGGAGGGCATGCCACCTTAAAACTGGTCTTATATGGAAGACTGATGTTCACTAGTGTATTCAATGAAAGTCTTGTGAGTAGTTTCTCTTTTGATGCCTCCTGTTATATAAAACTTTGAAAGCTAGGAGAATGCAAAAAATATTATAAAGACAGGATTTTACTTCTGTCAATTCGATAGCCCATTTAACTTTGTGGAAGGATTGCAGTTAGCAGTCAGGTTAAGATAAACCCACCTGTATAATAGTTCTTCTTCTTCCTAAAACATGTTTAGATTTAAAGAGATTGTCTCACTTCAGGTGTTTTAGATGCTTTATTGATCATTTTTAAAAAAGAGGCGTGTATATTTAGAAATAGTTGGATGTCACACACCAGACTAGGATCTACTCTGTCACCTCATTTTACCTGTGTGCATGCTCGTTCCCGATGCAACTCAATCCTCCTATCTGTTTCTCCGCTCTCCATGTCCAGCAATGATAGGTACCCAATGTGCTTTTATTCTACGTCCTTTCCCAAAAAATTTCTGGATCCAATGCACTAAGCTTCAGTAGCTAAGAACTGTTCCTAAGCTAGTGTGCATGCCTGAGAGCTGTTCTAATTCCCGGATAGTGTTAAATGTCAGTGGCCAGAGCTGAAACTAGACATGCATGAATGCATGTTCTCGTCTGCCAAGCCACCACCTACGTCACTGTGACACTTCCATCCCGGCCACCACTCCTAAAACCGAGCAGGGGAATGATAGCAACCAAGGAGCTAGCTGAGTCCAGGAAAATTAGATATGTTCAAATACTGGTACAACATTTTTAATTAGTTTATATTACAGAAGTTAATAAAACCTGAGGTGCTATGACATTCTCTGTAGTGGTAATAACCCTTTAATGGTACCTGTAAAATATGAGGGGGGACAACAATTATTTTGAATCTGTGTACTTTATATGGCCAAAAGTATGAGGACACCTAACCATCACATATATTAGAGACACATGACTTGGCATATCAAAACCAGGGCTGTGGAGTCGGAGTCGTGGAGTCGGAGGCTATTTTGCAGGAGTTGGAGTCGTCATAAAAGGGACCGACTCAGACTCACAAAATATATAATAAGTTGTTCCAGTTAGTTCGATGCAGTGCAAAGAGCAAGAGGAATTGGGTCTGGCCAGTGCTACTGCTCCCATATTTTCAGCCTCATCACATGAGGAGTGTAATTGATGACATGGAGGAGGCAAAGCGCTGCCCCAGGGGAAAAGACTTTGCTCCCATGGCAAACAGATTTCAGCAAAATTTTTCACCTGCTTTCAAAGTAGTATTTCTTCCATCAGATCCTGCATACATGACCTCACATCTGATCTCATTATTTCCAGGCTAGAGAACGGCCTCTCTACACTCACTTCCGTTGGTGGCAAAGCGGTGACCACAGGGGCAACATCTCTAACAATGTCAGGGTATAAAGGAATTGCCTCGGCCACCGTCAGTTTTGATGACTGTGGCCGAGGCAATTCCTTTATACCCTGACATTGTTAGAGATGTTGCCCCGTGGTCACCGCTTTGCCACCAACGGAAGTTAGTGTAGAGGCCGTTCTCTAGCCTGGAAATAATGAGATCAGATGTGAGGTCATGTATGCAGGATCTGATGGAAGAAATACTATTTCTCAGAACAAATTCAGATACTCCACCAATGTTCCTGCAGTGTTTTGCATATTTAAAAATTTTTTGTGACCTAATGTCATATCCAATAAATATATTTTACACTGACAAGCAAAATGGTAACAATGGTTTGAACTTGTGACTTTCAGGCTCCATATCTCTCCATCCACTACAGCTTTGTACATGAGGCTACTGTAATTTTATATACAGTCATCTTACCGATCTTATAGATAAATGTGACTTGCAAGTATTTAGCATCTGCTTAGTTCTGCAGATTCTTTCCTGTAACTGCATTATTACTGTTTTGCTCCTAAAAAATCAAAATGTTAATTTTTATTATTTTCTTAGTATTTGGGAAATCCACCTTATAGTTTTCAATACTGCCTGAATCCTTCCGGGCTCTGAATCAGATTCAAGCATATCTTGACCAAAATCTGATCCCAGGTCTCTTTTACAAATTCCCAATGTTGGTGCAGACTGGACTTGGATACAAATACAGCTTTTTCTTCAACTCTACCCACAAGTGTTCAAAAGATCAAAACATTGTTACCCTTTTACTTGTCATTGTCTGTTCTACCTACATAGCTTGATTATTGTAGGTGATAAACAGCCTGATGTTACCATTTTACTACAGTAAAGTTATCACTTAAACATGCGTCATGTATGAGGGAGTCAGGAGTCGGAGGTTTGGGAAATTGAGGAGGCGGAGTCGGGGCTTCGGCTTGCCGACTCCACAGCCCTGATCAAAACCATGGGACTATGCAGATGGACCACCTTCCACAGCTATAACAACCTCCCAAGGAAAGCTTTCTACAAGATTTTGGAGTGTGTTGGTGGGAATCTGTGCCTATCGGCAAAATATAGTCTGTGAGGTCAAGCACGGATTTTGAAATAAAGTCTCACTTCCAGCTAGAGTTCCAGATTATCTTGTGATGTTGAGATCAGGGCTCTCTGCACATCAAGCTCATCAAGCCATGCTTTGTGAGAGTTTCATTTTAAGAAACTTTATGGTTGTGATACCAATTCTGTTCATGGTTTAAATCTGTAACAATTCACATAGTTGGTATTTTAAATTGTACTCTGGATTTTATTGATGGTAAATTTCTCTTATATTTCAATATTTGTTATATATATATTTTATGTATATGCTACTTCAAAATCAAATTTTTTAACTAAAAATAAAATCCTTACCAACCTGAAATCTGGCGATCAGAATAAATCTTTGGATCAATAAATCTTCTCCTGGCACTCGAACATACGGTTGTTCTCCAGGAGTCTCTCAAACTAATTTAGTAAGTTCATCATGACAATTTCCTGTGGCAGAGAGTTCCATAGTCTCACTGCTCTTACAGTAAAGAATCCCTTTCTATGTTCATGTAGAAACATTCTTTCCTCAAGGTGTAGAGGATTCCTCCTTGTTATGGATACAGTCCTTGGTATAAATTGATCAAGAGAAAAATCTCCATATTGACCATTGATATATTTATTAAGTTGTCCCATAGCTATCTATTCTTTAAACTAAACAACCCTCATTCTCATATAATTTCTGGGTATTGTAGTCCACCCCGTCTTTTATTATTTTTGTTGCCCACCTTTGAACCAGAAGAAAAACAGAAACATGGCCATACTCACTGCTAGAAAAGCTGAGATGAGTCTAAACACAGCACAGAGGCAACACAGGCCCCCATGCTATTAAAGAAAAATACCCAGGTGAAGCTGATTGGTGGTAATCCATATATCTCTCCACTAGGTGGACAGAAAACTGCACCTAAAATTGACATCTTTTCACATAGCATGCAAAAAAGCCACAGTACCATAGGTTGGGAGACTATACAGATGCAGAAATACCGGTAAGACAGCCGCTCGCACACCTTCCATGCATGAGGGGGGCGGCTGCTGGTATTCTACTTGCATCCAGTCCCCAGTACTGTTGGGCAAAAAAACTTTTTTCACATACTGGAAAAACATCAAATATGAGGTATTGGTTAACATAATGGCCACTATATTGTAAGCCTGCAAGCCTCCTTCACGGCTCCTCATTTATTGCAGGTCCCTACACTCCCTTAAAATCACAAAATATACAGAAAAAGGGGGAAAAAATTACTCAGAAGAAAAACAGAAACATGGCCATACTCACTGCTAGAAAAGCTGAGATGAGTCTAAACACAGCACAGAGGCAACACAGGCCCCCATGCTATTAAAGAAAAATACCCAGGTGCAGCTGATTGGTGGTAATCCATATATCTCTCCACTAGGTGGACAGAAAGCTGCACCTTAAATTGACATCTATTCACATAGCATGCAAAAAAGCAAAAGCACACCTTTGAACCAGCTCAAGCTCCACTATGCCTTTCCTGTGCACTGGTGTGTAATACTGCACACAATCTTATATGTGTGGTCAGATTAATGATTTGAACAGTGGTATTGCTATTTATTGATATTGCTTTTATTGAATGAATCTATTCCCCTTTTGATACACCACATGATCCTATTTGCCTTGGCAGCAACTGCCTGTTACTGGCTGCTACAATTAAGTTTACTGCCAAGTGCTCTTCCATGTCAGTTCTACCCAATTTCTGCATTTAAGAAGTAAACTTGACATGGAGTTTCCCTTCATACAGTGGGTACGAAAAGTATTCAGACCCCTTTAAATTTTTCACACTTTGTTTCAGTGCAGCTATTTGGTAACATCCAAAAAGTTCATTTTTTTGCTATTAATGTACACTCTGGGATTGTATTGGGCAGGTGATGAGCAGTGCCTGATTTTCTCCACACATACCACTTAGGCCATGTTCACCCAGCTTAATTGTGGGACGTATTTCGCCCCGCAATTACGCTGTGTGTACAGGGGCGGTGGGGTGGGACGGCAGGCAGCACGCCGGCTCCATAAACATGCATTATCCACGCCGTGTATACGTATTGGGCGAGCAGGGAGAGGAGACGTAATCCATAGTTCTCTATGAGAACTGTGGATTACCGTAATGACCGGGACGTATTTCAGCCTGTAATTCGCGCAGTACGGCGCGAGTTACGGACTGAAATACATCCCAAAATAAGCCATGTGAACATTGCCTTACATTTAACATCAAAATGTTCAATCGTCTCATTAGACGAGGGAATCTTATTTCTCATAGTCTGCGAGTCCTTTATGTGTTTTTTTTGCAAACCATATGCAGGTTTTCATATGTCATGCACCGAGAGGCTTTCGTCTGCACACTCTGCCATAAAGCCCCGAATGGTGGAGGGCTGCAGTGATTGTTGACTTTGTGGAACTTTCTCCCATCTCCCTACTGCATCTCTGGAGCTCAGCCACGGTGATCTTGGGGATCTTCTTTACCTCTCTCACCAAATCTCTTCTCCCACGATTGCTTAGTTTGGCTGGATGGCCAGGTCGAGGAAGAGTTGTGTTTGTCCCAAACTTCTACCATTTAAGGATTATGGAGGCCACTGTGCTCTTAGGAACCTTGAGTGCTGCAGAAATTCATCTTTCACTTTTGCCAGATCTGTGCCTTGCCACAATTCTGTCTCTGAGCTCTTTGGGCAGTTCCTTAGACCTCATGATTCTCATGTGCTCTGACATGCACTGTGAGCTGTGATGTCTGTCTTATATAGACAGGTGTGGACCTTTCCTACTCAAGTCCAATCAGTTTAATTAAACACAGCTGGACTCCGATGAAGGGTTAGAACCGTGTCAAGGAGGATCAGAAGGAAATGTGCAGCATGCAAGTTAAATGAGTGTCACAGCAAAGGGTCTGAATACTTATGACCATGCGATATTTCAGTTTTTCTTGTTTAATAAATTTGCAAAAATATCTACATTTCTGTTTTTTTCAAGATGGGGTGCAGAGTGCACATTAATGAGCAAAAAAATTGAACTTTTTTGATCTTGCCAAATGGCTGCAATGAAACAAAGAGTGAAAAATGTAAAGGGGTCTGAATACTTTCCGTATCCACTGTATGTGCAAAAGATTAAATTTGAGTGTTAATCCTCATCTGTCACTTCTCTGTCCATGTCTCCAGCTTATCCACCTGTTCTAGTTTAATGTTCTCTATCATGTGAATTACGCTACACAATTTAGATTCCTATTTTACTGTGCGGTCTATCAGCAAGATCATTAACGGTTGCATGCCTGGGGAACTATAGAAATAGGCCATTCATGAAAGAATACGGACATGCATAACCGTTGTCTGATTTATTATTAAATGACGAGCATGACGTCTTTGGCAGAAAAGTTATTCTTGTTATGAATGTTGCTTAGCTGTTACATTAATTTTTAGTTTTGTCTAGTATTATTGTTACATTGAGACTTGATGGTGAAACCATTTTGCCCACATTGATCGGCGAAATTCTAGATACAAGTACAGCTCTTATGCCATTAAGTACTTAAACTGTTCAGAGGACGTGTGACCATTAGACTTCAATGGTGAAACCAGACAAGTTACAGCCCGATTACGTTTGATATATTGTCATTTACGCTGTATTGTTTTCATTGCAAATGTAAGTGTACTTCCTTGTAATTTAATTTCTGAAAATAATAAAAATATGTTTAAAAAAAAAAGATCATTAACGGTTGACATCAATTTTTAAAGCATTAAAATCATATTATTGCATGTTCACCAATAATTTATGCCTGAAAAAATAAAGTTAATCCTCTTCATGTAGCATCTGTGCATGGATAAAAATCATCCAAGTACAGAATTTTTTTATATTTTTTACTAGAGTGCAAAACCAGGAAGTATCATGTTAAAACAGGCACAAATTGGTGTCTGGGGGTAACTTTTGAATGTTCCAAGGGGCATACATTCTGTGTGACAGAAACGTAATAATGAATGCCTAAACGTTGTTCCCCCTTTTTTGTTTATACAGTTGAAACCAGAAGTTTACATACACTATATAAAAAGACACATATACATGTTTTTCTCACTATCTGACATGAAATCAGAATAAACCTTACCCGCTTTAGGTCAATTAGGATTATCAAAATTATTTAGATTTTCCAAATGCCAGAAAAATAGGAGAGAGAATTTAAGGCATTTTATTACTTTCTGCAAAGTCAAAAGTTTACATGCACTAGGATTACTATGCCTTTAAACAATATGGGACAGCCCATATAATGAGGTCATGTCTTTGGAAGCTTCTTTTTGGCAACATCTGAGTTAGAGACACACATTTGGAAGTATTTTAATGCACACCAGAAATGCACTGCTTCTGTGTTTAACATCATGGGAAAATCTAAAGAAATAAGACAAGACTTGCACAAGTCTGGATCATTTTGGGTGCAATTTCCAGATACCTGAAGGTGCCTCATTCATCTGTTCAAACACTTATACGCAAGTACAAACAAGAAGGAAATGTCCAGCCATCATACCGCTCAGGAAGGAGACGGGTTCTGTGTTTCAGAGATGAAAGTGCTCTGGTCCGACATGTGCATAACAACCCAAGATATGAGTCATTATCCACAGTGAAAAGAGAACTGTATCAGCGTGGGCTGAAAGGCCACTCTGCCAGAAAGAAGCCATTACTCCAAAAGAAACATATAAAAGTCAGAGTAAATGTTTGCAAATGCACACAGGAACAAAGACCTACATTTTTGGAGACATGTCCTGTGGTCTGACGAAACCAAAATTGAACCGTTTGGTCACAATGACAATCGTTACGTTTGGAGGAAAAAGGAAGAAGCTTTGAAGCCTGAGAACACCATCCCAAATGTGGAACAAGGGAGTGGTAGCATCATTTTGTGGGGTTGTTTTGCTGCAGGAGGGGCTGGCACACGTCACAAAATAGATGAAATCATGAGAAAAGAAGATCACGTGGCAATACTGAAGCAGCATCTCAAGACATCAGCCAGGAAGTTAGAGTGAGTGGAAATGGGTCTTCCAAATGGACAATGACCCGAAGCATACTGCCAAACTGGTAACAAAGTGGCTTAAGGAGAACCAAGTCAATGATTTGGAGGAGCCATCACAAAGCTCTGATCTCAATCCTATTAGAAATTTATGGGCAAAACTGAAAAGGCAGGTACAAGGCAACCTACAAACATGGCTCAGTTACACCAGTTCTGTCAGGAGGAATGGGCCAAAATTTCTACCAAATATTGTGAAAAGCTTGTGGAAGGATATCCAAAACTTTGGACCTAAGTCATACAGTTAATGGGCAATGCTACCAAATACTAATGAAATATATGTAAACTTTTGACTTTGCAGAAAGTAATAAAAATGCCTCTCTCTCTCTCATTCTGGCATTTAGCAAATATAAATTTTGGTAATCCTAATTGACCTAAAACTGGTAAGATTTATTCTGATTTTAGGTCAGATAGTGAAAAAACATGCATATGTGTCTTTTTATATAGTACATGTAAACTTCTGGTTTCAACTGTATATACAATGATCCCTCAGCATACAATATTAATTAGTTCTGTTAAATGTTGAGACTAGAACTCTATGGAAAACTGATAATTGGTTCTGCGGCAACAAAATGTCACCCAACAAAATGCGAAATGAGGATTAAAGAAAATTAGGCAGATACGATTATAAATAAAGCAAGTCCTTATATATGACAGTTAGAAAGAGCTGCGGGAAGCTGGAAATCACTTTTTATTTGGAAGGTGGAAACTGTATTCTAGATACAATGTACTAGGAAAAAAGAAAAAGGGCCCATCACCTGGTGCCTGAAGGAGCTGCTCATCTTGGAACATAAGTACAGTACAGTACATATAGCACTGCACTGTACTGTAGAGAGGCACTACTAGACCGCCAATCACTGTATGCACTTCAGTAATACAGATGTTTTACAAGTAAAATGTTCATGATAATTGGCTGGATCAATGTCTGGGAGGGACACTTTGTATGTTGAAACGACACCCAATATACAATGTCCTAGGAAAGACCATTGTATGTTGAAAATATTGTATCTGGAGGCCATTGTAACTTGAGGGACCACTGTAATAATATTATAAAAATTGTGGATTTGTGTGAAGATTGAAAAAAAAAAAACGAATCTATACTATAAATCCAATACAAATCTGCAATACAAGCCACAACACAAAAATTTCAGGTGCGAATTTCATTGCAGATCTATTTTTGTAGACTGTAAGCCTTCGCGGGCAGGGTCCTATTCCCCCTCTCTATCAGTTGCTAGTCATTTATCGTCACCATTGTATTTGTTCAACATTTGTTATGTATGTAAACCCTCCCCCCCTTTGAATGTACAGCACCCTGGAATCAATGGCACTCTAAAATAAATAATAATAATAATAAAGTAAGAGAAATTCCGCAGCTTATTCAACAGAATGAGCAACATCTGAACTATTTAAAAAATTCAGAATACTTTTATAACAACTGCAGCAAGTTCCCATATCTTAATGCATCTTATTTTCTCCAGATGTGACAGTAATTGAAGAAGGCACTGGAACAATAGGTTATGAGGACCTCAACCACTTAGGTCTGGATGAATTAATGTAGACCAGAGGTTATTAGTTATAATCAGATCTGAAAACTCCACGCAGCAGAAATGCTGCAATTGTCGAGAAATTATTATATTGCAGCTCTACAGACAAGCAGACTGCAGCTTGTTGTATTTTCAGTATTAGTCAACTCTACAAGATGTTACCAATGTTTATGGACACTATGCATCAATCCTGCAGGGAAAATGTGAATATAGTTTGTCATGTGAACGCAAATCACTAGGGGTTACGACAACTAAGAAGTTCTCTTGAGAAACAATATTGTCTTACTTTTTGAGTACAAAATTAAAGATCTAAAAAAAGGTTAACAATGAAATAGATTTAAAACTTTTATCTCCTCTACAAGTAGTATAATGGCCAGTACTGCGCAATACTACATAAAACTGTAGAATACATCGAAACGCATAGAAACACCCCGATGACCAGAAAGAGATGGACAAGCAACATAACCATGAAGATTTAAGGGAAATGCAACTTTAATTGGAGTAAAGGCTTGTGCCAGATATCCATAGATGAATACAACATAATGGGCAAAATATAAACACATATACAAGAAGGGTTTCACAAATACTGTTTAATGAAATCACAGTGTTAAGTGAAATTTTAACACTTTTCCTAGAAAATTACAATTATCCATACATCTATAAGGAAAAACAGTCTTCTACATCAGATACACACAGTGCACCCTTAGCTAGATCATCAGTGAGGGAATTAAAACTAAATTTTATGATTTCTAACACTGGCTGAAAAAATTGGTTAGCCTCCTTTTTGGTCTTGTAAAGTAAAAATAAATACATTATTTGTGTTTTACAAGGATTTTGGTGTTTATCATCTTTTTATTTGTTCCAGTTAAAAATTTTTGGGGTGTTTTTCAATAGAGAAGCCTATGAACACTAATAAAATAGAAAAAAAAACATACCTACAGCATGCTGTGTTTTAAAAGAATAGCCACCAAAATGCCTAGAAAAAACAAACAACAGTAGTGTGTTTTATATTTCACTATAGACTTTTGTAACATTTGGCTGCAGCATTTTGATGCGAAGAGACATTTTTCATATATATGAAAAAATATATATGTTATGTGTGAGTGTGAAACCATCCAAAAAAAGATGATATAACCTCTGAATATAAAATATAATTTGTGCCATGATTTTTATACTGGGTACCATATAAATTAAAAATTGCCAATCACTTTAAATGTGTGTTCTGCTAGTGTGAGCCTGTGTTTTTGATCCTAATTAATAAGGCAGTCTGTGAAAATGTATGAAACATTATGACGGTCAAAAAAGTTACCCTATAAAATGATTACTTAAAAACCCTTGTTTAAGTCTTCCAACATACATAGGTTTCCAAAAGAAATGGTGAAGATATTAAATCTCAAAGCTGTAATCAATAAAAGCAAATTATCTAGGTCAGTTCCTATGATAGTTACTGGTTAAAATATTACAGATGAAATGTAACCATAGCACCCTGTTTTCTTATGAAAAGTACTTTTATGGTAATGCACAATATTTTTAAGCAAGAACAATAACTGATGGAGGAAAATCGTTCCCATCTTTGAGGCCAACTTGCAATATATACCACTTTAACTACCAGAGGTCTTCTAGACTTCCATTCCCTGAAGCTGGCTGGATCAGAGGCAAATTTAATGGTTCACTTGCTGCTAAGTAATGTGATATACATATGATCTTCCAAAAACACTGGGATAAGAGGATATAACTGTTCTAAGTACGTTTTTAATTTAGAAATTTTTTTTATCTATTGGCCTAAGGAAGTTGATAAAGCCTATGCTACTATTTTGTGAACATACATACTTCTGTTAGGGGATTGGTTTTCTTATTGCTGGACTCATTCAAGAACCAACCATAAACATAAAAATTGAAACCTATCATTGTCTAGTAACTTGATCAGCAGAAAACAGGTTCCCATTTACTGCACTGCCATAGATATTTTGACTTCAAGTCCATTCCCTTCTGTAGGAAGTGATGCACCTAACTTGGCAATTTCCTAATATACAAACCGAGTTTAACTCTTCAGCTGGGTGTTTTGCATTAGCTAGTTAAATTTTTATCGAACAATGAGCAGATATTAAAATATGCTGACCAAGATAGAATTCGGCCCTTTGGTTGATAGGTCCCATTGCTGCCCAGAGAAATTTACAAATAAGGTTTTTGAGAAACAAAAAGATCCTTATAATTCAACCCAAAGAGCACTCGGCAATTAGTTTTAGCCACTACGGTATTTTAAACAAAGACGACTAGTGTTACATTTCTATTTTAACACTATTATGCACTAAATACTGTCTTCACAAAATACAATCTGACAACTAATATGGACGTTTTCATAAAAAACACTTTCAGATGCTTTCCTAGGACCGCTTCTTTAAATAAGTTATAAACAAGGTTCATGGTGTTTACCTAAATACCAACTTATCAAATATGCAATTCAAAAACTAAACTACTACAATATTGAAAGGAGGAAGTAACACTGTTTTAGAAAAAATACAGGTCCTTTTTATTTTTGCGCAATTATCTTCTGTAAGTTATTCAGACCTATAGCATCCTGCTAGATGGTTTCCATAGGAGGTGCATGGTGCTCTACTTTGTACAACTCAAATTTTATCCAGATGTTGTTTCCTCTTGAGAATGTATGAAGGAGACCGGAAACAATGTGGCATGTTCTAATGTATTTTATAAGTGTGGAGGTATTTGTCCCTAGCAGCATACTGGAGCTTCTACAAAAGAAAAGCTCCGACCAGAGCTTCTACAAAAGCATAGCTCCAAACACACAACACACTGGCTTAGCACTAGGGAGGCATATTGCCTCCCTGCACTACTTCTAGACTCCCTGCTCTGCCATATGCACACGCCCTTATTCTGATCACACATAATTTAACCAATTAAGATAAGAATAGGACAAAGGGTAGTGAATGGCATCTGAGCCATACTTTCAATCCTGCACAATGTACTGTTAATTTTGGCATCAATTTTACTGCATATCCCTCTTTTACTTTCAATTTTGTCCAAAATCCTCAGGAGAACAATATGCAATTTTTGGAAATGGAAAAGGAGGGGATTTTGAAAAAATATAACCTTTTCATTCTACCGTACCTGTAGACCCAGCTGTGACATCAACCCAGGATGGTCCTGGATCTTGTGGTTTAGGTTGTCCCTTGTTAGATCTGTGAGACCTTAACTCCACTCCCTGCTATTTCCCATTGTTATATCCCATCCAGAAGAAAGAGCCAGCAAGTAAGTTTGACACTAGTAGAACTGGGTAAAGGGATTTAAGAACACTGATAACTATTTTCCAGCAATATAAAGTAACCAAACTTCCTGAAAGCAAATGTCCATTTTTCAACATGTCATTTTGAGTTCTAACTAAGGGTCACATGTATGAAACTGTTTAGGTCTAAAACGCACTCTTTTGCCCAAAGTAGCCTATGGGCAAAAAAGTGAGTTTTAGACCAAAACAGGTTCCTACATGTGGCCCTAAGTGTTTATCGGAGCTCTCTTTTTCAAATCTTCTACATAGACATTGATTTAAAGATGATAGGGAGCTAAAGGGCTTACTGTATAATGGTTTATTATTGTGTTAATAATGCAGCAGTATGGTGTTGGCTGCCGCCCACGAGCATATGATAGTTTGAATCTGTGTTAATGCAAAGAATTTGGTGCTAGGTGATCAGCAAAACCTTTAACGATAATTTCTATAATTCAGCACAGCATTTTTAGAATAATTTAAATTATAAAAATTATGTGTAAGGGTGGACATTCACTTAAAAAAAAAAAAAAAAAAAAAGAGAGAGAAAATATAGTAACTTATAAGGAAGCTCCCAAAAAACAATTATGGCTGTAAACAGCATTGCAATCCAGCATGCCCATTATGTGAAGACTGTTCAAAAGCTAAAGTGAAGGAAAACCATAACAAAACAGTCAGTGATAAACTGTTTTGTAATATTGAATTAGGTGTCTTTTAAAGATGACATTAAATTAGTATATACAGTATTTACTTCCCATTATAACCTAAGACTCATCACGCTTCTAATCTATGATGACAGCGGTATCACTACACTCCTACACAATGAAAGACAACGTCGAAATCAAAAACACATGAGAAGGAATTGTAGAAAAGGCTCAGCAATGTGTTTTGTTATGCTTATCCTTCTACCATGGTATCATTGAGAATGAATCCAAAAAAAGGCACAGGGTAACGCTGGCTGACTCTTCTCTTAATCATTTCCAAATACAATAAACTGATCGGTATGTCCATAATTTAAATACATATCCATTTCTCACTTTATTACTTAATGACAATGAATTTAATTTACATTATATAAGTACCATTGCAATGTGTGCAGTATATAACAGAATTGCCAATATTCCTTTCAGAAAAAAAATACTTCTTCACTATATATATATATATTTTTCTTATGTATAAAAAAAATAGACAAAACACAGAACGGAGACATGGTATAGGCTAAAGATCCTGCTTAAACTTCATCTACAGTAGTAACTCCCAAATCAACAGGCATGCTGATATACTAATGAAGTGCAAATATCTTTGGAGTTTTCAATAAAATATATTACAAGAACGTAAGACAGGAGAAAAATAAAAAGGCAAGTACTTCAAGTACAAGGAGCAAGTGGTCCATCTTTAGTGTTTTATTGGCTAGCAGGAAGCCATTTACTTCTTCCGCTGAAAAACATTTGCTAACATTGCACCGGATGTTGTCAACTGGCCCATTTTGTTCAAAAACTTGGTCTTTGTATCTTCGCTCACAAGGCTTGCAGCAATCGACATTGAACTGAAAGAAAGAATCACATAATAGATAAGAAACTAATATAGTACCACTAACATAAATTAAAATGCTTTTTATTTAAAACAACTTCCAGACAAGTCATGCTACGACTAAGGGCTGGGATGCCCGAAACGCGTCAGCCTATGACACGTATATACTCCATGTACATTATGATATTTTAAATTGTACTAAATAAAAGTTTTCTAATTTTTAATTGAGGAGCTGGAGGAAAGAAAAACATTTTTTGCCAAGTGTGTATCACCTAGTTATCCTCTGGGTTTCTCCTTGCTTCGCTAGCAGCCCACGCCTGAGTTTAATTGAATGGGTACCTGAAACGGTGAGCGGTTTGGACTTTTGTTTCACGAACTTCCAGACAAAGCTTAGAAAGCCATTCTGAAAATGAAGCATTGTGGGCTCTACATACTGGTCCAATGTTTAACGCCGGCTTAAAAGGGGTGGTATCATTACATTAAATGGTCTTCAGAATAAGGGGACAGTGAAAACAAACAACTTTGCAATTGGATGTCATTTGCAAAGTTGTCTTGTTTTCACAGTCTGCCTTATCTTTGTTTTCTGTAAACACTGTTCCCCAGTGCCAGTGGGATTCCTCCTCCTTTCATTTCATTGTCTGATGGCTCTACTAATTTACATTCTGTCTGGCCCCTGGTCTTATTCACTGGAGAGTGCATTCCTGCCTCTCTCACTCAGAATAAGGGGCCGGCAACATTTCACTCTGCACAGCCAGCAAAAGCACAGTGACACTGCAGCTCCTTCTACAATCAGAAAACAGCAGAATTGTGCCTCCGTGCCTAAATGCTCCTGCGTGTAAACATAGAAGGGAGACAGATCTGTGCTGCTCTGGATGAATTCATAGAAGACTGGATACAACTGTAACAAACCTCCAGCTGTGAGAGAAGAGATCAGTGCTCTGAGTTCATAGAAGACTGTCTAGACTGAATGCAGGGTGTGCTATGTAAACATACAGCTTTTACAAAATAAGACTGCATAGGGAGAGGAACGACAGAGTGACATGTGGACTCAGAGAGAGAGAGAGGGTGGGGGGGGGGGGGAGCACACTGACTCGGGAGCCAGCATGAACAGTGAAGAGAGGGATGAGGTCATCCCCCCTTCAGTTAAGAAACACCAAGCTGGGAGGGGAAGCAACGCCCCTGGATTTCAGGAACTGAGAAAATGAAGCTACAAGAAAACAGTCAAACTGATAAAGCAATACATCCCCTTTAAACTAATACCTTACATTTATTTGATAATTTTAAGAGATTTGCCATCCTAAAATGCTGTTGGCCATCACGATAGCCCTCTGCTCTAATAACAGAATACACATGTCCTAGCAGCAACTGCCAAGGTCATTTAGGGAAAAAATAAAAACTCTGGTATATAAAAGAATTGTACAAAAAGCGGTAGAAAAACTCACTTCTAACCCTTCTTTTCAGCGCCTGACTTGGACAGAGACCAAACGTTCCAGGTTGGAGCACGAGCACACGACGGCATGGAAAACAGATTGGCCGGAAAAAGACAAGCTGAGAGCATTCTGGAATGAGAGCAAGAAAAGCTGAGAGTAGATAGAAATATGCAAAGTGCAATTCAGTAAGGGCAACAAGGAAATGGAGAATACTTTGGAGTAGACAGCAATAAGATTTGAAGAATGTTCTCAGCCAGCTTTTAACTCTCCAGTACTGTATCAACATGCTCCATCAGCAATCTGGAACGTTTGGGTTTACTCATGATTGCATACGACAACAATTTCAAAGACTAACAGCAGAATGAAAATTTCTTAAGCTATATTGGAATTATTTATATGGTACAACCAAAGTATGTAGACAGACATTTCTCTAGGTTATAATAGGAAACAAAAAAAAAACAGAAGCATAGAGTGCTTCCTTGTTTAGGATAGCCAAAGTGACCAGATGTGAATGAAGCCTCACCTTACAGTGTTGTGCTAGTCATAACACCTGAATATGTATGTGATAACAAATCTATGATGCAGAGCACAAGGGACAACCTTCTCCGCCAAAGCAAACCCCCACCATAAAAAATGGAAAAAAAATTGGAATAAAAGTTTTAAGGAATGTGTTTAGGCGTAATGCATTCCTTTCTTCAAACTAAATAAGACCTATGTACATCTGTAATTTTTTTTCCTATTTTATGGTTTGTGGTGGATCTCTCTGTGCTGGAATAAGGACATAATGCTTGAAGGTCACATTCCTAAGATTTGTCAAACATGAATATATCATGAAAAGATATATTATGTGAGGAAAATTTACTCAAAAATGACAAGTCATCCCCCCTCCAACTTCATAACTCAAGTCACTCAGATTGCAGAAATCACTCACAACATGTCCCAGGAATCCATTAATTATGCAGGTGACATGTAGCCCCAGCTAACAAAGGACAGAGGGGAAGCCACCCTAGCAGGAAGTCAGCACATGAAAGAATCTTCATTTAAATTCATTATTACCTGACTCCTGCTGAAACACCTGGGCTCTCACAACAAAAGGGCTGGGAGAAGGCCAGGCACCGATATTTCATAAAGATTTATGGGACAGCCGTTCATAACGGGTTTACCCCGGTTTCATATTTTAAAATATGAAACTTTCCACATGTCCCGCTGCCACACCCGAGGTTCTAGGATGCAAGGGAAGAGAGAAATACAAAGCTGGCCTTAGAAAGACAATAGGATAGGTATGTCTGGTGCCAGGGCGTTGATTAGGCCCATCCGGGTCTGATGGTGCCACTGGCTCAGTTCTGCCCCAATGCCCTGCCGTGTTACGGTCCATTTTGTGTTTCAGTCAAAAACTGGCATGGCAAGAGAGAGGAGTTTGTAAACCGTCCCAGGGGTGTGAGGGGGAGTGTAGGGGGGCTGCGATGTGGGCTGTCCCGTTACGGTTATAAGCAAAAGCCCAGGTTTGCCCATGGTTGCTTTCAGGAGGGGGGTACCCTACACCAGCCTTCCAGGAGCACCCACACAGAAGCAAGGCCACATTCACCTCCCCATGTGGGCCCAGCACCAAGCCAACCTAAGTTAACTAAGACACATCTTGCTGCCTTTGTTTGTAACAATATATTTGCACCTCTGACCAATATCTGTATAGTATTGTCCCTATGTATATATTGACTGTCTAGTGCGCCCTCCAAAGCAAATTAAATCTATAAACTTTAATCTGGGCTAGTCTGTCTTGATCATCAACCTCACCCGCCTTATATTCGGTCTTTTAAATATAGCTACCCCAAGGCTGGTTCCTGGCCTTGCTACTTACAAACTTTAAACCTTTAGAGCACTGTAAGCCTTGTAAACTACTATTTAAACTAATCACCACTAATGTCCACCTAACAGGTTGAGCTAGGAACAACAGAGCCGATATGCCAATCACTGTTGTAGACCCACCCACAGCCTAATCAGGAAGTGCAGTCTGAAGCTGACTAGGAGGCAGCGAAGTCAAACTGTACTTACGAATGTTTCCTATGAAATACACAAAAAATGTTGCTTGCTCCCTGGGTACTATAATATGGAAGAATACTCCACTAGAAGCACTGCTTATTTTTGCAACAAAAAGCTGTATAAAGGCGCCATATTGTAACACAGAGTGCCTACAGCTTCACAGTACAGAACCAAAAAGGATTCTGTATGCTGCTATACAGGTTTCATGCATATAGTTCTAAAGTAAGTCTTGTGCACGCTGAAAAGCTACTTGATTACCAATAAGAATTCACCTAAATTAAAGAGGTTTTCTCACGACGCTGTTTCACTTACTCTGTTTCAGGCTGTGGGTGGTTCTACAGCAGTGATTAGCATATACAACTTCTATGGAGCCATTACTCCGACAATGCAGCTAACACGTTAACAGATAAAGCCATGATTTTCAGTCCTCAGAGTACATGGACTGAGATCAAAGCAAAAAAAGTGCTGCACTCTGAATACAGAATACTACAGCGCTTTCGTTGCACTCTAATACTTTGCAAACCTCAGAAAAACCATTTCAAATAAAATCTGGAAGGAATAAGTAAAAAGAGGAACCTACAGGAAGGGAAGCAAAGTGGAACGTAAGGGAACTTCCCTTTTCAGGACAAGACTAATTCTTATGTTCTCTACAGTAATGCACACATAATGGGCAACTAACATAATGTGGTGAAACTCCGCTTTTAAATCTGCATGCATTCACTATATAAACTGTAGGTTTAGTAAGTAACTATTGTGTCCGATTACTTTTTAGACTTACAACTTATACTGAAAACTAATCACAGAAATTTGCAATTAAGTCAACCTAAGGAACTCTACAATAAAAAGCAAAAACATAAATACAATCAGGTGCATTACACGTTATCTAAGAATTTTTTGTCTGCAGGGACATCACTGCTTATAAAACCAAAAAATAACTCTCGAGTTGGTAGCACCAATCTAAATCCCCTAATATTGTTTTTGGAGTTAATACGATGTCCCTTTTATGTCAGATATACAGTGTATTCATTATGTAAACATTAATTTTGGAGCGTCTTGATGAGCTAACATCACTGAACAATGGCAAAGTGATTTCTATTGTTTTCATGAAGAGTAACAAAATAAGTTAAAATATATCTCCACAAAGGAAAGGAAACTGAACTCTATTTTTATCTAAAAATGTAAAATAAACTTTCATGAAACAAAAGAAATATTAGTATGTAAGAGCATATTGATGAGTACCTCCAATTTAAAACAACTTTACATAAATTTAAGTACAAGCAAAAATAAGAAACTTTGTAATATTTATTTTTCCCCAAAAAATGCTTCCTTCTTCACTAATCGGCCTCATTTTCTGCAACATTCTTATCTGTTCACTCTACCATAAATCACTCACAGAATCCTCTTGCAGAGAAGATTGGAACCATCTTCACTGAGAGATCAGGTTACAGCTGCTGATACAAAAGGCTATTGACAGAGGAGGGAGGAGGTGAGAGAGCGAAGCACAGAGATGGTGCTGGCTGTATTCTGAGTGTTTATCACACCTCTTTGCTGGACTTACAGCTGCACTGCTCCTTACTGCTTTTGTAATGTCCTCCATGCTGCTGCTTGTGCGTAAAAGTCTCCTGCTTCCAGTTCCTCTCCCTCCTCTCTTCATAGATTTCTACAAGAAGCTGAGCTCCCAATTATTAATTTGAATCTATTCTGCACAAAAGAAGGACCTTAGCCTCACATAGTGAAGAGATAAGAATATCGGTGGGTTGGAGGAAAGGAGGCTGTTACAAGTGTGTTCACACCATAGAGTTTGATGGCATATCACTAGGATATGCCATCAAAGTAAAATAGGTGCAGGTCCCACCTTTGGTGATCCTGCACCTATCTCAGGAATGGGCACCCCAAAAGTTTTGGCTGAGAATAAGAAGCTGGCTGAATGCGACACTCGGTTGTACTCAGAACTCTTATAGAGCAGAATGAAGAGTCATACGTGATGGCTTCCCATTCTTAGCTGCACCTTTTGGGGGCCCGTTCCAGAGATAGGTTCGGGTCCCATAGGTGGGACCTGCACTTATCAGAATTTGATGGCATATCCTGGTGATATGCCATCAAACTCTATGGGGAGAAAACCCTTTAAGTAAATAAACAAGATATATTGCAACTGTTTGTAGCACGTGTAATATTCCTGATTACTAAGGCATTTAGCTTGTTTTCTAGATATTGAAGAGTTTGTAATCTGTTGTGTATTGAGAAAAGTAATGCTAATAATGAATAGAAAACAACAGACCAAGAATGATTCAGTATAAGGTTTATTGGAAATATTTGAAATGAAATAAGAAGAAAAAAAAGAAGAATGGAGGAGTCAGAGCTTTGTTCTGGCACAAATGGAGTGCATGTAGCCAAAAACACAATCATATCACACAAATACATAACCCCCAAATTATAAATACCCTCCTATCTAATTTTTAGAAATTCAATTCAGCCTCTCTATTTATAGATCTAAAATAGGTTAGATCCCAGTGGATCCTCTACTGCCACTTATAATTGCTACAATTGCCAAACACTGAAAATAACTGAAAACTGGAATGGTAACACCCAGTTGACCGAATCACATTCTAGAAGGCATAACAGAGGAACAGAACAACACACTTATAAGAGAGAGATGGTCTTCCTTGAAGGGGATGCTCACCTCGTAAAAAAAATATTTCAATATCACCTGGGCCCGCAGTAAAATAAATGTAACTTATTCTGACCCTCCTCTGGTCCCTGGTTCTAGTGGCACCTCTCCAGTATTGTGTTGACACGCTGTAATATACGAACGAGGTGGTCACTGCAGCAGCCGCTCATGGGACTTTAGTCACTTGTCTCTACTTACATCATTGTTCCGAGCCGTTTACTTCTGAACGTTGATGTATATTAGTGGCAATTGACCAAAGCAGCCAATCGGCAGTGGTGACATCCCTGTTCGGAAGTGACGGCATGTGAAAAAAAAACTGGGGAGATGAGCTGCTGGAACTCGGAGGGAAGTCAGTTATTGAAATGTTTTTTTTACAAGGTGAACAACCCCTTAAAGGCAATATTTAGGCAATAATAAAAGTTTCACTGCTTTGTTCTTATGGAATCTAACCTTTTAGTTCTGAAGTTTCTTTTCATTTTCCACCTAACTTTACTGTAGATGTGTGGGTACTAAATTAATATGGGCTAAATGGGGAAATTAGTCATGTTGCATCTTTGTCAGCATTTAGTAATTTTCATATGTTGACTCTAAGCGCATTTTATTCTCACCGATTGTTTTATCTTTAATTCAAATACATAACATCTGGTGGCAGTAGCCAAGCATTTAGTTTGGAAATGTACAAATACAAATGATCATATAATTATTTAATGTAAACTAAAATCGCAGTACATCGTGTTTTTCGGGAGCTCACGCTGATACGCACATACTCCCACAGCGCGGGGGAGCCGGAAGCCCGCAGGCCCCATTGACCTCCATTACACGTGGCGTGTATTCACGGCAAGTAATTGACATGTCACTTATCTCCCGGAGCATACAATACGATCGTATTGTACGAGCAGGGAGAGGAGGCGTAATCCATAGTTCTCTAGGAGAAATTACCCCGTGTGAACATACCCTTACCTTTAACACTCTTTGGAAGAGCTGGGGCTGCGTAAAATGTCCACCAAAAAATTACAGGATAGGTAATTTTTTAGGGTGCATTTCACCCCTTAATTTCTTTCAATGACTTGTACATTCCTACCGCAATTTAAACTTTACAGTTTTAGAAGAAGTAACTGGCAATACGGTAGATTTACTTATAGTCGCCAAGACAAAGTCAATCCTTAATGAATAACATGGCCACCTACCCTTGAGGTTCCTGGACGGTCTTGTTTTCCACCTTCTGCTCACATTCTTTAATCATAGAGCTTAAAATAACCTGACAAAAAAATGACAAAGCATAATTATCAAAGCATTGCTGCACATATTCAAATACACATGCCTGCGAGAAAAACAAGTTGTATTGATAATAGTGTAACATAACTCAAGATCAGCATTGTTTAGCTTTAAGTGGATAAACTTATCCATGAAAATTAATTATATTCTTATAAATACCGCAAAGCAGTGTGTATCAAAGCCTACAGACATTACAAAATATTATTAAAATGAGGACATGTATTTCAGTACAATGGGGAACAATGATAATGACAACTACACCAGAAAGCTGTTGCAATTTTTCACCAAAAAATACTGGAGCCATGCTTTAAACCAGGGGTTCCCAACTCCAGTCCTCAAGGCCCACCAACAGGTCGTGTTTCTGGCTTTCCTTACTATTGCACAGGTGATATAATTGTTGTTAGTGCTTTCTGTGGGATATCCTGAAAACATGACCTGTTGGTGGGAGGACTGGAGTTGGGGAGCCCTGCTTTAACCCCTTAAGCCGAACGCCTGAAAAGTAGTTAATGACCAGAACATTTTTTTAGTTTTTGCTTCCTTGCGTTTAAACAGTTGAAACTTTTATATTTTTTCAATGATGCAGTTGTATGAGGCCTCGTTTTATTCGAGACAAGTTGTACTTTATCGGGGAATAGTTTAAGTTCACTTATAAATAATTGCAGTATTTTTTTTTTTTTCTTTATTTTTTTTACACCATTCACATTTCACACTTAACTTGTTAGATTAATTCTACAGGTTATTACGGTCGTGTGGATACCAAATATGTGTAGTTTTTTTGTGTGTGTAATTTATGCACAATCATTTTTAGGAAATATTTATTTTTATTTTATTATTTCTTTTTTTTATTCTTTTTTTTTTTTTACACTTATGTTTTTTCTTTACTTTTTTTAATTCAATGAAGGGAGAACTGTTTTACATTTTTTTTTTTACATTTTGTAATGTATTAGCATATTCATATATGCTAATACATTATAATTGTGTCAGTTTGACACAGGCAGTGATTAGGACAGCACACAGTGTGTCCTGGTCACTGGCTTCATACACAGACAGCTCTGGGGCCACTCTAGGTCCCCAGGGCTGACTGTGCAGCCGTTCCCCGGGTTCTGTCGGGTCACCGGGCCTTCCGATCACCCAACAGAGCAGGGGAACCCTTTGATTGCGCTGCGGTAACGCACCGCCACAATCAAAGCGTTAAAGCACTGGGTTACGGAGGTTTCCTCCGCTCCCCAGTGCTCCCAGGAGATGCTCTGGGATCGGGGCTGTGTAGTACAGCCCCGATTCCAGCGCAGCTACGGTGCCGGGCGCCGCAAACTCAGATTTCTGCAGCGACACCAAAAGACGTCGCTGCAGGACGAACGACCCGCACCAGCCTACGTCAAGAGTCGGCGGGCGGTCGTTAAGGAGTTAAACCATACTTATTATGTGTTTTAGACAGTTTTTAAACATTTCTGCATTATGTCTGACAAAAGGGACTTTGGTAAAATCGGGCCTGACAGTCCGTGTGGGAGGCAAAAAAAAGTGCCAAAATTTTGGCACAATTAGTGCTATAAAGTAGACCAATTAATAGAAGGGGGAAATGTAGACTAGACAGTCTGTGCATGCGCCAGATGATAAATGTAGTGCATTTTAAGACTAGCCAGTCTAAGTTTACACAGTCTAAGTATTGGAAAGTATTGATAAGTGTGTCCATTAACAGTTACACTTTATTATCACTGGAGACTGGATTGGAAGTGCAACACTCTATTCATGCTGCAGTTCTCTGCACAGCCGGCTGACTGGGAACACTATGGTGCAGGAAAGCCTAGATGGGTATGCAGCAGCAGTAAACATTACCTATGTTTATCACCTAAGAGGAAGCATCATGTGTGAAATGTACCTTGCGGTTGAGGACTAAGCTTAAGCTCAGTTCCAGTGTTTGTTTTTCCTAGGATCTGTGACTTATAGGGGTTTTCTCACTGTATAGTTTTACAGAGCTACCGGTGCTGTGGGTGGGTATAGCAGTGATTGGCATATCAGATCTGCTGTTCCAAGCTATTCCTGTGACATGAGTGGAAGAGATTTAAAAAGTGCATTACACAATGAACTTGTGGTTCCGAAACGCACCAGCGTCTATCATGCATTTACCTTAACCTTGTACCTTTTTAAAGATCTACATATATATTTTTTAATGCGTTAAAACAAAATATTTTTCTTTTACGTATAGGCTGGTGTTTACCTCAACCCTGACTTTGTTTGCAAGTAACTTCAGCATTACACAAGGCTGTAGAGCTTTAATGAGTGAAAACTTGTCACTTAGGGAAACAAAGTCCGTTAATAGAGATAAGACTCTGCAGTGAGTGACTTACCGTAGACGGAACGGACTGACTGATGGCAGCTTAGAGCAATGAGAGATAAGAGAGCAGGGAGTAGAGAGGAGAGGTTGTTGGTAACCAGAGAAACTTGTGGGCTTTAAGAGGAGATAAAATCTTCTGTATCTCCTGACCAATGGAAAATCAAAACAACAATGTATTTGGTAATGGTCTTCATTTACCTTTCCCTACATGTTAAAAGCCAATCATTGTACTGAGAAAACCCCTTTAAGGGAGATATTTATATGCTAAACAGTAATGCTACAGACATAATGGTATTGTAATTAAACCTTGAAAGAGAATCAGGCTCAACTAGCTACTAATGACTAGTTCAAACCTACTGGTATGAAGTAATATTAATTTTAACTGTGTATGACCTAATCTTTGTACTAAGTAGAGTGTTTTGCAAATCCTCTCCAGGGACAAGAGGCCAAAAGATCACCATCTGGCTTATGTTTAATGTACCTCTATACAGTATTTGTTCATGCACCATATGTGCCCTGAGAGTATACTATTGATGATGTGTTGTAGTTACTTTAAATGTATATGTAATATTGACAATGTTATAGACTCCATAAATGAACAGCTATAACAGAAAAAGAGATCCAGTGTTAAAAGCAGTTGATCAAACGGAAGCCACTGATGATCTACTAAACGCATAGCAGCCTGTTTCTTCGGGTAAAGGGGTATAAAAGCTTGCGCAGAAACCAAAAAAAGTATCACACCTTCGAAATGCAGCGTTAGTGACCCTTTGTCTAGCACAAACTATACATGTATCCTGCAGAACTGCATCTTATTAGCAAATTGTGGTCTGCTCAAGAATAAAATGTGCTTCCAGAAAGGTGATTTCCACAAACCTGTTTTTGGATACTGTGATCCACTATGTGTTATTTACACATATTTTTACTGCAAAACGTAAAACTATGTTTTGATTAAAATTCTATTTTATCATCGATGCTCACATGAAGATTAAAAACCAAAAAATACAATACATAGATTACACATCCCTTGATAATCAGTTTACAACCTGCTCCAATTTACAGAAGAAGTTTTCAGTTGGCAATGGATGTTCTGCTTTCTCTCTACACTTGTACACACTGGCTTGTGTGTACCTTCTTCCCTAATTACAGCTTGTGGGAGCCGTGCTCCTTGCTTATATTGGTCAAATGACTCCCAGGCTGCCAGTACATGTAGTGGTTTTGTACAGTGTAATCCCTGTCCACATGGCACACTAGCACTACTTGGCAGTCAGGTGTCGAATGAGGGCCTTCAGATCTGCTATAACTGTATGCCTATTGAGCCCTGCCAGAAGTAGTGCCTAATAGGATGCCTATCAGTTTTACACTGACAAGCATAATACATGTGCTGCATAACGAGTGCAGTGCAGTATATGTGATTAAATGGTCGCATGTTTAAGTACCTAAGTAGAACTAAAGCATAATGAAATAAAAAGTGTAATTTAGATGTACATAAATAAAAAAGAAAAACAAGTTAAAAATAATGCCATTTTTCCTTTATTTTTTCCCTATTTATAGAAAAAAAATTAAACACCTATACATATTTCCAAATCCTTAATGTTAAAGCTACAAGTCTTTTTGCATAGAATAGCCCCTCATACAGCTCAGATAAAAAAACAAAACAAAAATACACACATCATGGATATTGAAAGCTAAACAGTTTTCTTGTGCAACAGCAAAAAGACAAAGCTGAAGAAATCGGATATTGTTATAAAATTATACTGACCTAGAGATTAAAGTTATCATTATGAGAGTTTTACTGCACACTAAATGCTGTAAAATTCAAAGCAAAAAATGGCAAAACTACTTCTGTTTTTCTCTTCCAAAAAAGAATAAAAGTTAAGTCAATAAGTTAGGATTATCTCAAAACCGTCTAATTAAAAATAAATGTTGTTCTGTAAATAACAAGCCTTAGTATTATTGGAAAAATTAAAAAAAAGTTGTGGCTCTTGTAAAATGATCCTGTAAAAACAGAAAAATTGCCTAGAAATTAAAGTCATGTCACTAAGTGTTAAAAGGCTTTGAAAGAACAATGAAATCCCAGCAACTATAAAACTCAACTCAGACATGATGTCGCTTTAGAGATTACTTACCTCATGTTCAGGGGACAGATGTTCCATGTCAAGACGCAGACACCTGAGACCTGGTAGAAAGTGATTTACCATCAACTCTTCTGATATGACTGATATATGAGTTAAAGGAATCAAAACATATATTTATATAATCGTCGGGTGATTCTGACTTCATACTGTGTATACGGCCATTATAAATTGCTAACATGTGAGATATGAAATAGGTATGAAACACAGGTTACTTCATGGTGTAGAGCCTTAGCTTAATGAGTGAGACCAATCTGTAGCCCTTGAGAAATTGTGTGTGTGCTACTAGGGCTTTCCAATATTACTTCTTCCTCACTAGTTAACAAAGAATCCCTTAAAATACAAGTATCCTGTTTATAATCTGGAATAATCTATAGAACTCAGGTGGGTTGTAGGACTGTGTAACCTGTGCAGTTGCAAAGGAAATATCATCGGTCACCATTAAATAGGGAGCAAGTGCTCTTGAGCACCCAGACTTTGACCACATTTTTGCATTGGAACACGAATTGCATAACGTCAAACATTATTCTTTAGGCAACTATATGGTAAAGCACTATAGGTGTTTAAGCCAATAACATGGGCAGTATCTGCTACATCAAATGAATGGGGAAGCACCTGTAGAAACTACTGCACAGGTAACCAACCAATCCAAGGCCAGCCCTGTATATAATTTTAGATTCTGAAACACGCGATATGGTGACTCCCTATGTGACGTCTGGGACCACAATACGGTTTACGGACAAAGATTTCTCAAGGTAATGGACAGATGCTGGAATTTCTTCTAAAAAGTATATTAGAAACGCATGGGGGTGGTATACCGGGGGAGCATCAAAGCATAGCCTATGTCAGAAGGCATTTTTTTTTTTTTTTTTGTCTTTTGTTAGCTAAAGCTTTATCTAGGAAAGGCCTGAAAAACATATGGCCCCACAGGCTGCTTACGGTTCGTTAAAAGATTTCTAGTGTCCCAAAAACCATACCGCGAAGAAGCACGACTTGGTTGTTCCTAGCCAGTTTGGGGGCAGTCACAGCTGGTTTGGAGGCATTCCTTAGCAATCTCGGGGTGTTACTGGTCAATCTGGGAGTGGTCCTGAGTGGTTTTGATCCCCCCCCCCCCCTAATCTCCTGCCAGGTTGGGCAGGTCTGATCTAAGACAAGGCTCCCAATTCACCTGCAAACTTTTTAAATGGTAAATAGCAATTTCTGAGAATCGTTACCAATTGTGATGGCTGAAGCCGGGATGACTCACCGATTAAAGGGGTTGTCTCACTACTTTGATTCATCTTACTTCAGTCCTGTTTTCTTGGTTTCACTTTGAAATCAGGGGCGTGTTTACTGGCTTCCACTAGGCTGCAGTAGAAGCCAGGTCTGTAGCATATATTACAAAGTGACTTGTTTTTGTATGATCTTTACCATAAAAAGCAATCCTGGTAGTGAGACAACCCCCTTTAAATAAATCCAATTGGACAGTGTAAATAAATTCCATAAAGACCTATCTCTATGCCACCAAACTGATCTAAGCAAAAGATGTAACAAGCAAGAAAAGGTTTGCAGAATAGATACGAGAATAGAACAACATAAACTGTTAATGCAGGAGAACAAATGAGGAAGGTGTTGGGAAGGAAGCAGCTATTGATTGACACATCAGTGGAACTTCTCGTTTATAGGCACAAGCCAACCATTTATAATAGAGATATCATCAAAGTCTTGCACAATTCATGAGCTAATTTTAAACCGAGTGTCCAGGAAGTCCTGTGGCGGCAACACTTCTCAAATACAGAACATTAATTTCCTGTAGCACGAGACAGTAGTTTAACACTCTTGCTTGCGTTGAAGCATTAGCGGAGTCCTCGCTGGCACCATAGAACTAGAAGTATATCCTGGTAAACAAAGAAATAAAAGTCTTTGCAGCTCTTTCAAGAACAGCATTTTTTTTAATTGAAGGCACATTTAAGATGCCATGAAATACTTTGACTGGCTAGCTGACAAAAAGCATCGGCTAGGACTTAACGCTTTGTCTGACAGTCAAAACAGCTCAAGTCCTTTTTTTAAAGGGGCAGTCTACTTTTTTATGGCTTTAATTTATTATGTATATAATAGAAAATCATACAATTTTATAACATAAAAGTAATAAAAAGTTTCTTCCTGTACCTTTACACCAATTCAATAGGTCCCTATCTAGAGAAAAAACATGGTACAGCCCACATTCCTGTCCATAGCATGGCTCTTATGGGCGATCTATATGGACTAACCATCAGTCATATTACCTCCTGACTTTGTTTGTAACAAGGTCACATTACATCTATTGAGTAACCAAACAGGAATAATGGTGGAAACTACGCCAGCACCATCCTGCGCTGTAACCGCCGAATGTTAGCTACAATTAGCACCTAACACCAGTGCGGCTTTGTAGTGGGCTTGTGCTGTGATTCTGTTGCAAAGCCGCTTACCGACATTAGGACATACTCATATGTCCAATGTCAGTAAGGGGTTACTTTGCAAACTTGTTTACTCTCTGAAGAGATGCAGGGCTATTAATTACACATGTAACTTGCTGTTAACAGCAGGGATCAGAGCCAGCTCCATCCCCTGCCGTTTAACCCATCTTGATGCACCCCTTTTTATTATTTACATAATACAGAAGGGTGTGCAAGCGATGGAACCCCCTAGAGGAGAAGTACTCTAGGGTCCTAAAACTGTAAAAATATTTAAAAAAAAGAATAGAAACTATTAAAAGTTCAAACCACCTCAGTTTGCCATTTTAATAAAAAAACAAATAAAACATGTTACACATAATTGGTATCGCCGTGTCCAGAAAAGTCTGATCTACTAAAATATAACATTTATCCTATATGTGGAACACAGTTAAAGAAAAAAAATTCCAAACTCTAAAATAGAATTTTTTGGTCATTCATGTCCTCAAAAAGTCGCATGTATCCCAAAATGGTACCAATAAAAACTACACTTCAGCCCGCAACAAATGCACTCAATCAGGTCTATGGGTGGAGAAACGAAGAAGTTATTGGTCACAGAAAATGGCGATACAAGACAAATTTCAAAAGCGAGAATGTGTTTATGTTTTAAAAGTACTAAAGCATAACCCCCACAAACATGGCACAAAGCATCTTTTTTCACATTTCACCCCACTTACAATTTCTTTTTTTGGTTTCCCAGAACATTAATTGGTACAGTCAATGGCACCATTAAAAAGTACATCTTTTCCTGCAAAAAAAAAAAAAAAACCCTTATATCAATATGTAGACTAAAAAATACCAGAAGTTATGGCTCTTGGAAATTGGGGAGAAAAAAAATGAATGTGACATGAAGGGATGAGCCCGCTTTTTAGAATGTGCTGTTCCATCTTCCAATTTAGTAGGACAAGTGCAATCGGATCACTAACTTTTTAGAGTTCTTTCCATTACTGTGAAACCTAGTTGTGACAATGTTTAAAGGGGAGCTTTAAGATCTGGCAAAATACGGTTGATGGACAGCTTTTTGCCCATTTGCTTTTTCCCATAATAGGCAAATAGCGGCTTATCAATGGTGTTTTAAAAAGGATAGCAGCTATTCATGAATATTGTAGACTACAGAGTGTCCACAGCTACTAAACAGTGATCTTAGGCAAACTACTCCATAAAAGAAAAAAAGTGAGAAGGCCGGACAACTTTTTTCTGCTCTTAGATGGGGCAACATAAATACGGTGACAAACTCCCTTTAAGTTAAACCACATATAAAACTCTGAAGTCGGACAGGACTCTGGTTCGTGGCCGTCCACATGACTATAGTTCTTCTTTCCTTGGGGATATCATATATACTTGATCTAGATACATCAAATAGGCCACGCTGTTTGTCTAACCAGTAAAAGCTCTTCAATACGCTTTCCCAGGAATGCCCTTGGTCGACAATGAGTTATGTTCTTGTTTATGGGTTTTCTTTGTTTTGTTTTTTCTTCTTTCTGTCCTCTTTTTATCATTGTAACCAATCTATCTAACCTATGCTCAATTTTGGTACAATTTAAAGTGATTTTTGCTAGCTCCTTTGTGAGAAATGCATGATTTTATGTATTAATCTGTTGCATTGAATGTTTAACAATGATGCATGACTGAGTTCATTGACTATAACGGAGTTGGACCTATACATTCTCTCAAGCATACAATATTGTTTTCCATTTGCCTACTAGCTTTGTTCCCAAGGCACTGTTATAATTACTGTATGTCTATGTGAATGACTTATATATGATATGTTTTTTGGACAGTTTGTCTTTTGATTTTCTCTTTTTGAAAAATTTGTTAAAATAAAGATTCTTTGAATATGAAAAAAACAAACAAAAAACTTTGAAGTCCACACCTTCAAATACAAACAGTACCTCACAAAAGTGAATACATCCCTCACATTTTTGTAACTATTGTATTAACTCTTTTAAAGGGGAAAATAATGAAGATATGACATTATGAAGATATGGCAAGTAGCCAATGTACAGCTCATATAATAACACACAGCTATCAATATCTAAAATGATGGCAACAAGTGAGTACACACCTAAGTGAAAATGGACAAATTGTCTCAAAAGTGTCAATATTTTGTGTGGACACCATTATTTACCAGCACTGCCTTAACTTTATTTGGTATCCTTGTAATCCTCTTCCAATCCTACATGGCTACATCACGGAGCTGGTAGATATTAGAGACCTTGTGCTCCTCCACCTTCCGTTTGAGAATGCCCCACAGATGCTCAATAGTGTTTAGGTCTGGACACATGCTTGGCCAGTCCAGCACCTTTACACTCGTTTTCTTTAGCAAGGCAGTGGTCGTCTTGGAGGTGTGTGTGGTGTTATCCCCATGTTGGAATACTGCCCTGCGGACCAGTTTCGAAGGGAGGGGATCATGCTCTGCTTCAGTACGTCACATTACATGTTGGTATTCATAGTTCCCTCAATGAACTGTAGCTCCCCACATCCGGCAGCACTCATACAGCCCCAAACAATGACACTCCAACCCCCATGCTTGACTGCAGGCAAGACACACTTGTCGTTGTACTCTTTACCAGGTTGCTGCCACACACGCTTGACACCATCTGAACCAAATAAATTTATCTTGGTCTCATCAGACCACAGGACATGGTTCCAGTAATCCATGTCCTTAGTCTACTTGTTTTCAGCCAACTGTTTGCAGGCTTTCTTGTGCATCATCTTTAGAAGAGGTTTCTTTTAAGGATGACAGCCATGCAGACCAATTTGATGCAGTGTGCGGTGTGTGGTCTGAGAACTGACAGGTTGACTCCCACCTCATGAATCTTGCAGCAATGCTGGCAGAACTCATACATCTATTTTGAAAAGACAATCTCTGGATCTGATGCTTAGCATGTGCACTCAACTTCTTTTGACCATGGCAAGGCCTGTTGTGAGTGGAACCTTTCTTGTTATACCACTGTATGATTTTGGCCACCGTACTTCAGATCAGTTTCAGGGTGTTCGCAATCTTCTTATAGCCTTGACCACATTTATGTAGAGCAACAATTCTTTTCTTCAGATCCTTAGAGAGTTCTTTGCCAAGAGGTGCCATGTTGAACTTCTAGTGATCAGTATGAGAGAGTGTGAGAACAATAACATCAAATTTGACACACCTGCTCCCCATTCACACCTGAGACACTGTATCACTAACAATGAACATGACACAGTGGAGGGAAAATGGCAAACTGGGCACAATTTGTCCATTTTCACTTAATGGTGTACTCTCTTTTGTTGCCAGCAAATTACACATTGATGGCTGTGTGTTATTTTGAGGGCACACCAAATTAACACTTTCATACAAGCTGTACACTGACTCCTTTACACTGTAGCTAAATGTCATATCTTCAGTGTTGTTCCATAAAAAAAAATACTGTTTAGAAATGAGGGGTGTACTCACTTTTGTGAGATAGTGCATTACTGTTCTATGATATTTGCAACATAGTATATGCTTGTTAATTTCAATGCAACAGACGAAAAGGGTCAAAATTAAAAGGACTTTATTAAAGGTGTGTGTAAATTTTACTGCGGAGAGCATAGGCTCTGTGTTGAACCTTGATTCACGGAGCACATATCTCACTCAGGGTCTCCTGGATTGAAATACATAAAATGTGTCAATGGCCAGGAAACATTTATATGTATTGTGCCTTGACCAATGACAGCATCAAATTTCTAACTGTTAAATTACCACTAAAAAAAAAAAAAAAAACCAGTGCAAATTAGAAAATGTAGTTGTTGTAGTTTAGTTAGATTGATTAGGTTACAGTCTCTCCAGTAATAGGACTATTGGAAAAATAAATATCCCTAAAATACAGGAAGCGTGGGCTATACCAACTGCAGGTAAAGTGTTATGACAGCAAGCCTATTTTTCCAAGACTGCTCCTAAACTGCAAAAAAATAAGTTCCCTAAGAAAAAGACACTTTTTATTTTTAAAAATATTATATAATATATAAAATATATATACATAACATATAAAAACCCAACCATATATATTATTTATAATATTTATACAACACATAATACATAATACTATTTTAATAAAATTTATATATATATATTAATATTATAAATATTATATAATATATAACAACATACAAATAACACACTAAATACACAACATATATACACTTTACATACTACAAATATATAATGCCCGCTTCCTACACTCCCCCCAAAATCTCCAAAATCCACCATTTCACTGGGAAACAATAAAACTCTCATTACGTTTTATTCTTTCTCGTCTTGACTACGAAACCCCTTGCTTATCGTCTCCCTCTCTGCAAACCTCCCCTCTCACCCAGGTTGTCTTTCTCTCCACCCGCTATACTGAGCCTCTCCCCTTGCACACTGCACTGGTTCCCCATCCAACGGATACGTATAAACCACACTCTCACCCATAAAGCTTCCCCCACAGCGCTGCTCCCCCTACTCTCCTCCCTGTCTCTGTCTACCGCCCCCCCCGTCCCTTCCGCTCTCTGAAAAACAGTTACATTCCTCAATCACCAACCCCCCATGCCCGCCACAAGATTTCACACGTGTGGCACCAATTCTCTGGAATTTGCTACCGCGGGCGATCAGGCACATTCACAACCCTCACAGTTTTAAGAGGGCCACATGCTTTGGCTACAATATGCTTGCAGATAACAAGAAAACCTGTTTCATATTGAAAGCAAAACAAAGAAAAAGTAAAATAATATTTAAAATGAGAACAACTGCATGTTTACAACAAAAAAAAACATAAGTTTCACCTAAAGTGTAAATTAAAGATTCAGCAAAACGGATACAACAGCAGGAAAGAGCACTGTAAGCTTCAAACAAGTAGGTGGCAATGTCCAGTCTCTTGGAATCTACAGACTGTTGATTATTGACCAATGCAAGTTTGTGCAAATGTGGAAGAACAACTAGAAAACAAAAATATTACAGGTAATGTTAGTTATCAAATTATTTTGTATTCATTTACAATAAATAAAAAAGGTTTGGGAAAATTTGCAGATTTTGGGATGAAATTTTCTGTTTTCCCACCCCAAAACAATGAGAAATTTTGTAGGGAACCTGCATCCTACCAGGCCTTGAATGACATATGTATTGTAATTCACACTATGGTACAGATTTTTCTACTTGTGGACATGAAGTTACTTGTTATCGCCTTGTATTTTTGCCACAGACCCACATGATGGTTTTTTTTTTTTTTTAAGACCTGTAAGGGATCACGTCACTACTGTTATAGGCCAACTGTATGATATGCTATGGAGGCCAAAGCCTAAATCCTGAAACACCTTACAAACAAAACTTTTCCGGTGACTAATTACATAGTAAAACCTGTTTTGCTAGGATTATATAAATCCCCCTCTGATATAAATTGGTATATTTTGTCTTTCAAGTTAGGCTCATGGACTGAAAACTACATATTCTTGTCCAAAAGCCAAAAAAAGCTGTGGAGAGATAGAGGTAAAAATGGAAAACAAATTAAGAAAGAAAAGAAAACCTCCTTACACAAAGTCAAAAAGTGTAACGCAATGTTAAAACCAAAGGTGAAGTACAATGTTTGTTTTGCAGATGAAAAGTTAAGCAGGAGATTGTATCTATAAACTAGAAAGCTGTAACGGCAATGTAGGATAGATAAGTCATGCACAGCAACAACTGCTTAACAAAAGAAATTAATAGCAACAATATAACCAACAAACCCTATAGAGCACCACAAGTTTAATATAGGCCTTGTATTAGGAAATACTTTAATCAGGAATAGTGCTCTATTGTGTAATTTTACTTTGGCATACACTGTATATTGATTTGGGTATTGCTATTAATTGTCATTAAGTATAGTACTTATGTCAATGTATGGATACAGCTAGTTCCTCCCTGCAGGCAAACCACAAGCACAGAAACTCCCACCAAGATGCTGGCACACACTGCGGATGTATTGAAGTATATTAATTGCCTGTCTGCAGTTGTGCCAAGTACAACTAATCATCAAGGTCACTCACATTCATCTCTGAACCGAGGCTCTGCATTGGGTCCAACTCTTCCAAATGTCCTGATTATTTCAATCTGTAGGGAGTGCTGATCTTGATATTGGGGGTCTTCCAGGAAGGACGCCAGCTGCATTTTTACCCTTTCTAGTAGCTGTAATGTAAGAATAATTATTAACCTGCGTCCAAGAAGCAGAAGATGCAGATTTTAAACATCTGAAAAGCTAATGCCAATCTGCCCCTCCTTTACTGCAATGTATTTTCAGACACTTACAGTTATGTACAAAATAACAGCAGTGCATTTCAAACAAATTAGAATCAATCCTCATAAGAGTATTAGGTTATGTTCACACGGCGTCCTTTTGGCGCACATTTCGGCACGTATTTGCGCTCTTATACGGGCAAGATAAGATGTGCGGCGAAATTACGGTAATCCATAGTTCTCATAGAGAACTATGGATTACGCCTCCTCCTCCCACTCATACAATACAATCGTATTGTACACGCGGGGAGATAAGTGACATATCAGTAATGCCTGTCCCCTCTACGCCTCTGCAGTACGCGCCGATCAGCGCGAGCTCCTGAAGCGCACGATGTTTTGCGCCGCGTAATGTACGCAATACAACGTGTGAACGTACCCTTAATTTTCATATACACAAAGGCACTGGGAGTACTGCAAATTCGCATCCTAATGAAAACATGATCGAAATATCAAATTCTAAAAGGAGAAAAAAGAAAGCAGTGCGAGCATCTTCATTATACAACTTGAATATTTACAGTATATACCTAAATTTGTTCCCAGATTTAGCTTTTCTGTAGATCACTGAATATTTAGTTGTGAGAAATGCTTTATATCTTGCTCTCATCTGTCCAAAGATTGTTGCGCCTCTTTTTTTTACGTCAATGTGTTCTTTGGCAAACCACAACCTTTTCAAGACATGGTATTATACAAGGGCTTCTATCAAATAGTTTGGCTTAATGTATGCGCCTTTTTATAAAACCTTTTTTTGGTTTTGGATGCCAATTTGAAGCATTAGTGATTTTTTTTTCAGCTGAGCAGCCAATTATTTTCTGCACTTCTTGATATGTTTTGCCCTCTCCAATCAACTTCTTGATCAAAGTTGATATTTCTTTGGTACAATGTCTGGAATGTCCCACTGTAGTCACCGGGAATGGACTGAAACCATCAGGTACAACATTGCCTTCCCTCCTTCATTAAATAAGGGGCATAATTGAAACTTGTTTCTTCACAGAATGCATGGCCTCACTAATTGAGGTCCACACTGCTATTTATTTGAACACCCCTTTCATTAAATGAGTCCGTTACACCAGATTAGCAGCGTGCATATCATGACTGTTGATTCGGTTGGTTGCTCACTAGTCAGCTACACCTACTCACGAATTTTTGAACATGTTGTATTATATTTTTAGACAAAACAGTAATTAAACATTATTGATGTTAGACTGCTATTGTTTTGCACATAACTCTCTTACCAACAATGGAGAACAAAGTGAACATTTAAAAATAGCAGAAACTGCAACTAAAATGAGATCCAGCATGTGGAGATACATTGTGTAGCACTCTACATATACTGCAATTATTCAAATCAGTCCCAGTTCTCAATGGAGTTCAGATTCTAAATGTGCAAACTGTGTGTAACTGGGATGCATATTTTATAAGAAGAAAAGTAACAGAGTACTCACTGGAAGGACATACAAGCGCCAGACAGGTACTGCGTTTATAAACAATTTTCATAATTTTGTTTTTACTTTTATTTTAAAGTGGTTTTCCAGTGAAAAATAAAAAAACAAGACCATATAAACATCTTAAAGTGCGTGGGAAGGTGTTCCTTAAATTCCATGGCATGTTTGAACAATTTATGATTTTTATCAATCTACTTGTTGAATCCTATCTTCATCAGCAAAGCAGTTGAACTTCCATCAACAGAGAGGCCCAAAAGGTTGAGTGTGTACTTCTGAAAACTATAGTTCCCATAAACATTGGACTGAGGCATCATTTGACTACTGCTCAGTTACTTCTCCAGTGCAGACAGGGAACCAGCACAGAATAGGTAAAATCTAATTTTAAAGCCTTGTAAGAATCATTATGGAGTGGACTGCAGGCTAGGTATTCTGAGTCTATTATCATGGACACCAAAATACAAAAATTCATCCTAATTATTTATAAATGCAGTGTTCTTCCAATGCATGCAATAAAAAGTAGTTACAATTTTTATATTTAACCCTTACCTAAGCCTACAAACCCAAGACAACAGGTGGTCATTTTTTTGTTTCAGCCTATGGCAAAACATGAGCTATGCCCTTTGCTGGAACACAGTACCACATATATGGCCACAGCTATAGCATGTCTGTGTGTATTATACACACGTGGACAAAATAATATGTACAACTGTAGTAACAGAAACATCAAGCTGTTTGGAGATGGTCTAATAGCAGGCCTGCACAACATACGGTCCACAAACCACATAAGGCCCGCCAAAGCAATTATGGCAGCCCACAATTAGATGTGGCCTAAGTAGGCCCTATCCCCTAACTGAGCGGTACTGCCCTCCACATCCTGCAATGATTTTCATGTCTGTCTTACAGCTTTTACCTTAAACATATGTGTCTATAATTTTCTTTCTAATCTCCTGAGACAACTCTCTTCTTAGTGTCGTTGCATGTTCAATGTGGTACACACCATGATACAAAACAGCACAGTGACTACGTTCAAAGACACCTTTGCTGCAAATTACTTGACACCTTAATTTAACATGTCTTTATGGTCAAATTATTTTCAATGTTTTCCTGAGGTACCACCATCCTTGTCCAGGCTGGTTTCTTTAAGTTTTTCTTTTTTTTCGGTTAAATCACAATTCTAATGCAATGTCTGATTTTAATTAGATAATTTTCAGTCAATTTAAATTTATTACTTTTGACAGTTGCAATTCCAGTGCCTACTGTGTCTTTCTTTTTCTTTAAAACAAGGTACCAACAATTTTGTCCACATGTGTATGTAGAAAATTATCCATAAAGACAGAAACATTAAAAAAACAAATCAAGCTATGAAAATCACAATGGTGACGCAACAAATGAAAAAAAATGCAAGAAAGTTACATAATAAATTACTTTAACAACAGAGGAGTGCAATTTGCTTATAGGCTGGTTTCCCCTCCTGGGACTTTCTGAGATTAATCATACTTTCTGTTAAGGTATACCATCAAACTGATAAAATTCTCTTTAAGACTCACAGGTTGTCTGTAGACATACAAAGAGAGCGTAACCCATGAGACATTACATACAAAAGCTAAGAAGTAATTTCCTCCCTAGTGTTATTCTAAGATTTTGAAAATAAACTTCAATCAGGGCTGATAATTTTGTAATATTTCAGCATGGTCTAAGGGCATGTCCCCACGGCAAGGGTTTTTGGTCGGTTTTTCAGATGGTTTGCGTTTTTAGAAACAGTCTGAAAACCTGCAAGCAATGCTCCCTGATAGTCTTGAATAGAAAACCCGTTCAGCAGTCCTCACTGAACGGATTTTCCGCCAGGTGGTTTCTCACACCGTCGGCGGTCCGAAAAACTTAGAACATGTTCATTCTTCTGCCCGGTTTCAAGACAGAAAATTAACATTGGAGTCAATGTAAAAACCGAGCGAGGAATTTTTGTCCAGGTTTTTGCCGCAGTTTTTGGGGTGGTTTTAGGTTTCTGCAAAAAAAAAAAAAGTTAAGAATGATCTCACCTATAGTGGGTGTGTTTTTGACGATCCTTTAGCACTTTTTTTTTTTTTGATGGAAGAGGACTCATACATATCACCAGTGTTATCTAATAGTGGAGAAATTAATTTTATATTTTTTTAAAAAGAGCCTGGAGCACACACAATCAATGTCTTAATGAGAAAAGTCCAAGATGGCCACTGGACTCTCAGGGAGTGACCACTGGGTGGAGATAAAAAAAAAAAAAAAAAAAAAAAAAAAATCACATGGTTTCTTGCACCAAATCAGGAATACTTTTGCACTCAGTATACTTTTCTTCTTGAAAAACAGTCCATAAACTGCTGGGGAAACCTGGACAAAAAACGTTCAAAAAACCAAAACTGCCGAAAAACCGACCTGTTTTTTTTTGTCAAAAACAGTCCAAAAACCGATTGTAATGAATGGTTCTGCTGAGGTCAAAACCGAGCTGCTTTTGTCCTTTGCCGTGTAAACGCACCCTAAGGGTATTCACACAGCTTATTTTGGGGAGAATTTTGACACTTATTTCGCAGTGTACTGCGCTCTAATACGAGCGAAATGCGCCCCATAATTACGGTACTCCACAGTTCTCATAGAGAACTATGGATTACACCTCCTCTCCCCGCTCGTACAATACGATTGTATTGTATGCGCGGGGAGACAAGTGACATGTCTATGGAGCCGGCGGTCTGGCGGCCCCCCCCCCCCCGCGTCACAGGAGTACGCGCCGATCAGCGCAACTCCCGAACACCCGGCGTAATTGCGGGCCGTACAGTTAGCCCCACAATTAAGTCGTGTAAACATACCCTAATAGTATGTATTTAAAGAATGCTGCAATTTGTGCTTTCATTAATACCCACCTCTCGCTGGGTAACAGTCTCCATGATGGTACCAAATGCTGGGATGGTTGCAATTCTCACAGAACTGTAATGAATTAAAACATAATTCTCCATTTGAAGTAAATACAAATAATTTTTAAATAAAATCAAAACAACTAATCCCTTTTATAAAACGGATTTTAAATCTACTTATTAAAGGGAGAGAACATCTCAGCATATGAGAATTAACTAGTCAGTTATTGGAACTCACAATTCTGGGTCACTGGACAAGGTAACAAGGGCCGGAGCAACCCGCTTGTCAATTAAGGATTCTTGCATGCCTCGGAGAACAAGCTGTAACCAGTCAACATGCAGTGAAAAAATTGCTCGGTAAAAAGAAACTAAATCTTAGCTACCTGACTGTGGATGGGCAGATAGATTGTAAACTTGGTTTCTTACTGAATAGTCATAGAGGTAGAGGAAAGCTACACAACTAGCGTTGTAGTATAATTTTAACACACTTGTTAGTAAAAATATTAAGCATCCCCGTGGCATGTAGGATATGCACCATCCGTTTTGTCTGTGCAACTGAGTATGGACATCGAACTAACAAAACTAGAATTGTATCCAGTATTTAAGTTTACTTGGTTTACTGATGGAAAATAACAAACTGATGGGCATTTCCTATAACCAGGATGCTTAAAAGTTTAAAGCCGCAAAGAAACTTACATTTCTGGATCGCTGGATAGAGTGATGAGAGCAGGGACAACTCTCTGAGCTACCAAAGTCTCATTCACCCCCTTCACCAAAAGCTGATTGGTCGGAGCAAGGAAGAGCCATGGTGTGGGGCACAGGAGAGCGAGCAGAATGGCAGGAGAGTGAGAGAAAGGGAGGAAACACAAAATGCAAAGATTAGGAGCTACTTTAATGCTAAAGAATAATCTAAGTAGAAAGATCAGGCAGAACACTTTAGTCAATCGTATCAAATATAACATGTACTTATCACTAAAGACTTCATTACAAATAAATTCAGAGTTAAAACAATACAAAACACATCCCCATAGCTTTAACATGCTGATGACCAGAAGATCTCAAAAATCAATAAGGCTGTGCACATCCATATATTTTGAGAAACGTAAGCATAGGTGCACACTGAAAAGGCAATAGGCCATAAAATCTAATACAAAAAATCATGGCACACTAAAAACTAAGTAAAACATCAAGGTATATAGGAATATTGGAAATGCATTACTGCTAAGGAAAATATGAAAACCCTGGGACTCTTAGTTTACAGTTTTTGATTAAAGATTTTTTAAGCTCACCTCCCAATAGCGTCAAGGGGATCCCAGAGCAGGTACCTGTACTGGGATCCCCTTGACGCTATTGGGAGGTGAGCTAAACTAAGAATCCCAGGTTTTTCATATTTTCCTTAGCAGTAATGCATTTCCAATATTCCTATATACCTTGATGTTTTACTTAGTTTTTAGTGTGCCACTGATATTTGTATTAGATGACCAGAAGATAACCATACCTAGACTGGAAAACTTAAAGGGGTTGTCTCACTACATTGATCATCTTACTTCAGTCCTGTTTTCTGGTTTCATTTTAAATTCAGGGGCGTGTTTACTGGCTTCCACTAGGCTGCAGTAGAAGCCAGGTCTGTAGCTCGAGCAACTAGTGCTGGCAGCCTATAATGAGAGATTGAACAGGTCTGTAACTATAGCGACCTGAGGAGCTGATACAGACCATACAAGAGAGGATAGCTCAGAATAGGTAGGATATGTTTAAAGAGAACCTGTCACATAGTTTTTGCCCCCCTGGCTGAGGACAGCACAAGCTAGTGTCAGACCTGCTGTTTCCAGCGCTGTGTCCCTTATTCTGTAAGATGCTGTAGTTTTCGTGTATTTAATGCTCAAATCTGCCGTTTTCAGCCAGAAGAGTCATTCGAAGAGTCCTTCAGAGTGTCAGTTTTTTTCAAACCCCGCCCACCTGAGGCTGGCCCTGCCCACCTCAACTGACAAACCTATTACTTTGAATAGGAAGAAACATGTGAATAACTGTCAGTGGGCGGAGCTAGCCTTTGGCGGGTGGAGCCAACACCTACTCATGAATAAGATTTGAGGGGTAAATGCTCTAAAACTCCTGCATCTTACAGAATAAGGGGCACAGTACTTGGGACAGCAGGTCTGACACTGGCTTGTGCTGCCCTCAGCAAGGGGGGCATAACCTATGTGACAGGTTCCCTTTAATGGACATATATTGTCAAGTGACTTGTTTTTACAAGATCTTTAGCATAAAAAGCAATCCTTGTAGTGAGACAACCCCTTTAAGACACATATTTGTAAATCTATTCTGTTCCAACAGCATTAGACAGACAGTTATGTTAGGCTGGGACGAAAAACTCAATGAAAACCAAAACTTAAAAACCAATCCGAACCGGAGAATTTTGTCAGTTTTTTTGTCCAAAGCAGCTGAGTCTCCGACGAGTTTTTTGAGTGGTTTTTTTGTTGAGGTTTTTGGGCAGTTTTTCAGGCAGTCTATATGAAAATAGTGCTCCGTCAGTTTTCCAGAGAGAAACCACAAAAGAGCCATAGAATTCAATAGTAAATTTTCTGCCAGACTCCGGTAGATTACACAACATGTTCCTAAAACCTCCAGCTTTGCAAACGGACCAGAAAAAAAAAAAACCTGTGTAGACTACTGGTCGTTTATTGTATTGAGGTCTATATGAAAAGTTCTTTGGCAGATTTTCAGAGATTTCCAAAAACTAAAAACCACCGAAAGTCTTACAGAAAACCTGTGCTGTGTAGACATCGTGGTTGAACAATGATCATTTTCAATAGCTTGCAATGTCCAGAGAATAAGACTAATCACGTCCTAGCTGCCGTGATTTCCAAAGCTTTGGCAAGGAGATTATCAAGAAACAGGACTACATATGATCACACAAGTTTGTCTCCACGAAAGGAAATCCCTTCCTCACTGATTATCACATGTATGAAATGACGGTTTTGCTACAATTCTATGAAAAATATTGGGATTTTTTTCTTCTAAGAAAAAAAACCTATTAGTGTGGTGTCAATTAAAAAATACAGCTTTTCTGCAGACATGCATGCCTAGACTGATTATGCCGACATACTCGGGGTACGATTACATGGAACAGATCTGCAGTGGATTTTCCACATTTCTGATGTAAACCAGCTCCTACTAATGTGGCTTTTCTCATGGATTTATTCATTTTTCTGTGTTTTCTTAAATGAAAAAAGGTGGATTTACACTTCAGGCCTCATATAAACCTTTTCTGCCTATCGTAATGATGATTTTCCCTCCTTACATTGTTTAGCTAGGAATTATAGTGCTGATTTTCCCTTTTTTTTGCCTTATTTAATTGAAGACTAGAAAAATCTGCCATAAAGTCGTGACAAAATCAACACCAACTGGTAACACTGTAAAGTCCACAGCAAATTCTCCCATTGTGAATTTTACTTGAAGTTTTTTTTTGCCTTAATTTTTTACACCCAGCAGCAAAAAATATATTTCTAGGAAACGGTGAGAAACTAACAGTTTCACTTTTATTTCTAAAATATTGAAGGTTTTCAAACGTTGTATAGCTACACCAGGAAAATGTACCCTAAGCATTTCTCAGTTTATAGATTCAAACAGCAAGTGTAAGAAAGTACCTACAGGTTTCCCCTACACAAAGTGTTGTAGATCATCCTTACCTACATAGGAGTGCCACAGCAACAGACATACTAGGAATACAACCAGTAAACAATGTAAAGTCCAACTATTGTTCATTCATTCACATACACATGGTTATATATGTAATAAATTGCCATCACCCCAAGCTTTCCTGTGCAGGTCGTGAACTTAGTTTAAATTAAAGGGGGTATCTGTTTTTTTTTTTTTTTTTTTTTTTTTTAACTATTAGGCCTACTATGGACTACAAAGTATATATAGACTTTACTGATGTAATGTGTTTAATACGTTTATTTTTATGTGTATGGCAGTAAGTGATGACATCATCCCTTACTACGCCACACACTATAGAAGCGCCAGCCGGCCAGCTGGTTAGTGCTTGCACGCACTAGTCAAGAGGCCGTCGCTGCTATAGAGTAACCGCCTACCACCCAACCCTGAATGCATTGTCACACTTCTCTGTATAGTGTGAGGTTTACTTCTGGGAAGGCTGAGGGCCATGACACTATAGCAGCAACTGCCTTCTGACTAGTGGACATGCACGTTAGGCTATGTTCACACGGGAAATTTTGGCACGCATTTCTCCGCGTATTTGCACGCCGTAATTACGGTAATCCATAGTTCTCAATGTATTCTGTATGCATTCCTGCCTTTCACTCAAAGTAAGGGACCGGCACATATCCTCCTGCTCAGCCAGAAGAAACAGAAAAAAACACTGCAGGCTTCTATAAATCAGGAAACAGCACAATGTTTGTCGATCCCTGCGTCACCTGCAGAGAAAGGAGGATCTGTGCCGTTTCATAAGAGGCTGGATTCAACTTAACAAATCTCCACTGTGATAGAAGATATCAGTGCTCAGTCTAGATTGAATGCAGCCTGTGTATGTATACAGCTCTTACAAAATAAGACTGATGCGGAGAGAACACTGTGACATTGGACTCAGATGTAGGGTGGGGTGGGGGGGGGTGAGTCTCGGGAGCCAGCATGAACAGTGAAGGGGGGATGATGTCACCCAGCTGGGAGGGGAAGAAATGCCTCTGCATTTCTAGAGTTGAGAAGCCGAGAGCAGTGTGAATCAGCCGAACTAAAGAAGCGATACATCCCCTTTAAGGTTTCAACATACAATGGTCATCCCAGAACCAAATAACACTATATATTGAGGGACCAATCCAGACCTTAAATGTAAAGGAGTGCCAGTTATAACCGGCTAGTGGTATGTCTAATGGAATAAAATGGCATTTGGCACTATCCCATATCCAGATTATATGTCCTATTCTACATCTGTTTTCACAATGTACCATGCAGTCCTTACACTACTAATATACCATAAGAAAGGGGAACCATTACAGCCCAATAGGATAAGGTGTGGAGTGCTCTGACCATGATCATAGGTTAAAGGTGTTTTACATAGCAAATAAACATATCTTGGATTATCCCGGCCTGTTACCTACATCAAAATATTTACTTTTTGCATGTTAAGCAATCACTAGCTTAAAGAGAATCTGTTGCCAATTTTGTTTTTTAACTTAATTAATCAAGACCCTGATCCATACTCTTTTCCTCTCAGCCATTTTTATTCCCGTGAGAATTTTCTCTATTCGGCCGTCTATAATATATTGTGGAGAAGACATTTCTTGCTTGCACTGCTTTAACAGCGGTCCAGAGAGAATACTTTACAGCAGCTTCATGCACATAGGAGCCTTAAGACTTATTCTGTTCCCCATAACTCTATAGGAGAGTTTTTCTATTCATCTTTGTGACCTGGGAAGAAATCAATGTGCAGAGAGGTGAGAGGGGAGACTTGACATCCTCCTCCTTTGACTGTTAACATTCTGTGTTATCTATACACATTGTGTCCTCCTTTCAGTTGACCCTGCTTTTACTGATTAAATTAAGCAGACTACTGAAATTGCCCTCTACAGAACAGGAAGTGTGAGACTGTTATTAGGCTTAGTGGCCAAAGTGAAAACTGCAGGACTTAAGAATCACAAAAAAATACTGAAAGTGATATGGAAAATTGAAAAAAAAAAACATAACCAAAAATTCCCAAAAAATTTGTTTAACATAAAAATGCGAGTTAAACAATAAGTCATTGTTTGATGACACATTCCCTTTAAGGAGACATAACAACCCGAGGCTTTGTGCATGCAGATGATTGATCAGATAAAAGGCAGCTGCTGACTGGTGCTATACATTGTGAATAATTCATGGTGGGGAGATGAAATACGGGTATGTTTAGTCACTTATTTTTTTGATAGTTGATTGATGATATTTTTCATATACATTTTTTCTAAGATGGCTACAGATACAGAAAACAAACACTGTTTCAAAGAATCTACAAGTACTTCATTTTCCACCACTTTCTGTCAGGATGGTTTTATGTTAACTTTCCTTTTGAAAGAAAATAATAAAAACCCACAAATGTGCCATAAAAATGTAGATTTATCTTAATTGTTTTAATTGCTAATTACTTTATAGATGTGTAGAAAGAACTATAACATCTCTATCCAATACTTTACTAATAAAACGTTCTCCAGGCAAAAAGCCAAGTTGACTTACAGGTTCTTTGGAAAGTCCCGTTGGCTCCCCTAGAAGAATCTCACGCCATGTACAAAGTACAAGGCTCCCTCAATACTTTGCATGATGTCAGTCAAGGACACCAGCTATCCGTACAGTTACCTGCAACACCTGCGGCAGGGGACATCGTCTTGGAACACTAAACTACATGTCATTAGTCTGAAGGCTCAAAACCTCTTGAAATGTACTGCCAATATTAATATGCAAGTTCTGAGTCTTATTAAGCAGCTGTGCATGACCTACCGGTGAAGTCAGTAGAACTATATTTGTTATATAATTTGTGTCTTCTGTAATTTTATAAGGAAGTCCATTTTAAACAATCCCGTAAACTTACTTTTAGTGTGATATTTTAGGGTATGATCACATGGCTTAATAGCATACAGTACGCGCCGGTATTACGCCTGGTGCTTGGGAGTTGCACTAATACGTGGGTACACCCGCGGCGCAGGGGGCGGCAGCCCGCCAGCCCCATAAACTTTAATTATTTGCGGCGCAAGTAATTGACGCGTCAATTATCTCCTCGCACGTACAATACGATCGTACAATACAGTACTGTACGAGCGGGGAGTGGAAGCGTGACCATAGTTCTCTGTGAGAACTATGGATTACCGTAATTATGGGGTGCATTTCCCCGCATATTAAGCGCAGTACACAGCGAAATGCTCCCCAAAATAAGCCGTGTGAACATACCCTTATGCCCTTAAAGGTAGCTGAAGACAAGCTTCCTTATATAAACTATACGCACATTAGAAAAGAAAGCATCCTCTCTAGTTTTCAATTACTGTCCATAACACAATGGCCAAAACACGAAATAAATAGTAATTGCAAAAAGGGGATAACAAGTCCACTGCATATGGAGCTGCAAAAAAATTCAGCACCCTACCAGAAATCCTGAAAAACTAGCATGTGAAAAAGTATCTCATTACTAGAAATGATTGTTGTTTAAATTGTGTTTTTATATTAAACATACAAAAGTATGAGAAAAAGCAGCACCACCAAACTATAAATGAATACTGATTTAATCCCCTAAGTCCATACAAGCAACGTTTCAACCCCTCAATGGAGTCATTTTCTACCCTGAGGGGTAGAAACGTTGCTTTTTTTTTGCATGTTTGAAGGATTGGGTCATACTTTTGAGTTTGGCACACAGTTTTTTGATTTTTTTTTTGCAGTGCTGTATCTTCTGTTTTCAATTTTCTTTTTATATTAAACATTTTTAAAGATTTTTTTGGGTGATTTTTATTTTAAAATTTTCCTCATCACTATCTAGGTTTAAAAAAAACAAAAACTCAAAATCCTACAGCTTTCACTTTTAGCCACTAAGCCCAATCTAGGTGTGTTATTGCGCTACAATGCGCCCGAAGTATGGTAAAATCATAGCACTCATTGAGTGCTATGATCTTACAGCGTATTTCCCGGTGCATACTGAGCACCCAGAGAAAGAAGTGACATGTCGGGAAAAAGAAGAGAGAATGGGTTCCGGCACAGAGTGCTTTAGAAGTACGCATTGGCCAGCGCATACTTCTAAAACACCAGGCGTACAGTGGTGAGTACTGTATGCGCCGCTATATGCCATGTGAACCCGGCCCAATAGTCTGTCATTTCCTGTTCTGTAAAGATGACTTTTCAACAATTGTCTTATTATCACAAGCAGGATTACAATAAAAGGCGACGCCAACATGAAGATAAGACAAGATCTACCATTCATAATAGGTGATGGTCAAATCTCTCTTCTCCCCCTTCCTACACAATTACTTCCTGCTAGGTCACAAAGCATGTCTAGAAAACCTTCCCATAGAAGTCAATTGCTCCTGTTTACAGGTCCACATGTTCATGTAGCCCATGCAGTAAAGCATCTCTAAAAGCTGTTAAAAGCAGCTCAGGCAAAATTACTTTTTGCAGAAAACAGAATTTAAAAAATCTCCAATTCGAAAATAAAAGCAGCTAAAAAGAAAAGGATGTGCATCATTATTCAACTTGACCTGACGGATTCCCATTAAATTTAAAAGGAGGCTATCTTCTCGGTTATTCACGGTTGGGTTAATGGCATCCTTAAAACAAGGTGCCAAAAAGTCATCATGCTCCAAGACTCCAAAACACCAACACTTATCAAATATCCTCACCTATTAAGGTTGTGCTAGTGAGACACAACTCTATCTGCAGTGGATTCACACTATGTGGTTAAAACCTTATTAGAAGCGCACCCCCCAAAAAAACACATGCAGTTTTGAGGTGGTTTTGAGATGCAGCAATTGGCCATGTGGGTTTATAGACTAGACATGTAGCAGAAATGTTGTTCACCTTTGAAATCCGCACAGCCACTATGCTATTTTGATGCCGTTTTAGCTGCACCAAGGGTTTTTAAGGCATGTATACCGTAAAATAACAGCAAAATCCATTTAGTGAGAAATAGTAATCCAAGAATGAAGATGCAAATATTGTGAGAAGTTTGATTGCTGCAAATAGAGGTGCGGCTGGAGCCAAAAGGTGCAGATCACAATTTTCTTCAAACACGGAAAACAAGTTCTGTGATTAAATAAAAAATTTTTCTTCAGGTCCACAACAATCACAGTTACACAAACAATTTGTAGGGGTAAATGATCAAGGAGTTTTTTGTACATAACCTATATAACCATCTATGCTTTAATACAGTTACATCCCTCACGGTCTCCTTAGCTCTCATATCCAGTAGGGAAGTGAGTGGATACTATAAGATAACATTATATTTAGCAGCTATTTAGAATGAAAATCTAAAAGTTTGTTGAGAAAAACAATGGCACAAAGTTTGGAGATGTAAAATTGGAGATGTAATAGCTTCTCTAAAAATGGTTCTTAGTAGAAGTTATTTCATTATTGTAGGTTATAACCCAATAGTACAATATGTTTATAATAAATATCATACAATGAACATTTGATTAAAAGAACTCTCCTTTACAGCAATAGAGTCAGCAGTACAGGTTTAGTGCTTTTTGACCATCTTAGTATAGACCAGTTACCCCTATGTATTGTATGGGTCTGAGAAAAAACATAAAATGTGATGTTCAGGTTTGAATAAAATTAGGGTTTTGGCAATGCTTCAGTTTACAGTGATGACTAGACTACTGCAACATCCTTCTCTGTGGCCTCCCGTCTAGCACTCCAGCTCCCCTTCAATCCATCCTCAACTCTGCTGCCCGTCTTATCCACCCTCTCTCCTCGCTACTCCTCTGCCTCCTCCCTTCTGCCAATCCCTCACAGGCTAGCCATGCCCAGCGATCCGTTCAAGTTACTAACATGGACCTACAAGGCTCTCCATAACCTCTCTCCTCCTTGATATCTCTCTCTTAATCTCCAAATATCCCCCTCACCAATCTCCCTCCTCACAGGACCTTCGTCTCTGCTCTCCTCTATCAGTTTCCCCCTCACATAACCCTCAAGACTTCACCCAGTGCATCACCCACACTCGGAACTCACTGCCCCAACACATCAGACTCTCTTCCACTTTCAACAGCTTCAAAAGCAACCTGAAAACCCATTTCTTCAGGATAGCCTACAACCTAGAATAACCCCACTGTCACTACAGCCTCCACAAACTTGTCTGCCCCTCACCTCCTGTCTCTTTCCCCCTCCTTGTAGATTGTAAGCCATCACGGACAGGGTTCTCTTTCCCCTCTGTATCATTTGTAAGTCACATACTGTCACCATTGTACTTGTTTGACTTATGTTATGTATGTAACCCCCTGAATGTACAGTGCTCTGGAATCAATGGCGCTCTAAAATAAATAATAATAATAGTGACACTTATTACAGCTGTAGTTTGGATCATGAAGCGTGGTAAAATAACACTAAAATCTTCTCACCTCATTTCACAACGGACACCAAAAGACCCCATTGACTATAAGGCGTCCAATGGGTTTCCGCCATGATGATGTCCATTGTTGTAACGGAAACAATTGTGCAACTTGCTGCACTATTTTTTTTCTGTCATTCCCAATGGAACGTGCAACGGACGTTTGTAATTTATTCATTTAAATTTCTGCTTATTCTTGGTTAAGGAGTCCAGTAGGCGGTGTTATCAGTGATTAACTTCTCTATGAATGCACACTTGCACATGAAAGACTGACCAACATTGATGAGACCGCCCACTGGACTTTTTCATCCAGAAATTTTAATAAATATATTACGAGTTTCGCTATATTTTTATCCATCTGCTCAGCTCCTCCTGCTCTATAAAATGCAGTCTTCTAATCAGATAGCGTGTTCAATGTGACAGGTTCCCTTTAAGTAACGGTGTAAAGGTGGTTGAGACAATAAACAGACACAGCCCAAAGATGTGGTACAAGTTTCAGGAATTTTTTTTTTTTCTAATCATGGACAATCATTTCAGAACTTTTAACCTGGACTTTTGCTGATCTCAAGAATGAAGGGTCAGCAGTGAACTTAAATGGCATCAACAACAACATGCACAGCATACAGATAAGCCTCTGCGTCTGTATAAATAATGAACAGGCCTAGAACCAACTGCAACACTGCAGGCCCTTCAGTCTGCAGACTGCCAGGAAAGGAGAGGAGAAAAATAATTTATTTACAAAAAAACCTGTAATTCTTCATCACACTATCCTCTAGTTTATAAACCCCTTCTATGATCACAGTGCACCGTTTTCTGTTTCCAGATGTAGTAGATAAGAACAGACTTTCGTACAAAAAGATTGCTAGAATGATAGCAATTAAATCACCTCTAAGGCTATGTTCACACGGGTGATATGGGACGTATTTCGCCCCGTACTGCGCTCAATACGGACCAAGATACATCCCAATAATTATGGTAATCCACAGTTCTCATAGAGAACTATGGATTACGCCTCCTCTCCCCGCTCAGACAATACGCCGCGGGGGGAGAGAAATGACATGTCAATTACAAGCGGTGAATTCGCGCAGCTAGTAACGAATGTCTATGGGGCCGGAGGGAGCTCCCAAAGTCCCGGCGTAATTGCGAGGCGTAATTAAGCCCCGCAATTATGCCGTGTGGACATAGCCCAAGAGGTTTTTTCTCCAAACTAGAGTCTTAAAGGGGTGTTCTCATCTCAAATATTTATGGCATATCGATAGTTTATGCCATAAATGTCTGATAGATACAGGTCACAGAGGTTTGACCAGCACCTATCTTGGAGAACAGAGAGGTCACGCTTGAACACTGAACTCCCATAAAACACAATGGAAGGTAGAGTACAGGAGAGCGGTGTGTTTGTCTGTACTCAAAATTCCCATAGAAAGGAATGAAGAGAAGTGTTCAAGTGTGACCTCTCTGTTCACAACAAACATTCTGGGGAGAGCATTCTCACAACAGGTTCAGATCCCAGAGGTAGGACCCCCACTTATCAAACATTTACTGCATATCCTATTAATATTCCATAAATGTCTGAGATGGGAACACCCCGTTCATTTTGCTAACATTTCTGCGACATCTGCCTCTGAGCCATACATAGCTCTCCCAGGTCTTACATACAGGCACCAAAAATGCCACACAACACTTTATTTGCAGTTTGCAACTGATTTATAGAAGAGTAAAACTGCTTTTTAACCATTTACATACCTTGATTTTACATTTGCCATTCACTAATACCCTCCCAAAAAGTCTTAACTCATGTTACCATTTAATCTGACATACAGCCTTTCATCTAGAGTACAAACCTAATCTGCTTGATGTGAACAAGCAAACTTCCTCAATTCACTCTGTAAAATAATATGATCCTCTTCTGTGCAAATAACCATACAGAGTATTATCAGAAAAATAGCATAACCTTTCATAGCATAAGGAAAGACAACAGCAAGCAATAGAAAGTAAAGGTGAAGGTGGTTAGTCTGGTTAATAAATGCAAGGTAAATCTTAAAATCAGTAAGGACTACAGTGTATAAAGCATTACATTGCCAGGTTATATGAAGAGCCAAGATAAGGGAAATCATTCTCGAGGACCCAACCAGCAGATCGAGCATAAATCACATAGGTTTGCTTTAAATAGCTCTTCAGGCATGTAGTTTACAGATTCTTTCTGCTCCATCTCACAGTACTAGAAACAGAATAAAACCAATACAGAATTCCACGCCACCCTTGACTAACCTCAATCATTCTTGCTGCAGTACACTGTACGAGTGCCGATGTGTGGACAACCCCATACCACAGCACAGTTAACAGCAGCTCATGGTATGCTGGATTAGTCCTGTAAGAGGAATAGAATCTGTTAATGGCCTCAAACACATTCTTTACCAATCATGTGATAGGAAAAATAAATTAAACTAATGCAAATAGCTCAAAATTTCTCCAAAAATCTTCCCATTGTATAATATTTGAGTTAAAGGGCTTGTCTCACTACAAGGATTGCTTTTTATGTTAAAGATCTTGCATTTTGTTAGTAAGGTGTTTATTACCTATTCTATACTATGGTATGTGACCCGATTGCTGAGTACGGGGTTTGGGAAGTCTTGGATCTGCTCCTTTCCAGAACCGTACTCACCGGCAGAAACTAACTATGCCTTCTATTCATGACTTGACCATATGCCTTTGTAGATCTTTTTTGCTTGTGACAATTACCACTGTCATGATTTATGCTACAGTCTCAGTTTTTTCTGCTCATTCTGCAATGTTACTTGAGTGATTTTGTAATGTCTTGTCTATAAAAATTGAATAAAATATATAAAAAAAAAAATAAAAAAAAAGATCTTGCAAAAACAAGTCACCAAGAAAACAGGACTGAGGTAACATGAATCAATGTAGTGAGACAACCCCTTTAAATTGCTAGTCTTGTTAGACAGCTACCTCTTCCTTATGCCGCCTCACGGCTGGAATACAGGTAAAGCAATATTTTGCATCAAAAAGTGGAGCACATCTTTTGGTTGTCTTGCTCATGAAATCCATTTTTTTGCATTTTATTAGGGTCCTAAAGAGTCTTCCCTTTCAGTACCTCTTCTGATAAGTGAAGTGGAAACCAATTTCAGCAGGCAATGCTTTTTCCTTGTAGTGTCAACTCAAGGGAATGTAAGACTTATTACAGGTTTCACTACTGATTATAGTCAATTACTCAAAACGATTAGGGCGCATTCCCACTGCACAGGACAAATACCGGCCGGTTTGCCAGTCTGAAAAACATAGAACATGTTCATTCTTCTGCCCGGTGTTCGGGCGGAATATGAACAAGTCTATGTGAAGGGGGGAGGGCTTTTCTCCGCAAACAGTGGAGAAAAGCCTTCCCCTGGCGACCGTGTGCACAGCCCCAAAACAGTGCAAATACTGGTCGGGATTTCTGACCGGTATTTGCACTGTGCCGTGTGAACGGCCCATAAGAGGATGGGGCGGATTTGCTATGGAAATTTTCCACAGCGCATCAACAGGTAAATCTGGGAAATATCATGTAGATTTTGGTGCCTATTTTACGTTATTCAGTTCAATGTGGTAAAATCTGCAACAAAATCATGATAGAAATCGACACTATGGATTTATAAATCTGCACTGAAGGTCAATTTCTGCCACGTAGGTTTGGCGTTTGTGAAATTCCATCCACATGGCTGGTACTGTAATCTGCTGCGGATTTCCTATCTGTGAATCCGCACAGAAAATCTGCAGCAAACCTGTCACATGTGCATTCCTATATTAATCCCGCAGATGATTTTCTAAAAATAGGTTTTCTAAACCAGACAACCTATTTCATGGAAAAAAAAAGATTTTTGTTCTGTTAGTTTAACCATCTTGCAAACAAAAAAATATTTAAAAGCCTTTGTTCTTTTATTTATAGAATGGACTGTTTCGTCATATTGGTTTCAGACAGTCATGAGAGATCTACCTACCCAAGTTCTACAAATGAGGCTTTCAGACTGTCTAGAGGAGCATGAGATAACGAGAGCATAGTCATTACATCTTCAAGGAAACCAACAAGTAGCTTGCGGTCTTCTTCCTGATAAGACAAGGAGACAGCGCACTGAAAAAAGTAACGGTGGAAAGAGAGACAGCAGTGAGGAGAGAAATATGATGTGCAGGACACACTGGGGCACATTTACTAAGGCTTAGAGAGTGTAAACGTATGCAAGATAATCTAAAAATGGGCCAGTTTTATCACATTTTGGATGGCAAATCTGCTGAATGTTTAAACATTTTACACTAACTTTACACCATTTATAAGTTGGCTTGGTTTGTGCCAATAATTGCGCCAAAATTTTACACATATTAAGCCATTCCTCCTTCCCACAAAGTCACAGCCTTTTTGTAGGCAATGGCACAGAAGTGTCTAGGAGCGGTCAAAAACAAAAAGTGTGGTGTAAAACATGCACGTCAGTAACTGGAACAAACTGCCCCAGAATTGTGGCGAAATTACCATAGTAAATGTCCCTCAATGCCTTTTATTAGTAAATGAATGGCGTTCACTTTCTCATTAAGAGCTCGCTCACCTGATTGTAACACGTTAGGACTCCTGTCGCATAGATAGGAACTGTCGCTTTTGTCAGAACTCCATTACCTGCAGTGGAATCTAAGAGACCAAATTCATTAATAGAAGTGTTAAATACATGACACTACCCAATCATTTACAATACTTATGTATCCAACTCTTCAATTTTGCCAACTCTTAACCCCTTCCCGCCGCAGCCTATTTTTTATGTCACGTTAGTTTGTTTTTTCCTTACAGTCTTTCAAGAGCCAGAACTTTTTTTACTTTTCCACCTACATAGACATATGAGGGCTTTTATGTTGCGGGAGAAGATGTACACTGTAATGGTGTCATTCACCGTACCACAGAATCTGCTGGGAAACCGCAAAAAAAGGGGGGAAATGTGAAAAAAAATTTGTTTTAAATACTTTTGTACATTATGTGTGATCTGTATTCTAAAAGTTGATACAAATCCAGCAATACCAATTATGTAGGATTTTCTTATCCATTTTCTATTTTAAAATTTTTTCGCCACAACAGCATTTTCTATGACCAATAACGGTTTTGTACTTCTACTTATTGACTTGAGTAAGGGTACATTTTTTTTGGGCTCAAGTGTACTTTAAATTAGTACCATTTTGGGATAGATGCGACTTTTTTGATCACTTTTATTCCAATTTTTAGGGGATGTAATATAAAAAACATTATAAAAAAAACCCAAAAAAATAAAATATAAAAAAACCCTGCAATTTTGCCATATGGAATGTTTTTTCTTCTACGATGTTCAGTGTTTGGAATAAATGATGGTATATCTTAATCGATAAATGCAATTCAATTATGTGACAATTTTTTTTTTTATTGGTCAAATGGCAAAAGGGAGAGTAAGGTGAACTTTTAATATTTTTTTTTAAGCAATGCAGAAAGATGAACAAACATGGAGCAGGAAGTGATAAAACAGGAGACATGACAGTGATGGAAGCCTTTACAAGACTTCCACACTCTTTGTGATAACCCTGCGGGGTACCGATTGGAATGAGTTACGGTGTGCAGCACAGTTTCTCATTAATTTAGATGGTGCGGCATCTAAAGGGCCGATACTGGCGGGTGTCAGCTGCTTTTGATACTGACAGGAAGTCAGTGTCTCTGTGCATTCCTATGGCACTGACTTTGAACCTCCCATAGGAATGCATAGTGACATTCCCTTCTGGTTCACACATCTGTGGGGTGTGTTTTGGCAACTCACAGTGCAGATCACACGACCCAGTGGTAGCAGTGAAAAATCATGTATGCAGCTGGAAATAAGCAAAACTAAACGGAAAAAACCTGGAGTGGTCTTCGTTTCTAACTTTGACAACAGTCACTACATAAATGCTCAGGTTTCTACTTACATGGTAGCTTCAAAAATTTTCTGCCATGGCACCAACACTTACCAATATTTTCCTCGGAGAGCCTCAAAATTTCCTGGAACTGTGGCTTTACCTACAAAGTAATATTTCTCATTAACTTTTATTGGCTGAATCATAACAGTACGCAAGAATAAAGAGCAATGCCTACTCAAATGGTGAGGAAGTGACTACATCCTTATATTGCATGGGTACTTTAAAGGGGACCTGTCACATAGGTTCTGCCCCCCTTGCTGAGGGCAGCACAAGGTAGTGTCAGACCTGCTGTTCCCAGCACTGTGCCCCTTATTCTGTAAGATGCAGCAGTTTTAGAGCATTTATCCCTCAAATCTTATTCATGAGCAGGTGTTAGCTCCACCCAACAAAGGCTAGCTCTGCCCACTGACAGTTATTCACATGTTTCTACCTATTCAAAGTAATAGGTTTGACAGTTGAGGTGGGAGAGACTATCCTCAGATGGGCGAGGTTTGAAAAAAACTGACACTCTGAAGGACTCTTCGATTGACTCTTCTGGCTGAAAACTGCAGATTTGAGCATTAAATACACGAAAACTACAGCATCTTACAGAATAAGGGACACAGCGCTGGAAACAGCAGGACAGACACTAGCTTGTGCTGCCCTCAGCCAGGGGGGCAAAAACTACGTCACAGGTTCTCTTTAAACAACTACAGACATGTCAGATGGCACTATTCATTAGAGGTATGCCCCCTGAAATTCCCAACAATTGCTACGATCATCATTTCAGACCAAATACAGAGCCAAAAAACAAAATGGAAACTTGAGTTACACTGACAAAACTTACCTTTGTGTTAGTAAATATTTTTCCAAACGTTCTGCACAACCTCCAGAAATATCTTGAAAACTCATGAACGCAAGCTGTTGATGCAACATTAATGCGACCCACTATCTCAATTAGTTGTGGTAACCTGTAAAGGAAAAGGTTTGTTTGTCATAGACAGACCAATTTTATCAGTATTAGAAACATGATACCATTATGGTTTCCAGATTGTCCTTGTGCCTCCTTAGAAAATCCAAATGTGGCTACGGCAGTCAAGGTAGAATGGGCTCTCAGAGGTCACTGAAAGGGGTTGTTTCACTACAAAGATTAGCTTTCAACATGCAGGGACAGGTAATTGAAGTATTTTTCCAAATATATTGCTTAGTTTTTTTTTTTGCTTTGTTGAAAAGATAAGAGATTTTATCTGCTCCGAGTCTACACAGGTCGGCATCGGAGAGTGAAGGGAGTAAAGCTACCACAGGTCGGACTGTCGGCAGCTTGAGATCAGAATGTGTTATCTCTAATAACTAATTATCTCTACTTGTTTAGATAAAGATGTCCAGCTCTCATGTCAGAGCAATTAGAAGAGCTGTAAATGTGGAGCTGATATGCTAATCACTACTACAGAACCACCCACAGCCTGACCAGGAAGAGACAGGATGCGTGAATGTAAATCTGCTTGTGGCTCTGAAACAGTGTGGTGAGATAACCCCTTTCAGTGATCGTGGGGGTTCAACCCCCATAAAGAATACAAATTATTTTAATATGTCATAAATAGGAGAAGATAAAAAGCCATGTTACTATTAAACTTGCAAGACATTGGGGCATATCTATCAACACTCATGTGCCAAAGAAAATATGTCCTATTGCAAGCATGGACAATTTTTTGGCCATATTCACAGCTCAATGGCTGGACTAGACTGAACCCAGTAGCAGGCATCTCTAGCCTATATGCTAGCTGGGAAAAATTAACAGGTGCAGCTAATTGCAGGTGCAGCTCACCCCCCCCCCCCCCCCCCCCACTGCTAGGGGAACAATTAGATGATAAAAAAAACTGCCCTTTACCTTAAGGCCATGTTCACACGGCTTCAAATGGGCCGTATTTCGGTCCGTAATTACGCGCCGAAGTGCGCCAATTACGGGCCGAAAACGGCCCATTCATTACGGTAATTCACAGTTCTCATAGAGAACTATGGATTACGTCTCCTCTCCCTGCCCGGCGAAGCCGCCGGGCGGGGAGATAATTGACATGTCACTTTCTAGTGGCGTATACGCGCCGCTAGCAGTGATTGTCTATGGGCCGGCGAAGTGCCGGCCCCCTGCTTACTCCCCCGCTCCCGCCCCCGTCCACACGGCGTAAGTGCGGGGCGTAATGACGCCCTGCAAATACACCGTGTGAACATAGCCTAATCCCTGTTCACATTAGCATGCAGAAAAGCCACAGTATAATGCATGGGGAGATTACACAAATGCAAAAATACCAATAAAACAACCACTCACATGCCCTCCATGCATGAGAGGAGTGGTTGCTGGTACTACAAATGCATATAAATAAGGCGATACAGAAGGGTGCCATAAATACAGATACGTGTGGTGCACCATGCTGGCTTACAACCTATTAGTGACTCCCATACTATTAGATTAGGCGGGCTGCCCAGCACTTTCTAGGTGTCCAACACAAAACACAGGCACCCTCCGCTCCCTATAGCAAGCATGGCATGTGCCATTTAACCCCACGGAGGTTTAGATGCCATTGGCGAATAACTTGATACATCGGTCACACTACAATAAAAAGGCTCTGGCTCCTTTTATAGAGATAAGCGAAATATTAATTTCTTTTGGTAGAAGCTCTGGATTACATTTGTAGACTTTAGCTATATATGTTTTAGGAATTGATTTTGTTGTTAGCAGAAGCAATTTGGACAATAGAAGCCTTCAAACGTTGAAAATGCAAACGCCACATTTTTCCTCTCCTGAAGTCACTGGTATTTCAGTATTTAATCAGAAAGGTGCAATTTCCCTTATGTACCACCCATAACGAAATATAAACACCAAATATGGTGCCAAAATGGCAGCAATAGAGAAGCTTGTTTGCCCTGAAACTTTTATGCACTATTTCCTGGATTGTCGGTCATTATCAGAACTTCTTCAAAACAAAGTAATTTGTGAAAAATGATTTTAATACCAATTTATGTTAATGGATTTCCTAATGCTTGGGAGACTGCAGTTGAAAGAGTCAGAAATACATTAAATTTTAATAAGTTCTGTGAATATACACATATAATAAAAGATTAAACTAATCTGTAAAACCAACTCACAGTTGATTAACAACCCAAAGTAAACTCTCCCAGCCAGTGGTTCCCTCGTGTTCCAGCTGGTAGTCATAAAGCTGAAGTAGTGCGGCCAGCTGCTCACGGCTGCCAATGATGGTTGCTACATCCTGAAGAGGTGAGATAGGGCGTGGAAAGCGCGTCACTGGGAAGACAGACCAGGAAAAAAGTATTAGCCACAAATTGTGACAATCATGGGGATTTCCAATTAAAGCAACTGAAAGGAGGACATACAGAGGTTAATATACTGTCTGAATGCTAGGAGCTTCACTTAACAGACTGTCATAATCACTCCAGTACACAGACAGGGTCAACAGAAGGGTAAAGAGCTAAAGAGGGACTTTTCTACAATATAATCAATAGTTAAACAGCAAGTAGAAAAACCAGCAACGTTTCAGATGCGTAACAAATACAAATTATTTATCCCACTGGTGGTTTAGGATGCTGGTCACATGAGGAGGGACACGCCAAAAACCACTATGACCCATCACTACACACACATTGTGCTCGGTTTTTCCATTAAACGTCAGCCAGTTAGATGGTGTGTAAACATTCCTAGCACAGATCATAAACCGTGCCACAACTGAACTATCCAGCATGGATATGGAGAAATGGAAGACTGTGATATTCAGCATGGATATGGAGAAATGGAAGACTGATATTCAGCATGGATATGGAGAAATAGAAGACTGATATTCAGCATGGATATGGAGAAATAGAAGACTGTGATATTCAGCATGGATATGGAGAAATGGAAGACTGATATTCAGCATGGATATGGAGAAATAGAAGACTGATATTCAGCATGGATATGGAGAAATTGAAGACTGTGATATCCAGCATGGATATGGAGAAATAGAAGACTGTGATATTCTAATTCCTGCCAACTGTGCTTACGCAGTATTCATCTGCACACACTACATTCATAAAAATCATTGGGATTATTGAAAACCATTTTGTTTCAAAGCGTCAACCCCTCTACCTCCACAAGATAACAAGTACAAAATATACAATATAAAAAAACTGTTATGTTGAGAAATAGAAGATGACGAGCAAAATAAACAATATATAAAAAAAACAAAACTAGAACATTGAAAATGATCTCCACCTGGTTATTACTACGGTAATACAATAAAAGACTGGCAGCAGTGGTGCTGTTGGGCCACTGGGCTGTGCCCCCCCATCTGTGTGGTTTTTGCTGCGGTGGTGGCCGCCATACAGTGTTAACCCCATTTAGCGTAGGGACCCACTTAATAGAGGTCACCGCGACGTGGCAAGTGGGCCTATACGTTTGATCAAAAAGTATACTAAGAACCTCCTGTTCATTTTTTATATAGTTTTACTGAGAAGCATAAGATAAACGTATAGTGTGAGGATGTGCGGTCCATGCCTCTCCCTTTCATGTTGGTAATACAATAAAGACATGATAAAAAATAAAAAATAGTGTGTGTGTGCATCCCAAGTATATGATGCAAACATTTTTGTTAGGGTAACAATCATTAAAGGGGTTTTGCCACAAAGTAAAATTGACGTGGGAAGTTTGTAAATTAAATAATAAACATTTTCACCATTCATCATTATTAAAAATTCTGCACCAGTTTTGTTTTAGCTGCTCCTTTAGTGATCCATTGTTTACAGCTCATCTCCAGGGGATACGACCAGGGCTGTGAGCTCTTCAGTCCTGGTCGCACATGCTCAGACATCACCTCTCCTCTCAGGCAGCTACTGAGTGTTCAAACCCCAGGTGCTGTCATTCTACTCCTGTCCTCTGTGCTCCTTAGTAATTAGTCAAACAGTGCAAATAAATTATAAAAAGAAACCTCAATGCGCATAATAATGGCATAGAATGCGCCTGATTTATGAATCATGGCTATAATTCAAATTGAAATTGAAAGTGGTTTACCTGTTCCAGCTGTAATGCGCCTCAAAATGCCGCCGGGAAGCTATAAATACGTAGCTACGCCACGGTTCTAGTGCACCCACCCTGCCTACCACGATTTTTGTGCAGCAATGTACAGCATTAATTGCTGTGCCTTCCTGCACAAAAAACACATTGAAAAAATGCATAAAAAATGCATCAAAAACGCACCATGTGAAAGCACCCTTAAAAAAGCTCAAGCCATATAATAAAATAAAATGGCCAATGATGATGAATCTTAACACATCTATTCACAGAAGTTTTGAATTTGTCAAATAACACTAGCAGATTTTCCCTATTTTTTTTTTTAGAGGAACAATGAAGTAGAGCAGATTTTTCTTCCTTGTAAACTCAATATGAAACCAAAGAACAAAGAAACATTTAAACCATTTACAAGCACAGTAAATATACAAGTAACACAGCCAGCATTATGCCATTTTGTTTGAACAATGCATCACTACAGCTCATTTAGACGCCAAGCAATGTACAATGCATAGACAAACAGTCACGATGCTATGGTCTGCAGCCTGTGGTTCTACAAATACTGTGAAATAGAAAGGTCCAGCTCTCTGGCAGGACTTCTAGCACCAGAGAGCCAAGTGTGATCTTGTAAATTGATGTCAATCTCACAAGAACACGCTAGAGCCGCTCTGACACGGTTTAAACTAGAGTGCACCTTCTCTTGTAGCACTGAATCTGTATCTTCCGTCTGACTGATTCAATGCTCATTGCATATTAGGTGGCACACACTGCAGCGGGCCTCTTTCCCCTGATGAAGCCAGTTAGTTGGTGAAACATGTTGGGGAGGTCAGGCATGACATTTTAATTAGTGATTTCCTACCTCTTTCTACTGTGTTACCCACTGCAGAGGGTCTCACAAGGAAATCTTATATGTTTCATGCCCATTAGATTAGGGATGACTGCCCAAGTAAGATGTTTTGGATTTCTTTTTGGAGTTAGCAAATCACTGTATATATAGGATGTCCCTGCTAAAAGGTGGAGAACTTCATTTTTTTAAACTGGTCTAAGGTTTATTCTCACGATACACATTGATACCATATCGATTGGATAGGCTTTCAATGTGTGATAAGTGACGGCCTAACTATATCAAGAACAAACCCCAAGACCTCTCTGTTTTGAATGAAGAGGTGATCAGAACTCTCCCATTGAATGCCATGGGAGTACCAAGTACAGCAGAGTCCCCAAGAAGCTGAAAAAGAAAAGACAGACATGTGTGGTGTGGAAGCAAGAAACGAAGGAACACTGTTGAAGACCATAGAAGGTGGGCGAAGGCCGTAAAAAGCACACAGCGGTAATAAAAGGATTGCTACAAGCGAATTTGCACGAATAGCATTTTTTTAAATGATCTTTGCGTTTACAGAAGTGAAATAGTTTGAAAAGTAATTCCAAATATATCATTGCCATACTTCGTTGCTAAAATGCATTTGCACATAGCTGTGGAGTGTTCTTCTGAGAGTATCTTCCTATTTCTGGTAAAGCAATACTTTGAAGTCTCAGGGAAGTTTGAGGAAGTTCTTAACATTTGCATGCATAAATTAAGATTTAGATTAGTAATTCACTTTTATCTAGTTTTAGCAAATCTGGTCATACACATTAGATAAAAGTTAGTTAACCCTTACCATTTCTGAATGGGCTGACCATCCACTCCAAAGAGCAAGTCAAAAAGTATGATGCAAAATTATAGCCTTGGTACTTCTAACCAAGAGAATGTAACAAATGTATTGACATGGAAAGACACACCTATCAAAGTTGTATTCTTAGGCCCCGTTCACACGGCTTATTCTGCCGCGGATTGGCGCCGTACTGCGCGCCGGATTTGCGCTGCAGTACGGCGCCAATCCGCGGCAGCAATTACGGTAATCCACTGCTCTCATATAGAACAGTGGAATCCGTCGCTCCTCCCCGCTCGGCGAATCCGCCGCGGGGGGAGAAAGTGACATGCACATTATTTACGGCGCGGACGCGCCGTAAACAATGCATTGTCTATGGGGCCGGGAGCGGCGCCCCCGCCGCGCTCCGGCCCCACCCCCGCCCCGCCCCTTATTCACGGCGGATTTGTGCGCTCAATACGGCGCACAAATCCATCGGGAATAAGCCGTGTGAACACGGCCTTACACTACAAGTGTTCAATATACGTAAATGACTCAGCTAAGTGTGCTTTTATTTCCCGTCACTAGCTATTTACCACTGATATTACTTTAAAGGTAATGGGTCATCAAAAATTATCTATTTTTAACTCATTTTTAGGTTAAGAACATTTTCTAGGAATTTTTGGTATTTTTTTAATATTTTTATTCATATCACTATCAATATTTTTTAGTCTCACATTTCTTGTTCTGTAGAGAAAACTGTAGTAGTCTCATTATCAGCACAGGCAGGATTACTCTGAAAGGAGACACTAATGTATAGATAAATACATGATCCACTATTCACAATATGAGTTATTCACAGCTCTCCCTCTCCTCCTCCCTGCACAGCGACTTCTTCCTACATCACAGGAAAACTATACTATAGAAGTCAATAGTCTTGCTCTTGCTCACAGATTTAGCAGCTTAAGAAAGATGGTTGCCCCTATAATCATATACAGAAAACAGAAAAAAAAATATATCTACAATCAGAAAATGAAAGCAGCTAAGAAGAAAATAATATTTATCAGTGTCTCATTTTAATTAGTAAAAAATATATTGGTTATAGATACCCTTTAACTTCAGGTCTTTACTTTGAACCATACTTTTTGAATCGCCCTGTATTATTGTGCCTCAACTTGTCCGTCAACAGAGAATGGAATTAAGAAGGATCCAGCATAAGGATATCCCATTCTCATTCCATTTTTGCATCCCATTCGTGGCATCCATTGAAATGCATAGTTTCATAGTTTGTCAGGCCGAAAAAAAGACATACGTCCATCCAGTTCAGCCCATTTTGCTAAAATGTTGCTAAAGTGTTGATCCAGAGGAATGCAAAACCCCCCAATGAGGTAGAAGCCAATTGTCCTCACTTTTGTGAAAAAATTCCTTCCTGACTCCAATCTGGCAATCAGAATAAATCCCTGGATCAACGACCCCCCTCTCGAATCCGAGTCACTATAACTTGTTATATTATCACGCTCCATAAATGCATCCACCCCCTTCACATTGACATGCACATATTCTGTCCGAAAACCGGACGGAAGAATGTGCATGTTCAATCCTTTTTGGGCGGCCCGTGGGCAGAAAAACCGCCAGGCGGAAAACCCGTGCAGTGGGGACTGCTGCATGGGTTTTCCAAAGAGCCCTGTTGTGCTCGTTCGCGGACGGTTTTTGAGACGGTCTGCAAAACCTCAATCCGTCTGAAAAACCGTCCGAAAACCTGTGCCGTGGGGACATGCCCTAAAGGCCACATGTATGAAAACTTTCTAGGTCTAAAATTCACTTTGTTTAGCATGGCAGCCAATCAGAGCGCCCCTTTCATTTTTCCAGAACATTATATGAAATGAGAGGGGCGCTCTGATTGGTTGCTATAGGCAAAAAAGTGAGTTTTAGACCTTAGACAGTTTTCATACATGTGGCCCTAAGTATACTGTATAATACACAATTGCCAGACAGAAATGGAAAGCCTAATGTTCGTTACAATGGACAGAAAGGAAACATGAAAAGCAGCAGTCCAAACTTTTGTAAAACTATAGAAAAATACTTCACAAATTGCAATAAGTTTAAGATATTTTGGCATTAGACAGGTATCCAACCATTTACATTAAACAACGTGAAACTTAAGGGAACTGAAACGGGTTCATCTGTTACATGGACACTGCTTCTAAAAGACAGGCTATACTGGATATTACACAGTCTCACATGCTGGGACGGCTGAGTCAGATGCAGGAAAATCACATAGCCAGCAGATCTATTTTAAGGGCTAGTATACAGTCTGTAATAGAAGTTGGAAAATTCAAATCAAACTTTTTGTGCGTCTAAACCACCACGGCTATAAAACCACTGCTGTATGGTATGCAACTAGAGACAAACAAAAAAGAGGAAGACTTCAGAGACTGCCAATAACTACAAAAGGCAATCCAAGACACACAAAGTTCCCAGGGCGTGGAGGGCTTCATGTCTGAGTGGGCACGAGACCCAACTAATAGCTCAGTGCACTACATATTCATATAGTCTGAACTGTTCTTACCTTCGATCTGCAAGATTTCTCCCTGAAGATTAGCTTTGTGTGTAAATGGCGCATTCTGTAAAACAGTGGCAAACAGCGAGGTGATAAGGGATTGCAAGGCAGACAGATACATATGTAGCTTGTGTTCATCCAGCCCGTGCTCTCCTTCCTAAAATAAGAAATACAGAAAAAAGGAGATATTAGCAAAACAGGTATACAGAAAGTAATGAACAAAATAAAACGGAGCACATAATGGAACATCTGTTTATACTGTCTACATAGATACAATACAAATATTATAGGCTGAGGAACCACTGCATGTTATATTGGTTTCAAGAACATCACTGTATATTTCAACCATTATATGTTGAAACCATAACTCTATGGAAAACTAATAATTGGTTCTGAAACCCCAAAATTAAAGAAAATTATGTAAATAATTAATCCAGATAAAGCAAGTCCTTACATGTAACATCAGAAAGAGCTACTGGAAGCTGGACATCACCTTTTATTTCAATGATAGCAGCTTCTCTGGGTCATGTACTCAGGGCTGGGACAAGGTATTCTGGTTCCCTAGGCAAATAAGGCATTTTGTGCCCCCAAGACCCTCTCCCAATGTAAAATTCAGGCCATTCCATACCTCTTTGCGCCCCCTTCCTGTCTGGAATAAAGTGGAGCCCTAGGCGGTCGCCTACCTTAGCCTACCCGCTGTCCCGGCCCTGCATGTACTTTATACACAATGTACCAGAAAAAAAAGAAAATGGGGCCGCCCTCACCTGCCCAAAGGAGCTGTTCATCCTGGCAAATGTAAAGAATAATGCAGAACATGAAGCAGCAGACTGTACCGTAGAGAGGTGCTGCTAGACCATCAATCACTACATGCACTTCACTAATACAGATGTTTTACCATTAAAATGTTCAAGATAATTGGCTGGATCAGTGTCTGTGATATTGTATGTTGAAACCAGACTCAACATACAATGTCCGATGAAAGACCATTGCATCCTGAGGCCATTGTGACTTAAGGGAACACCGTATCATCATGGCTTCTGTTCTTAACAGCAATGATGGATCCATTTTTCAACTGGATGTCAATGAAACTTGGTGGATTGTGCTGACTAGGTCGGTCTGAGTTTTCTGCTGATTGTACAAGAACATTTGGTATTTTATTTAGATGTGGATTGACTGTGGTTTCTATACGATAGAAAATTGGGGGATACTTGAAAAACATGTTAAAAATTCATAAAAAATGCAGTACAAACAATATGTACATTTATTAATATGGGTTGTCTCACCAAAGACAACTCCTACCAGAATGCAGCTGCAGTGGTAAGCAGCTGATCACTACAGGGCTGCTCCTGACAACTCTGGGAAACAGCTGGGGATTAGAAAGGTAGACCAAGTCCACCAAAACATCCCCCACATAAAAAGTGCCCCATATAAAAGCTGCATTTATAAAACAGTATTGCAATTGTCAGCACACATTTTCCACAGCTTTGTTAAGCTTTTTTAAGTGGGCATCCTCATCAAATTAGAGACAAAATTAAAGACTATTTCCCAATACAATGCTGTTCTAATTTTGATTCATTTCAGAGTTAGGCTATGTTCACATGGCATCTTTTGGACTGTATTTTGGGACGTAACTGCGCTGCAAAATGCCCTGAAATACGTCCTGTAGAGAGCTATGAATTACCTCCGTCTTCCCCGATGCATATTGAATGCCAGTTGAAAGAAGAGGCATAATTTCTTCCTGGCGTTTATGCACCGGGGAGAATATAAGTGAATGTGGCCGCCAGAGCGTGCTTCTAAATCACCCGGCATCTTGCTGCAAGACGTCGTGTGAACATACCCTTAGAGCAGTTCTTATCTGGTGTGCACAAGCTTCCCTAGTTACTGACCAACTATCTCCACTATAGCAGCCCTGGCAGGGATGATGAACTTAGTCCCTGCTGGGTCTTATCAGCAGCACAGTAGCTTGCTTATCTTTCTTACTGACAAACTTTAACCTTCAGAGCTCCGTAGCCTTGTATCCTGCTTTTAAAACCTATTACCAATGTTTCTTTCACAGGTTCAGCTTGGACTAGCAGAGCTTAAATATCAGTCAGTGCTGTATAACCACCCATATCCTGAACAGGAAGTACGAGCCTGAAGCTGACTGTAAAGAGCAGATGCTGTAAAACAGCTTGATGGAAAGAAACCTTTTAATGTCACATTGTCTGCTTCACAGGACAGTTACACAGTATTTCCCTACATTAAATTATTATACAGTGTGCTTAGAGAATGCAAGTCACCACAGCAGGCTCAAACAGACAACAGTTTTTGGTAACTTCATGCTTGTTAGAAAGAGGGTGTAAAGAAATATTTATTCCCTGTAGTGTGAAAACATGGAAAGATATAAGGAGAGAAGAACAGTGGTATTTGCATTTCCCCCCAAGTTATCACCATCTTCCAAAAAAAGATGACATTTACAACAGTACAGAATATATTCTGCAATTTTATCATCTTATGTTATCAACTTACCCTGAGGAGCTTTTCAATCTTGCTAAGAAGCGTGGGAATAAGGTGTGACTGGAGATTTCCAAGTTCCATTGTCCATGCAGCATAGGCTGGTAAGAACACCTGGTGAGTGGCACTCACTACCCTTTCTGAAGGGTCACCTAAGGCAGTCAATAAAAGTTCAAAACCCTAAAAGCAAATCACAATAATGACTGTTACACAACAGCAATCATCCTGTGGAGTACATAGACGTGAGAAAGCTCCAAAGCAAAGGTTAAAATTAGCGCCCCATACCTCCAGCTAACCCCCCTCCCCACCACTTCCCTTCCACCCCTGTGGAGGAGTTTATTACTGCCACACACATTCTGGGACAAAATAAGAGGTTTTTTTGCCACCGTTCTTTTGCAGTTTATTTCCTCACATACTATTATGTAAGATCTACGGAAACAGCATCCCCTCACAGGTTGTCATCACCTGTCAAAACATGGGACGCAGTCACTTCAGTCTAGGCTTCGTCTTTCTAGGGGCCCAACAGTAGTAGCACAATATGCCTCTACGGTGGTGAAAACACTGCAATGATATATGCTCCTTTTTTCTATTTCTGTCTGATATTGTCCAAGTGGTGTATTTCTACATGCTAGGACTAAGGGAACGGTTAACGCCCAGTTGACAATTTATACATACACTTCTAGAAGGAATAACAGAAGACCAGCACAATGCAGATTTCTAAGAACAGATGCTCCAGAATTGTTATCTTCTGGGGAATACAAGAAATAATTAAAATAGATACAACCGGATTGAAAAGGATTTCCCATTAGTTTAAGAAAAAGCCATGCTGGTTTGGGTGCTTAAAAATAGAAAAGAAAAAAAAAAAGCCCAACAACCTTTGAGGGGTGTTCCAGCATTACACAATGCTAGGTAGTTCCATTTCTCATGCTGCAGCAGACTACATAGCATTTTGTAGCATCGGACCCTTTAATTCGTCTTCAAATACCGCTCCTGTTGCGTCGATGAGGTCACTATTAGGGTATGTTCACATGATATACTGCGGCGCGTACAGTACATTGTGTGTTTTGAGGGCTCGCGTTAATACGCGCGTACCGCTGCGGCGCAGGTGGGCTAGCAGCCCGCCGGCTCCATAGACATGCATTACTCACGGCGCGTATTCGCCGCAAATAACTGACACGTCACTTATCTCCCCACATGTACAATTCGATCGTATTGTACGAGTTGGGAGAGGAGGCTATGAGAACTATGGATTACCAAAATTATGGGGAGCATTTCCCCACATATTAAGCGCAGCACACCGCGAAATACGCAGCGAACTGCCCCCCAAAATAAGCCGTATGAACATACCCTCATTATTCACATGACACTGCAGCAAATCACTCTCCTCAGCTGTCTCTTTCTGCAGGAAAAACATGCAACTGCGAAAGCCAGTGACCTGTGACAGAAGTGACATAAGACATTCTAGGTGGCGAGACGGGGAGCAGTGGTGGCACTGGAATGGAGCAGGCTTCGTAGGCAAGTTAATGTTTTTTTGTTTTGTTTTAGCCCCCCCGCACAGTGTACACTTTTTTTTCTCTCTTTTTTTAAAAACAGATGGAAAATCCCTCTAAAGGGCTTGTCCACCTCATAACAGAAATCAAACAAGCAACGTCTGGGGCACCAGTAAAATAAAAAAATAAAAAACCTTATTACTTGGCTTTCTCTGGTCCACAGCTCCAGGGCTGCATCTCTCCAGTTTTCATTCTTGAACTTCAGAATAGGGAAGCTAATTGGCTGTAGCCGTCACATCTAAATTACATCACTGCCCGGGATTAAACAGCACATGACAGTAGAGACACATGACTTCTACAGCTAATCATTGGTTACGGAATTGATGTCCCCATTGTAAAGTTCAAGAATGAGAATGGAAGACCGAAGAGATACAGGGCTGGGACAGGAGGAAGGAGAGAATAAATGTATTTTATTTTACTGTGGCCCCAGGAGCTGCTGGTTTGACTTTGTTACAAAGTGGACAAACCCTTTAAGGGCTTATTTACATGGATTTTATTTTTCCTAAAGAAAAAATCTGTCCTGTGAATAATCACTAAAGGCATTTCAGCATGACTTTCCTAAGCTCTATGCTGCGCTCTAAGCGGAGTAGGTTTGACAAAAATGGACAAAGTTTGTACACAATATGAAAACCTCCGCCATATTGCTCAGATCATTGGAACCCAAATAGATAAAGGTCGTCTGATACTGAATACACGTACATCGTAAAAAGTGAAAGTGACTTAGAAATACTAGCATTCAAGAAAGTAATGCAATTGCGTAAAGCAACCAGTCTGCAGCTTTATAGGAAAAAGAAAGCAGAAATCCAATTGGTTACACTAGGCAACTGCAAAACTCTCAATATCTGCCTCAATTTTTATACCTGTCAATTGACACTTACTGAACCACAGGACCAAAAAAACCTTTAAAAAGGAAGAAGCAGCAGCTTTGAATTTTATTACCATTGCAGGATCAAGCTAAATGTCTTTTTTTCCTTTAACTGGAGAGAAACTATATTCTAAAAACTACTCTGTGTGTATATAACAAAAATATGAAATATATACATATAAAAAGTGTATATATACAAAAAGTGGTATAATATATAGATACACTGGTAGAAGACTCCACAGGACAACTATTAGTCATGTACCTCACAAATTTGGTCTTTATTGAAGAGTGACAAGAAGAAAGACCTTTTAGAAAATGTGGTTGCCGAGCGAGCTGTTCAACTCATGGAAGAGCTTTATAACACTAGCAAAACTAACACCAAATTCACAAACCGTAATTCACAAATTTAATTCCTTTTTTTATCATTTAATGTGAGTTATTTTCAGTTGCAAATAAAGACTTTGTAGAATTATCAACAGGTTTTTTTTTTGTTTTTTTTTTAATACTTCACTCTAGTACTCTAATTCCCCTGCGCCTTGAGTATTCTCGGTGACATGGTCTGAAGCTTTTAGGGCGAGATGTCTGAAAATTGGCGGTGCTACGTCAGTTTTAAGGCGCATTAAATAAGTGTAAAGTGCGCCAGAAAGTCCGACCCTATCAAAAATCTGGCGTCAGGTATACCTTGCATAGTAAACATAATGCGCCTAAAAATGATGCACTGTGCACCTCCATAACGAAATGCGCCTATTGAGGCGCACAGCACATCATTACAAGTGTATATGTGTTAGGCACATTTCACAAGGATGTGTAAGGCGCATTACAAGTATGTGTTAGGCACATTTCATATCCTTGTAATGATTAGCTATGCGCCTCCGTGCACGATGTGCCTCGATAGGGGTATTACATACGCTTCTAATGATACGCTAAGTGCCATGATTTGCGCTAATCGCGGCACAAAACATTTAATTGGTAGAGTATGTAATGCTCCTATCGAGGCACAACGCGCATGGAGGCGCATAGCTTATCATTACAAGTATATGAAATGCGCCTAACACATATACACTTGTAATGATGTGCTATGCGCCTCAACAGGCGTGTTTCGCTATGGAGGCACACAGCGCATCATTTTTAGGCGCATTAAAATGTGTCCTTCCTGGCATATAATGCACCTTGTTTTGCTGTACGACAGTTCATTTAAATCCAAAATATGGCGTCAAAAGCGGTTTTAGCGCAATAAAGACCAAAAAACTTGCGTTGTCGTGTTGGGAAATGTCGCCCTTAGTGTGTGTGTGCTATCTCACCCTAATATAATATATCTACAGGTGCAGAAGCTTTTTTTCCACAATTTCACATTATGATTGTTGTTTTTGAGTGTTTTCGACCAATATATTTCATATTTATAGTTTTACATCATGAAGTACTATGATTTTTTGTTTTGCTATAGGGCAAAAGTGAATTTACAATGGGTGTGTGAGGTTTTTTCAATGAAAATAACAAAAGAACACCAGAAAACTAACATATAGGCAAGTTCCTCAAATGCAACATCAGGATGATTACAATTTTCAAAAAAGTTAAAAAGTCATAACTCTAATATTATATACCACTTTTTTATATACCAATTTTTTCTTTATATATAACCATAAAACCAACATTGCACAGTTAAGGATAATCACAGTATAGTTAACAACTGTCTGCCCGTAACCTTTACCTGTTGATATTTGTCTGGATCATCAATGTATCCCATAATTATGCCAAGACTCTTGATTACAGCTTCCCGCACCATATCAGCTTTGTCTTCCAGTAACATCTGTTGCAACATTGACAGCACTAGGGAGCTTCTTATCTCTTTCTGAAAAACAGAGGCGCATTCATCGCTTTAGAGCAACCACAAGCATCAGGTGTAATTAAAAAAATGGAATTTCCCTTGTCCTAATGAAACATCACTGTGGTATAGGAACACGACTACACTACTGCTGGTAAAATGTATACCTGGTGATTTGGGGAAAATACAACCAAGCAAAGCTGTCTGTCAATATTCCTAGAGTTTGTCACAAGCTGTTTATAGGAGAAGGCTCCATTTCTGGCTAGGTCTTTAGCATTTTCCTAAGGTGGGGATTACTAAAACAGTACAGGTGTTACATGACTTATGAACCATCAGCTGCTTTATAGTAGGAACCCTTATATGTGATAGGCAGAGTAGACTGGTAGATTTTCTGAAGTGGATCTGAATAACGATATTGCTGGTTATTACTGGTTTCTAGTGGTCATCCTCTATCAGTGACAGAGACCAGACCTTCTGACCAGTCAGTAAAGGGGTTTTCTCGCTACAAAGATCAAATCTCTGATTATGGGGACAGTAAAAATAAGCACTTTTGTAATTGGGTTGCATTACCTAAGTCACTTAATATAGTAGATATGAGCTTTTCTGTGCATCTGTTTTCTATTTCTGCTGCTGCTAGTCGGGACACGCCTCCTTTTCTGTGATTGGCTAGTTGGGACACGCCCCCAGTCGGATTCTGCCCCCCCCTCCTGGGCACGCCCCCTGCAATGTGATTGGCTGACTGATATTTTATTCAGCCTGTTGGGATACACCCCCAGATAGGAAACGCCCCGGACACACCCCTGCAACGTGATTGGCTGCCTGCACACTCTGTGTTTACTCCTCTCTGAGCTGTTAAAACCAAAAGTAAAACCAGCTATGTGAGAGGGCTGCTGGCTGTATACTCATCTCCCAGCTCTATGGTGAATGATCTGACTAATTACTGCCTGTTTAACTCATAGATCCCCTCATATAATACAGTCTTATGTCCTGTGTTCCCTCCATATAACACAGTCACACAGTCTCCTGCCTGATAACAGAGCAGGAGGAGGGGTGAAGGGCAGTGTGCATTCCTAACATGCGTTTCATCAGTTCAGGCTGTGTGTATAACTGGTTATGGTGCAGCAAGGAGCTTGTGGAGCCTGGAGATGACAGCTCTACAGGCACATGAGAACACTGCAGGAGGCTGCTTGCTCTCCAGACAACCTTACTCTTCCCCTGCTCTCGCACAGAATGATGATGTTACAGCTCTTCAGTGAGGAAAGCCACGCCTGCTGAGAGGAGAGACAAGCCTCCTGGCAGAAGAGACACGCCTGCTGGAAGAAGAGACACGCCCCTGGATTTCAAATTCAATCTCATAAAATTGGCTGAAGAGCACGAACAAATGATAAAACCCCTTTAAAGGGAATCTGTCACATGGTTTATGCTGCTGTATCTGAGAGCTGGATGTAATAGAAGGAGAGAAGCTGAGCTCTGTGATACATGGGTATATATGATTTGGAACAGGAATAAAACACAGATTTGGGGAACAGAAAACAAAAGTACTGCTCACCCCGACCAACACACACTGATTGTATCAGTGTGTGTACAAAGCTGACTGTCCATCATTCTATGTGGACGGGCTAAGCAGTACTTACATTGTCATATCAAAATTTTCTCTACCTTTTACTCTTGCCCCAAATTACATAAGCTTATATATCACAGAGCTCAGCGTCTCTCCAGCACCTGACAGGTTCAATTTAAGGAAACAGTAAAAACAGAAAACGTACGTATGGGGCTAATTCGCATCTAGGTCACTTTACTTAGAATCCAATGAGATTCCACATCAAAGTGACAGGTCACCTCTTTTCCTGCATTGCAGATTTGAAGTATAGCATGAATTCACATTAAAAACAATGACATGAGGATGCCACAGTTTTCACACCGATACTGCTACAGTGACTCCTGCGCTTCGGCGCTCGCACCGGGCCCGGTGAGACCAGCTGAAGAGGCAGTGAACCCAGGACTGGCGGCGGAGGCCGTGAGAGGAGCCGGCGACTGCGGGCATAGCGCCGTACAGGTACCAGGCGTATGCATAACAGGGAGGACCCCGGGTACCGCATGGAGCCCTAACCTGCTTAGAAGCCTAGTGTGGAGCCTAGTTCTGGAGGAGTGGAGAGCGGTGGAAGACAGCTAGTACCCGCCTGCCCTCCTAGAGAGTAGAGCCACGTGAAGCCGCCATTTCCCCTTACTAGCTGGGGGACACGTGTGGGCGCCATTCTGCCCTGTGTGCGCGGGCTCTCTGCCGTCCGGACAGGCTCTCCCGGCTGCCTATTACCAGAGACTGCCTGAAAGACATTTTAAGCCAGAGGGGTGCATAGTCCACAAGACAGTCGCCTGGGGCTGCTGCAAAGATTCGCTGCCCAGTGATTCTCCTGCATTCCTATTATTATTCACATTGAAATCAGAGGCAAGCACACGGAAACAGCATTACAGTGCAGTATATCTAGAAAACTTCCTTGTTCTGATCTCTGGCACCCTCGTGTGGTGGCTGGTGGAAAGGCATTGAAGGATTGTATTGGAAATAGTTACCCCTCATTTTGAAATACATCCTCAAAAAGTGCTTCTCTACCTTGGCGGTTAACCCCAGATGTTATGGACTGCTGCCCCCAGAATCTCGTATGGTAACCAGCGAGACCTTCTTGATACATACTTTGTATGAACTGCGGTCTAATTAGTGAAGGATGACTCAGCCTTCCAGATGTTAAAGTGTTAGCCAAGCTGCGGTGCGGACCGAACAGTGCTGCCTAGTGGAGGGACTGCCTCAAAACCTTACCTGCCTGTGCCACGGGTCTAATTTTGCTACTATGCCTCCTAAGAAACAAATGGAGGCGGCTGAGAAATTGGCCGGCTTCCGCAGAACAGGACCGTCTGATGCCAATAAGTCCTCTGCCTCCTCTCCAAGCACTCCTGCTAGCGAACAACCGAATGCCTCGCAAGAAGTTCCTAGCTTAGATACCCAAAAAGTGCTGGAAGCCATCCACACCTGCCAGACCACGCTCTCCACACTGATCGACGAGATTAAAGTGGATATCTCCCTGCTTCGACAAGATGCGCAAGTGCTGCGTGAGAGAGTTACGGAAGTGGAGCAGAGGGTGAGCGACCTAGAAGACCGTGCAAATCCAGTTGACGTAAAAATTTCTGATGTTACAGCCCAAGTACTTAGACTACGCCAACAAGTAGATGATCAAGAGAATCGACTTAGGCGCTGCAACCTGAGATTTATCTGCCTACCTGAGGGGGCGGAGGGACCTAGACCGAAGGCGTTTCTCGAATCCCTTTTGATCGATAAATTTGGCAGGGAGAGCTTTTCTGTCATGTTTGCGGTGGAGTGCGCCCATCGCATTATGCCAAAACCACCACCACCTGGGGCTCCTCCGAGGACTTTTATTGCAAAGTTCTTGAACTACCGAGACCGTGACACCCTGTTGCGCCTTATGCGGGAGAAAGGCCCTATCCCGTATGAAAATGTCCAAATTCATGTATACCCAGACTTTTCCCTGGAAATCCAACGGAAGCGGGCTCAGTTTACTTCAGCTAAAGCAAAACTGAAGTATGCTATGATTTACCCTGCCAGGCTTCGGGTACAGGTGGGGGAGAGAACCCACTTCTTTGAAAGCCCCGTAGATGCCCAAGACTGGCTAGACAAACACCCGGAGGCGAACTTACGTGGCCCTCAGTGACCACCTAGAGACTCCGGTTCTTTTCTTGTGTCGCTGATTTGGGTATCGTTGCATTGAAACTTATGGCTCAGTTTATGGTGCCTTTCTTTTTCACCCGTCTATGAGTGTGTTTTTTTCCCTCCCCCCCCCCCCCCTCTTAATTATTTCTCTGCCATTCCATTATCCTCCCTCATCCCCTTCTTCTTTCCCTTAACTCTCAAGGTGTATTACATATGTAGGCAATATACTCTGTGGGGTCTTGATTCTGTTTCGGATATGTCCCTCCTAGATATTTCCTGTATTCATTCTGATTTCTAAGCGCTGTTTGCTCGGCACCGGCAGCTGTTCGATAGTAGGTTAAGGCGGTTCTACCCCATCTGAAGTTTGAAACATGGTTAATGTTTGGGTCATACATCCAGCTGTTGGGGATTGGATGTGGGGTGGGAAAGTGGATCATTGGGGTTCTGCTAATGTGTGTGTGCATTTTCCATTTATGCAAATGCGAGTTGCTACCTGGAGGTTGTTGTGGGATCTGGATGTTCTGAGGGGTGGGTGGGGGCTCCTACGAAATCCTGAGTCCTTCTTTTTATTGGACGTGCCATGGCATCTCTAAATTTTCTCTCATGGAATGTGAGAGGCCTCAATGATCCGATTAAACGTAATTTGGTGATGAGACTGGTTAAATCATATATGGTAGATATTATCTGTCTCCAGGAGACCCATTTATTTGGCCCCAGGACTCGTACATTACGTAAACCGTGGGTGGGATGGACCTATCACTCTGAGTATTCTTCTCATGCAAGAGGGGTGTCGGTGTTGGTCCGAAAAAATGTGCTCTTCCGTTTAAATACGATTGAGATTGACAAACACGGGAGGTATATCTTCATATACTGCTTTATTGACAATAAACCGTTGATTCTGATCAATACCTACATTCCTCCCCCTTTTCAATTGGAGGTTATTCATTTGGCGATTGCCTTTATTCTGAGATGGCCAGATACATCGGTTGTATGGTTAGGAGATTTTAATTCAACCTGGGATAGTGTCAGAGATAGGTTTGGTGGGGGGCAGACACGCGATCTGGCTGACTCACCCTCTCCCTTACAGATGGCGGTGTCTGCAGTGGGGTTAGTCGATGCGTGGCGATCCCTTCATCCGTCTGATTCCCAATATTCCTGCTTCTCGCCGGGATACAATGCATTGTCTAGAATAGACTTGGCCCTAGTTAATAAACAACTTCTTCCTTACGTGGTGGAGTGTAAATATCTATCTCGTTCGGTCTCTGATCATTCTCCTGTGATGTTCCGCCTGACCTGGTCGGATCTCACTAAACCTAGATCCTGGCGTTTTAACCCCTACTGGTTTATGCTGCTGCCACCCTTTGCCCAGTTTATTGATAGATGGGAAGAATTCCTACTGATAAATGAACGTCATTCCTCTCTTCTCTCAATTTGGGACGCATTCAAGGCATATATTAGGGGAGAACTCTCTACCGCAGTTACGGATCTGAAGCGCTCGTATGCAGCTAAGGCTGATACCTTGGCCTGGGAGGTAGTGCAGGCAGAGCTAACCTATGTCAGAGATCCAACTGAAGACAATAAGTCAGGTTGGCTCCTGCGTCAGAAATTATATGCACAATTATTGCGAGACCGGGAGACTCGCACTACATTTTTTACCAGACAGTCATTTTATGAAATGGGCGAGCGCTGCGGTAAACTCTTGGCCTGTATGGCAAAGAAATCTCACGAACCCCCGGTCATCACATGTTTGAGGCAGCCAGACGGGGAGTCTATTACTAACCCCGGGCAAGTGGCGGAGGAGTTCCGCCTGTTTTATGCGGACCTGTACGATGTTCACACGTCGGTATCTGAGGCAGAAATTGAGGATTATTTGCATGGTGTTGCGTTGCCCTCCCTTACAGAGGAGCAATGTGCCGCCTTAGAAGCTCCCATTTCCCCTGAGGAGATCCAGGTGGCCATCGCCTCCTTTAAAAATGCCAAATCTCCTGGAACAGATGGGATTCCCATTGAGTTCTTCAAACAGGATCCTGAATACTTTGCCCCACTGCTCCTTAGATTGTTTAATGAGGCAAATGAGGCGTCTTGTCTCCCTGCCTCGATGAGGGAAGCATTGATTGTTGTTATCCCTAAGCCTGGTAGAGATCCTGAGCTGTGTTCATCGTATAGACCGATATCTCTCCTACAGACGGACGTTAAGATCTTGGCCAAAATTTTGGCCATTCGTCTTAACTCCGTCATTCTCTCCCTAGTGCATGGAGATCAGACGGGTTTTATGCCGGGTAAGCACACGGCCATGAACCTACGCAGACTCTTCATGAACATGCAGGCTCCTCACTCAAATGTAGGGACCAGGATATTAGTATCTCTAGACACGAACAAAGCCTTTGATTCTGTGGAATGGAATTATTTGTGGTTGGTCCTTCAGAGATTTGGGTTTGGTCCATCCTTTATTTCTTGGGTCAAACTTTTATACTACCAGCCAGTTGCCAAAGTCAGAGTGAACGGTCTTATATCGGACTCACTGTCTTTGCGTAGGGGTACCAGACAGGGGTGCCCTCTCTCGCCACTTCTGTTTGCCATGGCCATTGAGCCCTTGGCTGCCCGCATACGAGCAGACGCAAATATAATTGGGTTTGAGATAGGTTCCTTGCACGAGAAAATTAGCCTATATGCAGACGATGCTCTTTTATACTTACGAGATGTGGAGAACTCACTTCCCAGGGCCTTGGTGGTTGTTGATACATTTGGCCAATACTCCGGGCTACAGGTTAACATTGAAAAATCCCATCTGATGCCCTTGGACTCTTTTGCCCCCCCACAGCAAGCCTCGGCTCTACCACTGCGGTGGTCATCCCAGATTACCTACCTGGGAGTCACTATATCTAGATCCCTAATAGAATTCCATGAACTCAATATTGCCCCGCTTCTAGTCTATCTTCGCAACAGGATCCAGGGGTGGAGTAGATTACCCTTGTCATTTATGGCTAGAATTAGTTTGGTGAAGATGATCTTATTTCCTAAAATCCTGTATATCCTTATTCAATCTCCAATATACCTCAATTCCTCTGTATTTAGGGCATTAAATTCTATTCTGCTCTCCTTTATTTGGAATGGTGGTAGAGCCCGTCTTTCCCTACATGTCCTGCAGCACCCATGGGAGCAGGGGGGCGTTTCTTTCCCTGATCTACAGACATATTACTGGGCAGCTCAGCTCTCACACTTGGTTAGATGGAGAGAAATGGATCTCCTAAGAGTTATGGAGCTAATAATTTAAACCTTGGAACCCGGTGTAACTTACACCCCTTTAACTTTCTCTTCTCAGCACCTCTTAGACCTATCCACTGCTTCCAGGGTCCCTCCATTCTCAAACAATGTCTGTTAATATGGAAACGGGTGAAGGAATTATATTATCAATCTGGTGTGGACGCGTATACTCCCCTTTGGAACAATAACAATATACAGGAACTTCTTACATTGGAAGGCTCTGTATGGAAGGGAAAGGGGGTGATATACATATTCCAATTATATGAAAATTCGATACTTAAGTCATTCCAGGATTTGGCTAGGGAATATGATATTCCCAACACCCAATTCTTTCATTATCTCCAGCTAAGACACGCCCTACATACGCAATTTTCGGTGAACCAAATAGTTCTTCAAGATTTTCCTGAACCCCCTATGCTGGTATCCCCCCCGCCGAGGGGCGTCATAACAAGCTTCTACGCATGACGAGTGAGGAGAAGGTTGGGCGACCCATGCCAGGGGAAGAGGAGCACTTGGGAAGGGATGTGGGACCATAACGGAGGATCAATGGGCTGTTAGCCTTGGAGACCCCCAAAAATTAGTGTCCCGAATATGGGGAAAGAGTAACCCAACTATATATACTGCACCGAGCATACTATACCACCACACGTTTACATAAATTTAGACCGGAGATTCCTGACCTATGTCCGAAATGTCTCTCTGTTCCGGGCACCTTCTTCCATTTATTGTGGGCCTGCCCTAGGGTTCAAGGCTTTTGGCAGCAAATCCTTAAGTTTTTGAATGATAAAATGGGCTGCCCGGTACCTTTTGACCCAATAGTTTGCCTATTATTCTTGGTTCCATAGGACTACCCGTCCACTGCGACCCGAAATTGTCTTATTTAACTTCTTTTTATTGCCAGGAAATCTGTAGCTAGACACTGGTTGTCCCCTTATACTCCCGGATTGCAGGATTGGATAAAATCCGTAAAATGCCACCCTCCCTTTTAAAAAATATATCTACCTACATCGTGGGTGCCCTGATAAATTTGTTAAGGTCTGGCAGGACTGGATTGACTCCACTCATACGGCCCTGGCCATTCCTTATGTCACTTGAAGCACATGGTAGAGACTGGATGGGAGCCCTGGGTTTTTGCGCCCGCTCACCCACTGACTTCCAGAGCGTCAACTTGAGGATCCTATAGTTCATACAGACCTCCTGCGAGGGTACACGACGTCCTCACAGGGGAAACAATGGATACACACACACAAAGTTCTTAGATTAGAAGGGGGTTTTAAATGTTAAGGCTGGTTATTAGTTCAGTCAAGTTTCTCACGCTATCCTGATACATTTGCATGCTAGGAAAGCTATCAGTATCTTATGCCCGGCAAAGTTGTTCGTACCAATTCCCTGATGCAACTTTAACTGAATGCTATAATTGAATGACGAATTTATATACTTGTATCTGTCTTTATATATGCTATTTCTTTGTACTGACTATGTATTTCCTGCATATTTCTTGAATAAACTTAATTTTAGTTTAAAAAAAAAAATGGTCTGCAGAATAAGGGGACAGTGAAAACAAGCAACTTTGCATTGGATGTCCTTAGCAGAGCTGTCTTGTTTTCACAGTATTCCTTATCTTGTGTTTTGTTTACACTGATAACCAGTCCTGGTCGAATCCCTCCAAATCCCTCCTCCTTGCATTTCACTAGCTGAGAGCTCATTTACATCCTGTACAGCCCCCTGGTCGATTCACAGAGCGAGCATTCCTATGTCTCTCACTCAGGGACCGGCACATTTTCACCGGCACACAGCCAGAAGAAACAGAATTACACTGAAGGGCTTACACAATCAGGAAACAGCACAATTTGTGTCGATCCCTGCATGACTAACTCTCCTGCATAGAAGCAGATCTGTGCCGTTCCTAGAGCTGGATTCAAATGTAACATCTCCAGCTGTGAGAGGAGAGGAGCTCACTGCAGAGTCTAGATTGAATGCAGCCTGTGGTATGTAGTTAAGACTGATAGAGACACAGTGACATGTGGACTCAGAGAGGGGGGGAGGGGGGGGGCGCCTCGGGAGCCAGCAGTGAAGGGGGGACGATGTCACACAGCTGGGAGGGGAAGAAACGCCCCCTGCATTTGAGAAGTTGACAAGCTGAGAGCAGTGTGAGTCAGCCGAACTAAGGAAGCGATACATCCCCTTTAATGTTCGCAAAACTAAAACCCATGCCATCCAGGATGTATGGCGGATATTCCTAATGGAACAAAGACTTTTAGGCCCGGTTCACATGGCTTATTCATGCCGTAATTGCGGGACGGATCCCGCCCGCAATACGGCTTGAATAAGGGGCGGGGGAGCTGCCCACCAGCCCCATCGACAATGCAATATTTACGGCGCGTACGCGCCGTAAATAATATGCATTTCACTTTCTCCCCCCGTGGCGGATTCGCCGAGCGGGGAGGAGCGACGGAATCCACAGTTCTCTATGAGAACTGTGGGTTACCGTAATGACAGGGACGGATTGGAGCCGTACTGCAGCGCAAATACGGCGCGCAGTATGGCTCCAATCTGCGCCCAAATAAGCCGTGTGAACACGGCCTTAAAATAATGTAAACACTATTTCCAAAGTTGCTAAACACAACATGATATGGGTGCTCTTTAGCCATTTACAGTAGTGATGTGGGAACACTTACAGGGAGGTATGGTGCTAGATCTCCACATGATTCTGCCACAAGTAGTCTTCTTTCTGGGTATTTGTGATTGATCTGGAAGACAGCATCAAAATAGGTCATTAGCACTGAACAAGAATAATGATGAAGAAAGCATTCCCATCTCAGACATTTATAACATGTCCACAGTAGACCCTCACCTACCAGAGGAAAGGGGGTCGTGAAGCCCCAACGTTATACTCAAAGGAAGCCATACTCCACAAGCAGGCTGTTTATATGCACACGCACATCTACTAGATTTCTGTTATTTTGGGCTAACACCTGCTGTCTCGGTTGCAAAATGAAGTTCATACAAGCTCCATCCTTAGCAAACAATATTAATTGGTTCCAAGTAGACCATTATATATTGAAATCCTAAACACTATTGAAAACTGGTAATTGGTTCTGAAACACCAAATTGTCGCCCAACATAAAGCAAAATGAAAATTAGAGTAGGTGAAGCAGGTAACTAATTCAGATAAGGCAAGTACAGGCCGTCCCCAGGTTACGAACAGGATTGGGATTGTAGGTTTGTTCTCAAGTTGAAATTGTATGGAAGTTGGAACAGGTACATTTATTAAGTGTAACTCCAGTAAAAAAAAAAAAAAAAAAAAAAAATTATTATCATTATATATATTATTTTTTGGGATAGTACAGGGGACAATTTTTACATTTGTTTTGCTGTCTGTGCCCTTGTTTACAAGATTTCGCCTAACTTTCTGTATGTCATGTGCTGCTGTGGCATGCTGGCACTTGTTTATTATGGGGTATGAATCAGTGTGTGATGTCAGCACGCGCAGCCACGTCCCATGAGTCTCCGTTTGTAACTAGGGGAAGGATGTAAGTCGGAACGTCGTAAGTCGGGGACTGCCTGTACTTACATAAAACAGTCAGAAAAGCTGCTGGAGGCTGGAAATCACTTATTATTTTAAGGCTTTGGGCTGCATACTTTACACACAATCTACCAGAGAAAAAGAAAATGGGGCCGCACTCATCTGGTGCCAAAGGAGCTGCATATCCTGACACATGTAAAGAGCAGTACAGATCATGTAGTACCACACTGTGCTGTAGAGAGCTGATTCTAGATCACCAATCACTGCATGAACTTCATTAATGCAGATGTTTTACAGCTAAAATGTTCACGATAACTGGCCAGTCAATCACATGTGCTGCAGATCAGAAGTGTCTGACATTGTATGGTGTGGTTTACAAATACAATGTCCCAGGAAAGACCATTGCATGGTGAAAATTTTGTATACTAAGGCCTTTTGAACCTTATGGACTACTGTTGTCTATATCAACTTTTTCTATTATTGATAATAGTTTATCACTTACAAACTTTTTTTTTTTTTTTTTTAAGGGATTATTAATTTTCAACTGGCTGAAAGGGGCACACTTTTTTTTTCTAATAGTGCATTTGCACTAAATGATTTGGGCTTACTCAAGCGACACAATAGTTTTTACTGAAAATTTAAATCAAAAATTCGATAACAAGAGGTGCCCTTGGGAGTAAGGTTTCTTGCTAGAGAGTTTGAAAATATGAAATATTTAAAATTTTATACAGTAATTTTCAGTATTAATGTATCATATGGATGTATACACTAGAAATGTCAGAAATAAATGCCTTAGTAAACAGCTATATACACATAAATAACTTATGGACAAATAAGTACACCATATAAAGACCAATAGCCATATACTTACTTGTTCCCAACACTGTGGCAAAAGTTCTGCTTCAACTCGGGTTGGTCCAACATGGCGAGCAAAAGCTACACATCCAGTTAAAATCATCTGCCTAAAGCAGGACAAATACAGACAATAGGCATTATATTCACATTTATAATAAGCGCTTTTTACCCAGTAATTGGGACTTGCTCTTCATTTCGTATATATGATTGTTTACATTTTCCCTCTGCCTATAGAGGAAAGTTAGTAATCAATTTGGGTGCTTTCACACGGTGCTTTTTTATTGCAGGAAGGCGCAGCAATTAATGCTGTACATTGCTGCACAAAAAACACGGTAAAAATCAAAATATTTCCTGCAATTTTTGCCGTGATTTTTGTGCAGCAATCTACAGCATTAATTGCTGTGCTTTTCTGCACAAAAAATGCATTTAAAAAATGCATCAAAAACGCACCCTTAGTGTGTCTAATCAAGATTTCAAAACACAGGAATTGATTACTTACTTGAAACACCTTTCTGAACAATTTAGACAACTGAAAGAAGCTTGCTGGTAATAAAGGCAGTTTAATTAGAGCGCAGTAAAAATTGCATCAAAACTGCACTGTGTGAAAGCACCCTTACGTTTAAACACTCCTGATCTTTTGTTCCGAAGAGAGATAAGATAAGATACAGCCAGAAGTGTCTTAGGGTGCTTTCACATGGTGCCATTTTGGTGCAGTTTTAGGCTATGTCCACACTGCACATGATTACGATCGTATCTAGGGCGATTTTCGTTTTTTAAAAGCGCTGGAGATACGATCGTCAGTGTGGTGCCATATACGGCAATAGAAAAGACGAGTTGCTGTCTACACAGCTCGTCTTTTCTCTGCCAGTCTTTCGGCAGCGGCGTATTATACAACATGTTGTATAATACGCCGGTGCTTCTCGTATTCTTGACGTCTTCCCATACAATGCTATTGTATGGGGGGGCGTCGGGGGAAACGAGAAGCGGCCGCGGCTTTTGCACAAAGCGGTAACAAAAGCCGCGGTCCTGCATCAGAGAAAGAACGGCCGCTTTAAGGGCCGTTTTTTCTCTGATGCAGTGTAGACATAGCCTTAGAGTGCTCTCACACAGGGTGTTTTTTGTTGCATTTTTTTTGTAGAAATATACAACAATTAATGATGTGCAATTCTGCACTTCAAACACCGTAATTGATTACTCATTTGAAAACACCTTTCTGAACAATTTAGGTAACTAAAAGAAGCTTGTTGGTAATAAAGGCAATTAATTGCAGTGCAGTTAAGGGTGCTTTCACACAGCGCAGTGCAGTTTTAACTGCCTTTATTACCATGAAGCTTCTTTCAGTTATCTAAATTATGCGGAAAGGTGTTTCAAGTGAATAATCCATTACTGTGTTTGTTTGTAATCCGCAAGATTCCAAACACAGTAATTGATTACTCGCTTTCCAAACAGTTTAAATAACTGAAAAGAAGCTTGCAAGTAATAAAGGCAGTTTAATTGTAGTGTAATTAAATCTGCACTGTGTGAAAGCACCCTAAGGCCTCGTTCACACGGCTTATTCTGCCGCAGATTGGCGCCGTACTGCGCGCCGGATTTGCTCTGCAGTACGGCGCCAATCCGCGGCAGCAATTACGGTAATCCACTGCTCTCATAGAGAACAGTGGAACCCGTCGCTCCTCCCCGCTCAGCGAATCCGCCGCGGGGGGAGAAAGTGACATGCACATTATTTACGGCGCGTAAATGGGGCCGGGAGCGGCGCCCCCGCCGCGCTCCGGCCCCGCCCCCGTCCCGCCCCTTATTCACGGCGGATTTGTGAGCTCAATACGGCTCACAAATCCGTCGGGAATAAGCCGTGTGAACACGGCCTAAGGGTGCTTTGAGGCAGAGCGTTTTTGGTGCATTTTTGGTCCTTTTTTTGCAGCAATGGACAGCATTAATTGTGTACTAAAAAAAAAAAAAAAAAAAAAAAAAGCCAAAAAGGTTTCCCGTGAAAGCATCATTACATGCCCCATCCTTTTGTCCCGGATGTACTTATAACCAATATCAGCTGAACACCTATTAAACATTTGATGGTTGTCTTGTTCTGACAAAACTGTCAGGCGTGGCACACTTCAGTCTAATGTGTATGGTCACCTTCACTTGACAAAGTAGCAGAGCAGGTCTCCAAGAACCCCAAGAGCCTGTTAAAGCCTGGAAGACTGGGAAACTGTATTATAAAACTACACATAGGGGGAAAAAAAGGAATAAGCAATTGGGCATCTAAAATTAAACTAGCTGACCTCACGCGCCAGGGTCCAACATGTTACTTGGCCATTACATTTAAAATACATTTCGCAAAAAATGCTGTAGACTATTTTTCTGATGCGTCAGCTCCTTCCTTACTTCTGACCTGGGGCTAAAAGCATAAATCGCTCTCTACATACAAAGAGAAAACATTAACCTAATAGACATTCATGTTAACATTTGTATCGATAGGTCAATGCCCTGTTCGCATGGTGGATTTCAATGTGAAAAGCATATGGATTTTGCACCAAAAACCATGCAGAAAAGCATCCCATTATTTGTCAAAATTAGGTCTTACAATCCATGGTGTGGGAAATTGGGGAGGCGGATTAGTCCCATTTTATAGCATTAACTTCTAGTTAACTAACTAGGGCTAACTAGCTGCATGAAAATTTGCAGCAGAAAACAATGTAGACAGCCTAAGAGTAGAAAGTAACCGACTGTTCCTCATATTATGTCCAGTGGACACAACCCACATCAGACTTGTTCAACAACAATTTTTTTCACAAAGGATTTAAAGGGATGTAGCACACGATGTCAAGTTGTAGTGAGGGTAAAAAAAAAATATATGTATATTAAATTAAAAAAATTCTGGGATCTTGTTCTTTGATTCCCCACCTAAAATAGCAGAGAAGACCAGAAAAGTTGCCATGAATCAAATCATACCTTTGCTCATCATCTGGGCGTTTTATTAAATTAAACAGAATATGGAGCAGCTGGTCTCTTTCTTTAGGTTCTGGATGCAGACAAGCGGTGCACAGTATCAATGGAATCAATTCCTGATTATCAAGGAAGAAAGCAGAAGTATGAATTAGAACAAGATTAAATGAACGTGAAAAAAAAAAAAAATTTATAAAAATAAAAGAAAATCGGTCAGGTGGCTTATGTTACCACCCTATCTAAGAGCAGAACATGATAGAGGAAGAGAAACTGAGCTCTGTGATATTTAGGCTTATGATTCAAAAGCAGCAATTCTGAGTAAAAGACAGAAACAGAAAGTGAAAGTTCAGCAGCCCACATACTGTGATTGACAGTTTGCTCTGTACATAAACTGATGAGGGTAAAATTACAATTACTGTATGTGGGTGTAGTAAGCAGGACTTCCACTGTCTTTTAAGGAGCCTGATTAGTATTTTCTCTGCTTATTATCAGAAATGCTATAAACCTATCACAGATCTCAGCTTCTCTTCCTCTATTACATCCTGCTCTAAAATAAGGTTGTAAAAATCACCTAACAGGTTCACTGTAAATCAATGTATGTGAAATATTCTCAAAGTACAACTTTAAAATATGAGTGGATACATCTAAGCATTGTGGCCCAATTTTATAAGGGTGCGAAATAAAGATGCAAGTAAAAGTGGAAATTAACCCAAAAAGTCAATTCACAATGGGCGACACGTTAGAAAAGAGGTGCTACCACGCCAGTTTTAAGGCACATTAAATGACTGTATAGTGTGCCCAAATATATGAACCCGTCATAAATCTGGAGTGTGGTATACAGCATAGTACAACTTAGACGCATAGATTCTCGGTTCACATAATTCGATCAAAAGATGTTTAAGCTGCCCACGACTTTCAACGTGATCTCAAATAGGGCAGTCCTACACTATTCTTTTACCTCTCAAAGGGTCCCTCCATTTTGATTTTCTGCACCTGCCCACTCTTACAAGCTGTCATAAGAGGTGCAGCTTGCAGGTTGGTTTTTTTGATTTATTTTTTTCTCTCTGGATAAAGGAGGTCAGTTGACCCAGTGAGAAGCTCTATTGAGAGGTAAAGATAGTATAGGACTGCCCTATTTGAGATCACGTTGAAAGTCGTGGGCAGCTTAAACATCTTTTGATCAAATTATGTGAACCGAGAATCTCAAAGTTTTTTCAAGTATGATAGTAGCATAAATGCTTCTTTAGGGATTTCCACGTAATGTATTGCCCTTTTTGCAGTAGTGTGCCGCTGGCAGTGGTATATATATGGAGATCACGTTGAAAGTCGTGGGCAGCTTAAACATCTTTTGATCAAATTATGTGAACTGAGAATCTCAAAGTTTTTTCAAGTATGATAGATAGCATAAATGCTTCTTTAGGAATTTCCACGTAATGTATTGAACGTAGACGCATAGCATATCTTAAAGGGTTTGTCTCACTACAAGGATTGCTTTTTATGTTAAAGATCTTGCATAAACAAGTCACTTTGCAATATGTGTCCATTAACGGCGTCCTACCTATTCTCCTCTTGTATGGGCTGCATCAGCTCCTGCGATCGCTATAGCTACAGACCTGGCTTCTATGGCAGCCTGGTAGAAGCCAGTAAAATTGCCCCTGAATTCAAAATGTAACCAAGAAAACAGGACTGTGGTAACATGAATCAATGTAGTGAGACAGCCCCTTTAAGCCTATTGCTAGCATATTTTAGGTGCATAACTTAGACACATCTAAGTTGTCATGCCTGGCGCAAACTGCATATGTTAAGGCTACGACCCAAAAAAAAAACGGCGACGCCCAATTTTGATATGTCGCCTAATGCTTTTTTGCAATTGGCTGACAACAGGAGAGGAGCAGTTTAAAGGAAAAACTTCTGATACTACGTATTTTTAATTCAGTCCTTGATTTTGTTTACATTATCTTTCTAAAGTCTCAGAAGATATCGCTCTTATGCTTTTTTTTCTTCTTTACTTCTAGTTCACATCTATAGCCAACTGGGAATCACTCCATTTTTAGATATGAACACATAATTATCATCAACCTCCTACTATTCAGGGTGTAACATTTATTCACCTTGTTTTTGTTGGATATTTTTGTATTTTCTCTATCCTCATATGCACCCATTTTAAATTTTGTTTCTACCATAGGGTCAATATTCAATAATAAGTTTAAATATAGACTATGAACCAAACTTAAAGTGAACCCTGTCCTGTGGTTTATGCTGGCCTATTTAAGAACAGAATATGATAGAGAAGCTGACCTAGGATATAAAGGTTTATATGGTTTGGAGCAAGATTTTTAAGTAAAAAGAAGAGAACATACTGACCGGATTCCTTAAGAGATAGTGACAGTCATGCTTACCCCACCCACATACAGTGATTGACAGTTTTCCCAATACTGGTGTGTGCAGAGCAAACCGTCAATCATTGTATGTGGGCAGGGTCAGCAGTACTTTCAGTTTCACTTGAAAATATTTTCTCTGCTGTTTATTCAGCATCAAATCATATAAACCTCTATAACACAGAGCTCAGCTTCTCTCTATCACACACTGCTCTCAGAAAGGTAACTATATATAACTGGACAGAAAAGGCAAGAATAGAGATAAGAAAATGGAAAAAATTTATTAAAAAAAACATAGGATAAAAAAAGTGATTTCATCTTTACAAAAATGGTTACCCATGGAAAAATTGAATATAAAACCACAGGCTAAAAGAGAAGTGTATCATAAATTTCCAATATTATGTTTGATGACACACTTTTACATTTCATGAATCTATAATACATGCTACTTTTAGGGTATGTTGACACGACTAAATAGCAGGCGTGTAGCAACGCGTACTGTATGCTCTGCTATACGCCCGCAGCTTCAGAGGGACATGCTGGCTAGTGCATCTCTCTGAAGTTTTCACGGACATTCATTCTCCCCAGCATGTAAGCACCAGGAAGAATTGACATGTCAGTTCTTTCCCCGGCGCATATTGTGCACTGGGAGAAGGACCAGGTAAGCCTAGCTCTCAATGAGAGCTACGAATTACCATTTTCTCGGCCTGTACTTCAGGCGTATTGAAGTGCAATGACGTGTCAAATTACGGACAGACTTTATTCCGTGCGAACATACCCTTCGGAGTATCCATATATAATGTCACAAAAGAAGCAAAAAAACTCTGAACAGGGTGTCCCTGTACTTTATAAGATACTTTCTATAGGATGTATACAGTATGTTAGACTGTAAGCTATTAAGGGCAGTTACTTCAATCTTTTTGTACATTGTGTCTGAAGACTTGTTTTGTTACATTCATTTAATCAATGCTTCCTCAGTACAATAAAACAATGAAAAATCACAGCCCTCACTGGACAAGAGGAGGAAACTCAACACAATAAGCACATCACATTCAGCATCCTGGCAGAGAGACATCACTGGTGTCTTGGGATGTAAGAAGCCTACTAGACTGCCAAGTAATAACCCCTTCACTACTCTACTAAACCTTCACGTTATAATACCCCACTTACGTCCCAACACCACCAAAGTTGTACGCATTTGCACAATCAACCCAGTGAAGCCTGTAGTAACTCTGTCTCTACTCTAGACCACCATGGGTAAAATGTCTAAGGGTATGTTCACATGGCGTAATTTCAGCGTATTTGCGCTCTAATACGGGCAAGATGCGCGCTGAAATGACAGTAATCCATAGTTCTCATAGAGAACTATGGATTACGTCTCCTCTCCCGGTGCATACAATACGATCGTATTGTACGCGCGAGGAGATATGTGACATGTCACTTATTCGCGGTGCATACGCGCGAGCTCCCGAAACACACAATGTATTGCGGTGCATACTGTACGCGCCGCAAAACATCATGTGAACATACCCTAAGACTCTTTAGAATTATTGTATCTCTAAGGTTTGCTAAACTTGGGTTCGCCTAAGGGTATGTTCACATGGCTTATTGTGCCGCGTAATTGCGGGGAGATGTGGCATGTCAATTATTCTCAGCGATTACGCACAGTGAGTATTGGATGTCTATTGGACTGGCGACCTTCCGGCTGTACTGTACGCGCCGCAATTATGCCGTGTGAACATAGCCTTAGAGTCTTGAACCCTAAAGTATCAGAAGCCTTTGTAAAAGGTCACACTATAGCAATGAGAGATCAGCTTTCAAAAAAATAAAATAAGCATTACAAAGAAAAAAAGCGCTAACTCAATGAATAAAAGGGATAATACTATCATTATATGATGTAACTTGAGCACTGCTCTCCTTTATACGTAATCTGTTTAATGTTTCAAATGAATGAAGCACGATATAAAAGTATAACCCTGCTCTACAACACCAAGTGTACATTTCAGCTATGATTAACAAGCAAAAAAAGAAGAAAACTCATATTGCTGTGGTGTATTTAATTATGCTATAATAATAGAGTTGAAAACCCAACAGTGGGACAGTGAATGCCAATAAAAGAAAGGCAGTAGAGGAAAACAATATCCAATCTGTATTAAAAGGTACAGAAAAACCCAAGACAGATGACATCTTTGTTCACGGACAATATAAATTACTACAATATATTAAGTATACTTAAAAGGGTTATTGCCGTTTCATTGGTTAGCTTTAAACACGTGGGCAAAGGTAAATAAAAACTTTTACCAAATATATTGCTGTTCTGATTTTGCTTCATTTCAGATTTAGAGCAGTTCTTACCTCCTGCTTGTGTATACAAGCTTCCATAATGAGGACTTATCACCTTCAGAGAAACCTCAGAGTAACAGAAGACTAAAATACAAACACTTTCTCAAATATGCTTCATTAGGAAAATCAAAGCATTTCATAGTTTCATAGTTTGTAAGGCTAAAAAAAGACAAGTCGTCCATCTAGTTCAGCCTGTTTCACTGGTAATTTTTTTAAAAAAAGCTCTAGTCCTTTAAGATAGCTCTGAAGTCTACACCTGACAGCTTGATGAGTCACTATGTTGACAGTTGTGTGAAAGTAACTGTTTCTGAGCTGGGAGAGTCCACTGTGCAGGGGGGATCCTGTAAATCTACATCATGTGCACACCAGCAGCAGTGTAATATAGATGTCTGTGTGCTATGGAGGAGGAGGCTGAAGCAACAGGTCATCTCTGTCACACTATCTCCTCAGTGTGCTGTGCCTGCTGCACTGTATGTAGTGAGAGACTCAGATCATCCTGTACAAGCATCTATGCCCCCAGCTCCCCCTGCATAGTTCGTACTCCCACAGAAGGATTCTTTCTAGATAAGGGGTCTCCTGAGTTACAAAGTGAAGGTAAAATCTTTGCCCCTGTAATACTGAGGGAAAAAAAAAATACCAACAACAGCCTTATGGAAAAATCAATTAAATCTTTAATACACCAAATAATACAAAACAATAACAGTGAAACAATAAAAACCTAACAAAAAAATAAAATATACACAAACCACCCAACAGAAAAGGGCTACTACTCTCCACCATCTATGAGTAAATAAACTGAACAAAATATATTTAGGCAAAAAAGTACAAACATGTTATAAATGCTAATGCGATATAAAACATACTTAGCCAACCAGCCACCCACGTGTGGAGAGGAACCAAACCCCGACGCATGTTTAACTCAAAAGCTTCCTCAAGGGGTATGTACTTCTTTGCCTAAATGTATTTTGTTCAGCTTATTTACTCATAGATGGTGGAGAGTAGTAGCCCTTTTCTGTTGGGTGGTTTGTGTATATTTTATTTTTTATTAGGTTTTTATTGTTTCACTGTTATGGTTTTGTATTATTTGGAGTAATAAAGATTTAATTGATTTTTCCATAGGGCTGTTGTAGGTACCGTATTTGTTTGTTATTTACCTTATGGTTTCAATATTGGTTGCCTGGTTTTTTGTAGGCTTATCCCTGTAATACTCTGATTTCCTAGTGACATGTATTGGAGAAAAGTCTTATAATTTCAACTACTATCAATTTTTGTGTGGAGGTGATAGGTACTCAAGTTACTGACCACCTCTCTCTCTTCTAACAGGCTTTATAGTACTGACCGACAGTGACCTTACTCTCTGCTGTTGCTCAGCAGCAGCACAGAAGTTTCTTTATCTTTGTTACTGAAAAATTGTAAGGGTATGTTCACACAGTGTATTTCAAATACATATTACATAACAAACGTACCAAAATACATATTAAACAATGTTCCAGTCAGAGCTCACTGATTTCAGTGTAAAATATGTACAGTTGTTCACACTATATGTATTTTACATACATAATTGTATTGCATTTTGCGGACGTGTACAAAGAAGTGATATGTCAATTCTTCATCTGTTTTATGCATGTAAAATCCACACAGGAAACAATGGTGTGCATTTTTGGAGGCTAAAAAACGTATCCAAATACGTACTACACTTTTTAGTAGATTTAGATGCGTTTACACACATTGGATCCAAATTTGAATGTCTGTTATTTAACTTAGTGAAATAAGCATCCGAAAAACGTATTCAAATACACACCAAATCCGCATTACAGATACGTTTTTGGATGCAGATTTTGTTTAAGTATTGGAAAAAAAAAAACAACACCATCTGTGACGCCATGTGTTAGTTTCCTCCACCTCCGATGTCCCTCTAAGAGGCTCCACTAGGGATAGCAGAGCTGATCTGCCAATCACTGCTGTAAAAACATCCATTGCTTAACTAGGAAGTGGGAGCCAGAAGTTGCCTGTAAAGAGCAGACTCTAAAACAACAGGGCAGAAACACCCCTTTAATCGACAACTATAGGAGAAAAAATAGAAAAGAATAAGATACTGGACACAAACAAAATGAAAAATAAGCACTTTATTAACATAAGCTACAGCTGTCAAGAGGCTTCCCCACAAATTACATTTCTAACATATCTACAGAATATATTGCGAGACCCCCACAAATGAAGTAGATTAGGTGATTTTGAATAGAGTGGGGGTCAAGCATTTGTGCTAGCAATCGTTAAAGTTTTTAGGCTCAAAACAGTGGTTGGCTGTTTGTCACTGTCAGCATTAAATGGAGCAGCAGCATACTTTCACAACCGATACTCTATTAAAACGTCTCACTGTAGTGATGTAATAAGTATTAATACGTATATAAACACACACATATATAAGATAATATCTAAATGGGAGAATCTACCCAAAGAAATTTATCAAGCTGTAACATAACAACAAAACCAAATCCTCCCTTGACTATCACTTTCCCCTCCCCCCCCCCCCCCCCCCCCAGAGAGAGCAAAACACCTTGCTTAAAAGTCTCTAGTAAGTTCTTTTTGACACTGTTGGTTCATATTTTGCTTGGAGCATTTTCATTTACTTTTGTCATACATTTAGAATCTTTCTTGTAAAAAAATAAAATGTTGCTATTACCAGTTAGTTTATGAAGTGATGCCCAGGTATTCCATATTACATTTACAATACGTTTTGTACTAAACAATTTGTCGTGCAAAACAATTAGTGCACTTTAATATTTAATCTATAACTTGCACATTTTCATTTTTAATACAGAATTGTTAGTACACCATTTGTAGACTATGATATTTGGTAGGTAATTTTTACAACACACTTTATATGGCTAAATTGTTTTTTTAATTATTTAATGCATTAATATCTATATCAACCATTTAAAGAACATAACTTTGTAGCTATTGTACGTAATTCTTACAGATGAATAATTTTAGTGCATCTTAATACATAATTTTTCTACTTTAATTTACATTACATCTTCTAAGTACATTATTCATACATCCTTTTTAGCATATGCTTTGTAAACCTTTAATTGCTTTTTAAATTCTTTATTTATGAGCTATTTAATCCACAGTACGACGAGATGTTGTAACCTGTATATTTATGTAAACAATAATGTAACACAATGAAGAAAACAGCATATTTGACAGGTACATTTTGTTTTGAATCCCTGAAGGAACAGACACATGAAAACACAGATACAAAAGAGATGAAGAAAAAAAAAATGGTTGAGGCATCATTCAGGATTGTTAACTTAAAGGGAACCTGTTACATTGAACATTCCTAATATATAGCTTTATGGGAAAAGATTTAGTAGAATTTGTATTTTATTCATTTCAATTCCTTAAAGGGGTTACGCCACGATCTAAAGTTGACATGGGATCCTCCAAAATGGGTATTTAATCACTTTTCTAAATATACGTCAATAAAAAAAAGTGAAGCCACAGAGCTACAGCCTGACTTACATGCCCTTAGTTTCCTGACGATCTACATTAGACAAGACCAGGAGCTGATCTGGCCGTGCTTGTGTTGTTTGCACTTCTTATCTTATGGCAGGGAACATGAATGAGCTTTGAAGGGACTGGGGAGAAAAGATCCTGTGTCTTCTGTATTGAGAATCCACTGGTTGTAATGTAATTATCTGAGTAAACATGCAGACACTCCCTGCTCAGCCCTCCTCTCCACCCTGCAGCAGTTCGTGAACATATGAAAGACACTGCCTGCTGAGAGCTTATCTTCTCTCCTGAGCAGATAAGAGGGAGAAACTTCTGCATAATACAGTTATCCCCTGTGCATTAGCCAAATAACATGTTTGCTCAAGTACAGAGACTGAGTATCAGGAACGTGCATGGGAAGTGGAGTGATGACATCACAGAGGAGGTACTTGTTTTTTTTCAACACAGAAACACCACGCCCCTTTTTCAAGCCTTAAGAGGGGCGCATCAGCCTGTAAGGTGAGGAAATCACTTCTTAGCAAAACCCCTTTAATATTCTGGGTTATAGCGTCCAGTGGGCGGTCTTATCAGTGACTGACAGCTATCTCTGCATGCACACATATACAAGTTAAGCTGTCAATCACAGATGAGACCACCTAGTGGACTCTTTAACAGACAATAAGCAGGAATTTAAATTTATATATTACAAATTCCACTAAACCTTATCCTATAAAACCATATATCAATCTGCTCATCTACTCCGGCTCTAACAAGCTACAAGCAGATCAGATACTATATTCAATGTGACAAATACCCTTCAACTTGGGCTTGGTCACATTCCGAGCCGCTCTGTATAGCGCAGAATTGTGAATGATGACCCAATGATATCAAGTCCTGCTGAATTTATATATTGTGTACAGGGCACACAGGCTAGAAGGTGCTGCATCCGTATCACATATTTGATTGTACAGAACCAATGGGCACCAGTTGTTATGTCAATCTGATAACAGACAGCAGGGAAACAGGCTCCAGGTGCATTACTTAATGTCTGATCATGGATTTCTTTGATGAAGAGACTATATATTGCAGTGATGGAGGAGAAAAGTTAGACGAGACACATAAATTTAGATGCAATTTATAGGATTGTCTCCAGTGCTGAGCACAGTATTACCTACAATGAAGTCATTGAGTCAATATCACTTAGTATATATTATTTTAATTCGACTTGAAAACATTTTAATGCTATTATCAACCTAGCAAGAAGCCTTCAAACAGGAGGTAAAGCGTAACAGCAGCTGCAAGGTTTAAAATGGCAATTGGTAACAAACATTTACTGTTACTTTTTCAGTACTACTGAGAGGTTATTTCATGAGAATATAATATACTGCCTTGGGATGAAATGTAGAGAATTGACAGTTAAGTTCAAAAAGAGATGTAAATTTAGGTGATTTAATTATTGTCCGTGCATTCTATGGGATATCCTGAAAACAAGACCTGTTGGTGGGACGTGAGGACTGGAGTTGGGGGAACACTGCTTTAAAAGATTAAAACCAGCTGTATAATATTTCATAGGACTCTGTTGTGCTTCTAAAAAACCAACAGTATTCGCCTCCGATTCTGACGTGGGTTAGCCCCATTGCAATGGGGTTAATCCACGTCACAGCTCCCACAGCAGGATCCGATACGGATCCACTCAAAAGAATTAATCTGTTCATTCTTCTCTTTTTTTTCCCCGCACCACGGATTTCAAACTCGTGATGTGAAAAATTTGAGTTGTAGTTGTGAACCACAACGCTAACTGGCCAGTGAATGGCCTTTGGCATACACAAGGATTGTAATGAAGGAAACCAATGCAGGATCCACATTTATTTCCTCGTTAAAGTCAGTTTTGTGAACTTACCCTTATTGAAAACAGGAGAGGATCTACTAGAATTTCCTTATGAAAAATAAAAGAGGGCTGTACTAACCTTAAGCCAGAAGGAAGTGATAACTGAACAATCTACATAGATGCTGTCTTAGAACCTGAATCATTAAAACACCAACATAGCCATGTTTAGGTTATATACCAGTTAGAGCGTTTGACACTATATAAAGAGCTTGTACTGGTTTTCCTAATACAGTGTGAAGAAGCGAGAACAGCGTTAGTTCAAACACATTGCCATATTGGGAAGCATTTCCCCATCGAGTAGTTTCCCATTAAACTATGTACATGCGTTTGAAAGAAAAAAGTCTTGTGTGAGGAAAATAAGGAACATAAATAAGTCCTTTAATAAAAGATCCATAAAACATTATTGAATAAAGGCAAATGAGAAGGTACCCATAATGGGCAGAAAGGAGAGAAAATCTAGATTGCAATTTGGCATATAAATAAGTGGGCTGTTAGCGAAACACGTGTCAGGCATTGGTGGATAAGCAGTTGCACCACCTGTACTTTATTTGATTTTGTAGCACTTGTACTTTACTTTTCTATTCACTGCCTATTGTTCTGTGATCACCCCCTGGTGGATACATGCAGCACACCCTTCACATTTGTGTTGTGTGAGGATCCTTGTACATAAGGGTTACTCTTTCACAAACCATATGCTAATTTACTATTTTGTATACATTTTCTGTTCCCTCTTCCCCATTTCTTGTCTGTTTTCTGTACTGTGTTTTTATTATTATGTATTAATTTTTTATTATATTTGTGTCTTATTTTTTCATTTAGCCTGGCACTTGCTGTCTGTAGATTATGTGTATTATGCTATAGGACCATATATTAAAGGGGTTTTGCCAGGACGTGTCTTATCTTCTAAGAAGCAATTGTAAACAAGCCACACTGAGCTGAGAGAGCCAGAGACACAGCCAGAGCACAGATCCGTGCATAAGGGATCGTTTGAAATGTTCACTCAAATAATCTAACTACAACTAGTGGATTCTGTATACAAAAGACAACACCTTTTCTCCACAGCAGCTTGAAAGCTTCTTCATGTTCCCTGTCATCAGATAAAGCAGGGATCTACTGAGATAATCACACTACAACTAGTGGATTCTTTATACAAAACACAACATATTTCTACCCGGTGCCTTCAAAGCTTCTTCAGCTCCCTTTCATCAGATAAGAAGAGTTCTCTGCGCAAGCCCGGCCAGCAACTCGTGTCAGGCCGTATCGAATAGAAGCTTTTAAGTAACTAAGGGCAGGTAAGGCAGCCTGTAGCTCTCTCAGGCTGCAATTTTTGTAATCACATATATTTAGAAAAGTGATTAAATACCCATTTTGGAGGATCCCACGTCAACATTACATCGTGGCAAAACCCCTTTAACTTTATATTATTTGAGTACATTCTAGAGATTTTGGTAGATTTTTCTTGAAATACATAATAATGTTCATGGAAAATATCTAGCATAGAGAGAAGAAATACATTCAATAACATGTCCTCCCTTTTTGATATATGAAAAAAAATATTGCACCATAGTTGCAAGTGAACCACCTAAAATAATTGAATTTGAACATACATGTATGTTTCAATCTATCATACAGTAGTGTGTAAAACAAAAAGGGGTGGGTCCCTAGATGAACATTTCTGTATAAGCAACAGTAAAACTACACTGCAAATTTATTGGATTTCAGCTAAAGCTCTATTAGGCAGACCAGGCAAAACTGGCAACACAATGAACAGGAGGGCAACAACATAGGAGATGTTCAGAAACACCAAAAACAAATACGTCGCCAATACTATGTTTGCATATATGTTGAAATCATATATGCAGAAAGTGGATGTGACCAAGATGATCCCAATACTCCCGCTACTTTGATTGCTTGGTGTATTGACAGATGAGACAGAGGTTAATAACAGAGCAGCGGTCAGCTCCAGTACTACATTCTGTGGAACACAGGGGAACGTGGCAGGGATATCATGCCGTACTACTCAACTCACCTGGCAAAGATGCATAACCATTTTCTAGAAGCAGATGCATGCACAAAAATAAAACTGTCAACTGAATTAATAGACCAAGTAGAACTTGAAATTTTAATTTAGGCAGAACTAAATATAAATCACCTCTCGTTTTGCAAGGAGTACATTTGGGACAATATGAGGCAAGCACCTTCCCAGCATCAACATGACTCCATTCTCACTGTCAGCAATCCTGGACACCTGCAAATAAAAGACATGTTGGTAACTTGCAGCAACCCGAGTTCTCCTCCCATGTGAAGGGTAACTGAACCTAGAAGTAAATTTTAATTTTTTAAATTTAGAAAAATTCCAGCTTGGGTCCAGGTAGGTATAAAACGTAAAAGCACACTTTATTCCTTGTTACATAGAAAAACGTGTGATAATATCCAAAAAATACTGCAAATGACGCGAACGCGTTTCGAAAGTTATTGCCTTAATCATAGTGCTATGATTAAGGAAATAACTTCCGAAATGCGTTTGCGTCATTTGCAGTATTTTTTTGGATATTATCACACGCTTTTATATGTAACAAGGAATAAAGAGTGTTTTTACGTTTTACACCTACCTGGACCCAAGCTGGAATTTTTCTAATTTGGATTACGAGATTCCTTCTGATCTGTCCGTGCTGTCTCCAGGGGTGGAACACTAGCGGTGAGCTGTAACCATTCATTGTGCATGTGCAGTTAGAAGTAAATTTTATAACCCGTCTCAATGCAAGAAGCGGTTACTACAATACTATTAAAACCTGATAATGATCCATTACTTCCCGAGTCATACAGACCCATCTCTCTAATCCCGGTAGATACCAAAATACTAGCTAAAGCGTTTGCCAACAGATTAACTGCTGCGGTTTCGGATCTAGTTCAGACTGATCAGGCGGGCTTTATACTACAGAGGGATACGTTTAATAATCTAGGGAGATTGCATCAGAACCTGCAGCCTTCGGTTGATAACACGGGGTCTAGATCGATCTGTTCTTTAGATGCTGCTATGGCATTTCATAGCGTGGAGTGGGAATTTTTGTGGGAAGTCTTGCAAAAAATGGGTTTTGGACCAAAATATACATCTTGGATTAAACTGTTTTATACAGCTCCCAATGCTAAGGTGCAGTCCAATGGTATTCAATCTGAGACATTTGATTTGAGAAGGGGAACAAGACAGGGATGCCCCTTGTCTCCGCTGTTGTTTGCCCTGGAAATCGATCGGTTAGCAGCTCCGATTAGAGCTAATGCCAACATTGAAGGCTTCAAAAAAGAGGAAGGATTGAAGACAAAATAGTTTTATATGCCGATAATATTCTTCTTTGTTTGGCTAATACTGGAGGCTCATTGCCAGAAGCAATTAATAACATTAAATGTTATGGTACTTATTCTGGGTTAAAAATTTATTTTGGGAAATCATTAGAAGAGTGAAGAGATCAGGCGATACATTTTAGAGGCTGAGTATATTTGATGGTGAGCTTTTGAGAGTTCTAGCTCTCTTCTTCAGACATGATGTTATATAAAAAACTGAAAATTCACAGACATACACAAAAGACATGGACCTTCAAAGGATCTTAAAATCTTTAAAAATAACAAAATGCAATAAGTAGAGAAGTCATTTACAACGGGTCAAGAAATAAACGATCTGGAAACTTGTGAGGCATGACAGGAGGGATCAGTAATTCTTGCCGTTATCTGTTAGCTATCAGGTGCCGATTTGTGACCCTCACAGTTCATACACAGCGAGACATGAAACTGGCATGAATATTGAGCCCAAATTGCAGAGCTTGAAATTTTTGCATTCATTTATATTCCCATTCCTTCCTCTCTCTCTGTGTCTTAAAATGTCCCATTAAGTCTCCATTCTGTACTGAGATTTTTGTGGGCACATTACCAATATTGGTGCCGTTCCCAGTGGTGGAATTCGCACCTCTGAAACTTTAATTGTATATCCTATCGATACAGTGGGGAAAAAAAGTATTTAATCAGCCACCAATTGTGCAAGTTCTCTCACTTAAAAAGATGAGAGAGGCCTGTAACTGACATCACAGGAAGACCTCAATTATGAGAGACAAAATGAGAAAACAAATCCGGAAAATCACATTGTCTGATTTGGAAAGAATTTAGTTGCAAAGTATGGTGGAAAATAAATATTTGGTCAATAACAAAAGTTCATCTCAATACTTTGTTATATTTCCTTTGTTGGCAATGAAAGAGGTCAAAGGTTTTCAGTAAGTCTTCACAAGGTTGGCACACACTGTTGCTGGTATGTTGGCCCATTCCTCCACGCAGATCTCCTCTAGAGCAGTGTTTTGGGGCTGTTGCTGGCCAACACGGGTTGAGACCTGGAGACTGGCTAAGCCACTCCAGGACCTTGAAATGTTTCTTCTGAAGCCACTTCTTCGTTGCCCTGGCTGTGAACTTGGGATCATTATCATGCTGAAAGACCCAGCCACGTTTCATCTTCAATGCCCTTGCTGATGGAAGGAGGTTTGCATTCAAAATATCATGATACATGGCCCCATTCATTCTTTCATGTACACGGATCAGTCATCCTGGTCCCCTTGCAGAGAAACAGCCCCAAAGCATTATGTCACCACCCCCATGCTTCACAGTAGGAATGGTGTTCTTTGGATGCAACTCAGCATTCTCTCTTTGTAACGTTGGTCCCAGTTCTCTACAGGTCATTCACTAGGTCCCGTCCCGTCCCCCCCGTCCCCCCGTGTGGTTCTGGGAATTTTTTCACCGTTCTTGTTATGATTATGACCACACAGGGTGATATCTTGCATGGAGCCCCAGATCGAGGGAGATTATCAGTGGTCTTGTATGTCTTCAATTTTCTAATTATTGCTCCAACAGTTGAATTATTCACACCAAGCTGCTTGCATATTGCAAATTCAGTCTTCCCAGCCTGGTGCAGTGCTACAATTTTGTTTCTGGTGTCCTTCAACAGCTCTTTGGTCTTCACCATAGTGGAGTTTGGAGTGTGACTGTTTGAGGTTGTGGACAGGTGTCTTTTATACTGATAAGTTCAAACAGGTGCCATTACTACAGGTAGAGAAGTAGTAACAGGTCTGTGAGAGACCAATCTTGCTTGTTTGTAGGTGACCAAATACTTATTTTCCACCATAATTTGCAAATAAATTCTTTCCAAATCAGACAATGTGATTTTCGGGATTTGTATTCTCATTTTGTCTCATAGTTGAGGTCTCCTATGATGTCAATTACATGCCTCTCTCATCTTTTTAAGTGGGAGAACTTGCACAAATGGTGGC
>JAODAL010002344.1:130000-145000 GCA_025379985.1 Phyllomedusa bahiana
ATGGTCAAGTGACACCAACCAACGTCACCATTCAGAAGTAAAGGGCTCCAAGTGTCTATATAAAGCAGTGGACTGTGACCATTCAGCAGCTGCAGTAGTGACTATCCAACCTCCACTAGCAGCAATAAACAGTATACCTGGAAAGCAATGGCATCACTGGAACAGAGGTGAAGACAAAAGCGAGTAAGGTTTAATTTTTTTGTGACAGTAGGAGAACCGATTTATTGTAAAAGTAGGAACCAGACAACCTCTACGTATATCATGAGGGGTTATCGGAGAGCAACATGTTTTTGTAATAAATAACCAGTTTATTTAAAGTCCATTCACCCCATTTACTCAATGTCAATTTTAATATGTTTTGTTTTTACACGCTTTTCTGGTTTGACTCATAGAAATAATCATTAATACAGTTAAACTGGACACAACAACTATTTCCCAAGTGGGATTAATCCAAACGTAAAACATGTACCAAAAAGTAAAAAAAAAAAAAGGATTCACTGTACAGCTTTTAACTGAGGTTCTGCACACCCAATGTGGGAAAGCGTGATAACCATTTTACTACTGTTATATTACCAGTTTATCAAATTGAAAACCAAGATTTCATTTACCGATTAGGCTGAGCAAAGTGGACGCCATCTTTGAGAGGAGGCGTACATAGCAGGGTCTTCTTGCTTATTTTGGACAGGTCAGGGCTGGGTGGAATATCTTGTGACAGCTGGAAGTCTGTTTCAGTTTGCTCTACAGCCTGGCTTTCTGCAGCATTTTCACATTTGCTGTCGGGGTCTGTTGTTCTAATATCTATATAGTGGTCGCTTTCTTCTGAAGTCTGGCTCTGGAGTCTGGGAGGAGAAACTCGCTGGGATTCAGAAGTAATTTCTACCACAGAGTTTGCTCTGAGACTTTCTATTTCCCTGAAGCAAAAATGACATTTTTAAGCACAAAGAAACATGACAAACTTTCCCCACATAGAAATACTGAATAATACATCTGTGATATACTATGATGATGAAAATAATAAAATCCCCATCTCCCTAGATACAAATCTAAGGTTATATAAAACCAGCCCATTTATATAAAACTTAGAAGTATATGTACTAATGCACAACATGTGGACCCAATTACTGTTCCGTGCGTCCTCCAGCCATCAGGACAGATGTGTTTAGTCTCTGTCCTGGTATTTCAGAAAATAATATTCATCCCGACAGCCAGATTCCACTAGTGGCATCATTAGGGTATGTTCACATGGCGTATTTGTGGGGCGTAATTTTGCGCATAATTGTGCTGTAATGCCCAGCCAGCCAATAAGGCAATTCAACACTCTCATAGAGAGCTATGATTTTCTGCCATTTTCCCCGGCGTACAATACGCGCTGGGTGAAAGAAGTCACATGTCAAAGTGAATGTCTGTGGGAGTGCTTCAGAAGTCCGCGCTGGCCAGCGCGGACTTCTGAAGCAACAGGTGTATTGTAGGTATACAGCGGTGCACACAGGATGTGCCGAAATACGTTAGCAATACGCCGTGTGAGCATACCCTTATGACGGGTACTGCACTGTACTTTTCCCCCCACATGCATTTTGGGCATACCTGACCATGTCCATTTCGTGCCACTACTTTTTACTATGGACATATTAATAGAGCTTGTTTTTTTGTGCAAAAAGTTGTATATTTTAATGGCACCATTTTGGAGTACAGATAACATATTGAAGAACTTTTAAATACTAATCTGGGCTTAACATGGTAATTTTTTTCCTCTTGGCTGATACAGTTAAAACAGTACCAGGAGCTGTGTGAGGGGTGGTTTTATTTATTTTTTAGGAGAAATTTTCACTGGAAAATGTTGGGTGTTCATATGACTTTCTGAACACTTATTCATTGCAAACAAAACAGTAATTCTGACACTGGATTTTAGCTTTATAACATTTACAGTGGGAGAAAAAAATGTGACAATTTTATAGTCTACTGTATTTGCCATTAATCGCGTATTTCAAGACATTACATACGTCTCAAACACGTGAGCTCCTGGGGCTGTTATCTATAGCCTACTACAGGGTAACCGAGATCCTGGGACATCCTCAGGACAGTAGAGAAGAGGCCAAAGGAAGAGATCCTGACCATTTAAGCCCTGAAGCTGGATTCACACGGCTTATTTGCGGGGCGTAATTACGCCCCGCAATTACGCCGTGTGGACGGGGGCGAGGCGGGAGCGGGGTCCGGTACCTCGTCCGGCCCATAGACATTCATTAGCAGCGGCGCGCATACGCCGCTAGTAATTCACATGTCACTTATCTCCCCCCTCGGCGTATTCGCCAAGCAGGGAGAGGAGACGTAATCCATAGTTCTCTATGAGAACTGTGGATTACCGTAATGACTAAGACGGATTCCAGCCGTAATTTGCGCACTCCGGCGCGTAATTACGGACTGAAATACGTCCCATTTTAAGCCGTGTGAACATTTCCTTAGAGGCCCCAGTCAATAGCCACTGTGGCGTGTAAGGGATTTGACAGAGAGTGGGGACTCAGCCTCTGGTCAGTATGTAAAATATGCCCGACAGGCCTACGTAAAGTTGTATAGCTTAATTGTTTTCAACTGTATTCTCCTATATATTTTAGATTATGTAATAAAATATCTTTTTTTGATGCTAGAAGAGTTTACACTGATTCCAGCTGACCATTGCCCATACAGTAAGACAGGACTACTGAAACTGTGAAACCAGCTTAACCAGTGATACGGTTAAGCTACACAGCTGTTAGGCTATGTCTACACAGCACAGGATTACAGTCGAATTTTTAAGCAGATTCAGTATTTAGAATACCCACAAAAATCCAACTGTAGCCCAGCACTCATTGACCGCATAAGAAAATCCGTGCTATAGTCTACACAACATGAATTTTCTACTGTGGGATTTCTAAATCACCAGCCCTCGGCCGATGGAACATACTCTATCTTCCGGCAGATTCCCGACGGATTCCTGTACAGTCAATGTACTAGGCCGGCAGGAAATCCGAAAACGGACCACAGTTATAGCGCAAACCTGCGGCAAAAACAGTGGTACCATGATGCTAAAGTGCTGCCGGATTTTAGATGCATTTTAACATCTGATGGGTAGACATAGCTTAGTGAGGCACATCTTGGGAGACAGTTTCACCGAAATTACTGATGTCAGGGCTGCATGGAGTTACACCTATATTTTACATAAATACACAGATGAGTGTAAATGTAGAAGAATCACTCTGCTCGCTATGCAGTTTTCTTTCATGACTCATCTCTGCTAGCTTAGATTTATAGCCAGGTTTTTTGCTTGGACTGTTTTATTTTTTTCAAACTCGTCCATCACTATTGTAGCTAACAAGCACATCAAGTAAACCTTTACTTATACCTAAAAATTAAAGGTAAAAATACAGTTAACTGCAAATCAGTCTCTGCACTGGCTGCCTATTCAGTACAGAATACAACAAACTCCTCACTCTCACCCATAAGGCTCTCCACAGTGCTGCACCCCCATACATCTCCTCCCTCATCTCTGTCTACCACCCTACCCGCTCTCTCCGCTCTGCTACGGATCGAAGACTACACAACTCACTCATCCGTACCTCCCATGCCCGTCTCCAAGATTTTGCACGTATTGCACCAGTCCTCTAGAACATGTTACCCCATGTGATCAGGCACACTCACAACCCTCAGTTGTAAGTGCGCTCTGAAAACTCATCTTAGACAAGCCTACCAAGATCCCTAATTGTTAACCCCCCAAATTCTGTCACACATTCGTCACTTCCTGAACTTTGGTACCCACAGGCACTTATCTGCATATAGATGTATGGTTGGGATGGCAGGCTCATCCACTTTTTATGTATACTACCCTATATTTATGTAACATGGCTGGTCCATTGTAAACCAAGCACTTGTAACCCTTTGTTTCACCCATACACCCTAATAGATTGTAAGCTCTTGCGAGCAGGGCCCTCACACCTTGTGTTTCATTTGTCAGTAGCTTTTTTATAATGTAATGTCTGGTTTGTCTGTGCTTATTCCCTCTATATTGTAAAGTGCTGCGGACTATGTTGGTGCTATATAAATATTATTATTATTATTAATCTCCAATGCTCCCTTCAGAACTAAGATTGGAGGCGATAGATAGCCACCAGTGAACATTTGAAGAGCCATCCTTTCCCATAATGCCTTGCGATATGTAGATGCTTAGTGGAGGGCAAAAAGGCAATCTCAAAAGCCCACACGCCTATATGGTGCTCTCCCCTAGGAGAGTGAAGGAGAGAGATTCCTCTTTCTTAGTCAGATAGAAAGACATTTACCGTGACTATTTTAACATCCTCTAAATTCACTCTTCAGCATAAAACTGTATCCTTCTCCTCCATTAGGAAACCCTGGGGCATATGGAGCTTAATATTATGTTTCTACTGCGAGATTAGTTTTAATAAAAACAGTAAGCTTGTCCACTGAGACGCAAACTTCCAAATAATTGTAGTTATAATAACACACCCAGGTAGTGCATGGTCATTAAACTGCATATCATAGACAAGCCACTGGAATATTTACATCTTCATCCTATAACGTTATAAACACTCACCCTGCAGGAGCAGCATTACCTACCTCTGGAGAATGCGAATTTGATCCAGCAAAACTTCTCTCTCATCATTGCATTGTCTGATTCGATTTTCTAATTCTTGCACTAGTGTCGATGGCTATAAACGAAATGGAGAAGCAATTGAAGGGTCAATATTATCGGATAACAATGTTTAAATTGTATAATTATCAAAACTTTTTTTTCCACTTGTACAACCCATTAAATATTAAGTCGTAAATAATCTCTCCCACAAAGTTAGGCACTTTTGTAACCTACTTACATAAAATTTTCCTGCAATTCTACATCAGCTTTTTAATGACATGCAGCTCAGTAGCTCTCTCTGTCCAGACCCACAGAAAACAGCTCTGTGTCAAGTTCAGGAGATCAGGTGCCCAAGGGGGTTTAAGGTCTTTTTTTAGTTTTTTTTTTAGGGCGGCCTTTGAAGCCATAACCCTTTGCTCCTGCCTCTAAAGATGTATCATGAGAAAGGAAGTAGGCTATGTTCACACGCCATAGTTGCGGGGCGTAATTACGCCTCGCAATTACGCCGGGACTTTGGGAGCCGGCCCCATAGACATTCGTTACTAGCGGCGCGTATTCGCCGCTAGTAATTGACATGTCACTTATCTCCCCCTGCGGCGTATTGTGCGGGCAGGGAGAGGAGGCGTAAACCGTAGTTCTCTGTGATTACCGTAATGACTGGGACATATCTCGGCCCGTATTGAGTGCAGTACTGCGCGAAATATGGGCAGAAATACGTTCCAATTTCACCTGTGTGAACATAGCCTTATGGGGAAATGCACTAAGAGGGGGGAGGAAGGAAGATAGACAAAACAAAGCAAATGATTCTGAACTTGAAGCTTTAGAGAACAAATCTAACCAGTCTTCAAACAGTCAACAGATCAAATACTGCTGCTCGGCTGCTGGGAAGGAAGGCTACAAACAGCACAAGTAGAACAAGTAAAATACCAGTTAGCTCAGAATACATCATCACCAGAAGATTAATAAAGACTCAGGAAAGGCATTTGAGTATTTCTCCTTGGGTCACTGGTTAACCCGTTTAATTCTTCTGAACAATGCTTTACTTATATTTATTGCTCTTGTATTATAGTTGTTATATCCACTGAACAGAACACAAATAGGAGACATTTCACAATTTCAAAGAAATTTGACAATATAAATATCTGACCTGTACAGCTACCGGCTCCACCTCAGGCTTTTCAGCTTTTGGAAGGGGCTGCAGGTCATCCTCATCAACACTTATTGCAGCATCTGCTGTGTCCTTCAACACAGCCTGGTGGCTGCCAAAGTTTCGGTAAAGCTGTAACAAGTCTGGAGGCTTTGGGATGTTTAACCCTACATCATCCCACAGTTCAAAGTCCTGAAAAGGACAAAAGAAAATGAGATCCCTAAAACATTTTTTTTTCCTAAAAAAAAATAATACCTTACTTTATTTGTCCTTTTAATTGATATAAAACATGGAAGAATTGTGGAATACCGTAAAAAACAAAAAAATAAAAATAAATAAAATGGGCTATGATTAGCTCTCTCTTCATGGAATAATGATTACATTTTAATTAGAGCTACTGGACGCCAACTTTTATTAGTTACATACCACTCAAATGGTTCAGGTCCAATCAACAGACTAAACAGCGATCCCGTCATTACTCACCACCAAGAAAATGAGCTATTGTGCTCCTACTCTATACAACTCTATGGGAAACAACCAAGTGAACTCTGAGCCAGCACGCTATAATATAATGCTAGGTCACTGTGGCCATTCAAATATCATTAGTGATTTCAATCACCAGGTGTCAAATCAAATTCACACAAGTCACTGGAATTAATATATTATACTTTGACTGCCACATAACCCATATGCTGATACAAGAACAAAAAATGTTTAACACTGGCAAAACTATGAACACGGAAACGGGAAAAAAATTAAATAAATTAGTTATAAAGACTAGAATAGAATACATACCTGGTCATCATTCTCATCAGAAAAAGTAATAGACGTAAGTTTGTTGTTATTTTTTAATAAATATTCATTGACGAGGAAATTTAGTGCTCTTTTTTCAAGAGGTTTAATAGGCTCCTACACAGAAGGAAAAAAAAAAGAATTAGAAAAAACAAAAAGTAATGTTCTATTAACAAGGTTCATCTATTCAACCACAACAGTTCAGGTAAAGAATGAGTCACAACGAACCCTCCTATTTTATAATACAGTGTTTGAGGTTTGTTCCTAAAATCCCAGCCGCAAAGAAAAGCAAATAATTGGTATGCAATTAATTGTATCCATCAAACCTGTGAACAAGAACCACATACAGTTTAAAACTCATAAGCGTGCTTTTGCCTGTCCATTTTCCCATTTTTAATGGAGGAATAAAGAAAAGGAATATATTATTATTTTCCAAGGTGTGCTAGACTTTGGATTTTTTTTTAGATATTTTTTGTTTATCCGATTTGAAAACAGAGGAGAGACCCACATGGAAAAAAACAGTTTATTAAACCATATTAGAATTCATATTTTCTTAAAAAAATATTGCTGTCCTAGTAAAATATATCTGTACAAAAAGGACTCTAACAACCACCCTGTTAATTATCACGGTATATTCATACCGAGTGCCCAGATTCCAGTTAGACACTGCAACATTTTACTGATGTACCTATACATCAAATGATGGTGAATAAAATTTAAAGGTGTTATCTCACTACAAGGATTGCTTTTTATGTTAAATATATTGCAAAAATAAGTCACTTTGCAATAAATATCCCTTAACAGCATCCTACCTATTCCTAGAAATTCCCTCTTGTATGGGCTGCATCAGCTCCTCAGGTCGCTATAGCTACAGACCTGTTTGATCTCTCCTGATAGGCTGTCAGCACTGGTTGCTATAGCTACAGACCTGGCTTCTACTGCAGCCTAGTAGAAGCTAGTAAACACACCCCTGAATTCCAAATGAAAACAGGACTGAGGTAAGATGAATTGATGTAGTGAGACAACCCCTTTAACTCCACAGGCCTAATCTGTGTGTTCAGGAGAGCAATATTTTCATTGGCTCATGCCAAAAGCCAAAACTTTTTTTAAATATTTTTTTTATTTTTACATCAACAAAGCAATATGATGGGTATTTTGTTGTTGTTTTTGCAGCAAGCGTTATAATTTTTACTGACACTATTCTAAAAGGTGCATATCATCTTTATGAACTTATTATTTAGGGAGTGGAATGGAAGGACAACAACAAATTTTTTGCCTTTTTCTATCTATTTTTTGCCATGCACTGTGTGGTATAAATAGTAAGGAACCTTTAAAATATGCACTTGTAGAATACAATACCCCACTTATATTTTTTTTTATGTTTTAGTACATTTGCTGAATGAGAACAAGTTGTACTAAAAAAAATTATATTTATATTGACCCATAACTTTTTTTTTATTTTTGCAGGATGGGAAGTTTTTCTAGCACCATTTTGGGTTACATATGGTTTGACTTTTGTCTGGACTTTTTTTTACATGCATTATACAACACAGTTTAATTAACATTATCTTTTTTCTACGGGTCATCAGACAGCACTACAATATAAATTTTATTTTTTACCATTTTTAAATAAAGACCCTCCCCTACCCCTTTTGTCTGCCAGTGTAAAACAAACTGAGGGAACCCTCTACCTCTTTTAAAACGACTTAACTGCCATGGCTGCTATTATCCTTGGCATTTAGGGTGTCAAAATAATGGGATCAGTATTAATAACTCCAGCAGTTGTCACAGAAGCAGTGCTGTACAATACAGCTCTGCTTCTGCCACTGATCTCACATCTGTACCAACAGTAACCCTAAAATGACAAAAATGTACGTCATAGTGCAGGAATTAGCACCTGACGGACTTGCATTTTCATCAGTGGTCAGAGAACGTTAAAGGGGTTTTCTGAAAATTTGATATTGATGGTCTACCCTTAGGATCAGTTGGGGGTCCAAAGCCCAGCATTTCCACTGACCAACAGCCAATCCAGGAAGGGCTGCTTTAAAGGTTATGTCTATACAGCACTGGTTTCTGGTCAGATTTTTGGCGGATTCAGTATTAACAATCTGACAAAAATCCAACTGTAACCAGTGCCCATAGACCACAATAGAAAATCCGAACTGTTGTCTACACAGCACGGATTTTCTATTGTCGGATTTCTAAACTGCCGGAATATAGAACATATTCTATCTTCTGGCAGATTCCTGTCAAATGCCCATATAGTCAAAGTACTGCGCTGGCAGCAAACCCTGAAAACTGGCCGTGTTTTTTTGCACAAACCGGTGCCAAAAGCGACAATGTTAAAGAGAACCTGTCACATAGTTTATGCCCCCCTGGCTGAGGGCAGCACAAGCTAGTGACAGACCTGCTGTTTCCAGCGCTGTGTCCCTAATTCTGTAAGATGCTGTAGTGTTCGTGTATTTAATGCTCAAATCTGCACTTTTCAGCCAGAAGAGTCACTCGAAGAGTCCTTCAGAGAGTCAGTTTTTTTTCAAACTCCGCCCACCTGAGGCTAGCCCCACCCACCTCAACTGATAAACCTATTAATTTGAATAGGTAGAAACATGTGAATAACTGTCAGTGGGCGGGACTAGCCTTTGGTGGGTGGAGCTAACACCTGCACATGAATAAGATTTGAGGGGTAAATGCTCTAAAACTACAGCATCTTACAGAATAAGGGTCACAGTGCTGGAAACAGCAGGTCTGACACTAGCTTGTGCTGCCCTCAGCAAGGGGGGCATAACCTATGTGACAGGTTCCCTTTAAAAGACCGTAGAATTTTTGACATTAGCTGTGTAGATATTGCCTAACTTTATTGTTTACCAAGCACAGTGCTGTATATTTTGTCCTTGATGCTGCATCTCTCCACAGACCTGGACTGCAAGACTAAGCAAAGCCACTGCAAAGTATATGAACTGGTACCTGGTAAACTATAAAAGTGACAAAACACCCAAGAGAATGCTAAGACCCCAGCACTTAGCTTGACTGGTGGGAATGGCAATATTGATAGGCATTCCATATTACAGTACGGGAAAAAGTCTTCAAAGGGTAGTTCAGGTCTTTTCATGTAAATAATAGATAAAATACCACCAGCTCACCTGGGAATTAATAGGAAGCATGGAAATGGTGTCAGAAACAAATGAGCAGCAATATCCAAAAGGGTGGAATCCAGCTTTTAAAGGGGTTTTGCCAGGACGTGCCTTATCTGCTAAGAAGCAAATGTAAACAAGCCACGGAGCTGAGAGAGAGAGAGACACAGCCAGAGCACAGAGCCATGCATAAGGGATCGTGTGAAATGTTCACTCAAATAATCACTAGTGGATTCTGTATACAAAACACAACATATTTCTACCCGGTGCCTTGAAAGCTTCTTCAGCTCCCTCTCATTAGATAAGAAGTGTTCTCTGCGCAAGCCCGGCCAGCAGCTCGTCAGGTCGTATCTAATAGAAGCTTTTAAGTAACTAAGGGCAGGTAAGGCAGCCTGTAGCTCTCAGACTGCAATTTTTGTAACCACATATATTTAGAAAAGTGATTAAATACCCATTTTGGAGGATCCCACATCAACATTACATCGTGGCAAAACCCCTTTAATAAAAACTGAAAGCCTTTATTTTATCATGTCACAAACACGCAACATACAGACATACCCTCTGCATATACGTTAGTGTTTGCCTGCATGATGTTTCTGATCTGTGGAAAGACTTTCTATTTTTTATTGAAAGCTGAAATCCAACCTTTTTTTCATTAAATTAAGTTTGAGATGCTGCAGCCTTTATAAAAACATTCACTATAAATTGTATATAAGTGGCAGGCTTAGGACAGTTGTGCTGCTTTATTTTATTTTTCATGTATTTATTTTGACAGCACGAAGGAATTATTATTCATCCATTACTTGATTTTCATAACTTATCGCCCCTAAATTGCAGAAGCATCATATTAGTATTAGCAGTACACCAAGTTTTATTTTTAAGATCCACTACCATCAAAATAATGCTCCTTCATTTTAGGAGCTTTAAGACAAAAATTAAGCAGCAGACAAATAAATGCATAATACTCCTAATGTGCTGGAGAGAAGAAAAATAAAAGTCACCTACCTGTCCTAACCTCACCACCAGGTCTGGGATGATGGGAAGTTAACTCACGCTCATGAGTTAAGACCACTCTAACTTGCAGTGGCCAGAACCGGCGATCCTGAGTGCAAGGTCCAGGGGTGTTCACACGAAGCAAAATCTACTGCATAGGTTGGCACTCAGCTAGCTTTGAGCCGACCGTGCAGGAGAATGGGGAGGGCGATGCTTGTGGCCGTCGTCTTCATTCACGTTTATGGAAGCTCCCAAATATAGTGAAGCACACACACCCCACTACATACGAAGTGAATGGAGAGGATGGCTGCAAGCCCCGCCCTTCTCATACTCATGCAGGGTCGGCTCACAGTCCGTCGAAACCACCCTGTGCAGTACACTTTGTTTTATGGGACTACTACTTTCAACTGCTTACATGCATACATGCCAACTCTCCCAATATGGGCAGGAGGTTCCCGCTAATGGGGGCAACCTCCCCCACCCCCCGGCAGAGTTAGCGAACCCCCTGCCACCAGCAGGCAGTTCTTTAAATGACCGCGGCATCGGAGTAGCGCCAGTGCGCTGCTCCGCCGCTGCCGCGCCGTTCCTACATGCGGGTGAGACGGGCGCCGCGGCCGCCCGCCCGGCGACTCTCACTGACTTGTGCTGCCGCACGGAGTCAGTCAGCAGCTGCACGCTCCGTGCAGCTGCTCGTACAGGGAGGAGGCAGGAGGGATCGTTACCCTCCTGCCTTCTCCCGTGTACATACACCTCAGTGTATGCCTCCGGACCTAGCAGCGCTGCAGGGAGCCTGGTGAGGTAAGTAGATTTTATTATTTTATTTTTATTGGCTATCGGGGGGGCACTGTCTGGCTAATGGGGGCAACTACCTGGCCACAAGGGGCAATACCTGGCTACAGGGGGGCATCTACCTGGCTACAAGGGGGCATCTACCTGGCTATAATGGGCACTACCTGGCTAAAGGGGGCTACTACCTGGCTATAGTGGGCACTAACTGGCTAGTGGGGGGAACAACCTGGTTTTCTTCCAGTGCTGTTATGCAGTCAGGTGGAGTGGGTGTGGCTCACCAACAAGATGGGCGTGGCCATGTAAATTTCTTATCGTGGCGTGCGCAGCTTGGAATTGCCATCCTACTTCCCCTGTTACACTATGTCAGAGGCGCCCTAACGTAGGAGAGCTGTAACCGCACACTATCTCTGCAATACAAGTGATCACGCCTCCTGGTGGTCAAGCATCCTATGGGGACTATTAAAGAATAAAGAGGTTAAAAGGTTTAAATATATTATATATATATATATATATATATATATATAGTTAAATTAATTAAAGACACCCTCATTTTACAAAGAAAGAAAAACAATAAAAAATTAAACATAATATTGTTATTGTTGCGTCTGTAAAATAACTGACTGTAAAATAGGTTTTTCTTGTGGGTCGCTAAGCCTCTCCCAAAAAATAAAGAAATTATCTAACAGTGGCAGGTATCTGAAAATGATCCATAGATGGGAAAAAAAAAGTGATTAGTCTCAGCAATATAGTGCTGCACCGCAAATTAATTACAAAAAAATCCATGGGAATCTAACTGACCCACACAACATAGATAACATGTCATTTGAGCTCCATAAAAACTAAACCTCCCCCCAAAAAAATGGCAAAATTGTGTTTGGCACGATTGTTCTGGCTGAGGCCTTGTACACAGACGCATTATGAAACTCTACTGTACAGTATAATGTGTTACCTTTAATCTATGGGCAAGTATGATCAGAGCATTACCAATTTATTTTTATTTTTTTAAGTTTTAGTAATGTTGCTGAATAAAAACATGTTTTACTAACAAATTTATATATGTATTGCCACATTTTAGACTCCATAAACTCTATTTTTGTGGTATAGAGCGAGTGGGGTGGGAGATGGGGAAAAAGGGGTTTGGCACCATTTGGGTTACATATGATTTGTTGAACTTTTTGCATGTTCTTTTCCATGCAATACACCATACAATTTAAATTACTTTTTTTCTTCTATGGAGTCATGTTTGCAACAGTACTACTATGGAATTGTTTTTTTTTTTTACCATTTATTAATAAAAAAAAAAAAATAAATGTCATTTTTCCTTTTTTTTTTTTTATTTATTAATGATAAATTACATATGTTAGTACTTTTATTATTGAAATAGGAAAGAGCATTAATAGCACTGTTTCTATTTTTGCAGATGACACCAAGCTATGTAATATGCAGTCTATGGAAGATGCTCATAAATTGCAAGCAGACCTGGACACACTGAGTGTTTGGGCATCCACTTGGCAAATGAGGTTCAATATGGATGAATGTAAAGTTCTGCATCTGGGTATGAATAATCTGCAGGCATCAGATGCCCTAGAGCATTGGTCTGCAAAGTGCGTCTCTCCAGTTGTTGGGAAACTACAACTCCCTTTTTCAACATCAAACGCTACTTAGTATTTTTATAAAGTACCTTTCATCAGGCACCATAAGTGGGTCTCCCACCCGACATCAGCATCTCATGCTTGAGAAAGGGGAGGCATTTCCTCGAAATGTTGTAGCCTGAGTAGACGCAGGCTGCCGGGTCTCCTGGTGCCTCCTCGTGAACCCATGCTTGGGCAAAGGATTTGGACTTTGGATCGCCTGGTAACGGTGTTGACCGCAACGATCGGACTTAAGTATCTTTCTTCTTTTTATACATTTGAAAAGCTGTTCATTCAGTGACGTATACAAGAAAACGTGCATTAAAGTTTGTATAGTTTTATGTAAGTGAATAGTGCTTGGCCCATTTTCCTGTTTGATGAAACTACAACTCCCATCATGCCCACTGATATAGATTTTATAAATGCATGATGGGAGATGTAGTTGCTCAACAGCTGGAGAGCTGCACTTTGCAGACCAATGTCCTAGGGGGTAAAAAAAAAAACTTGGAGAATCACTTGGTGAGAAAGATCTGGGCGTTCTTGTAGATCATAGACTACAGAACAGCATGCAATGTCAATCAGCTGCCTCTAAGGCCAGCAGGATATTGGTGTGTATTAAAAGAGGCATGGACTCGCAGGACAAGGATGTAATTTTACCGTTGTATAAAGCATTGGTGCGACCTCACTTAGAATATGCTGTTCAGTTCTGGGCTCCAGTTTATAGAAAAGATGTAATGGAGCTAGAGAGAGTACAAAGACGAGCAACCAAACTTATAATGGAGCATCTTAGTTATGAGGACAGGTTAAAATAATTATTATATAGTCTTCAGAAAAGATGGCTCCGGGGAGACCTGATTAATTTATATAAGTACATAAATAGCCCCTACAGAAAGTCCAGTGAAAAGCTATTTCATGTAAAACCCCTTCATTGGACAAGGGGACATTCTCTCCGTCTGGAGAAAAAAAACATAGAAATCTACAGAAGAGAAAAGACTTCTTCACCGTAAGAACTGTGGATCTGTGGAATAGCTGCCTGAGGAGTAGGAACATTTGAGAGTTTCAAGAAAACCTTAGATAACTACTTACAGCTTGATACTTATGTAGCCGTATAAAACATCTAGATCCAGTTTGATGGAAATTTTGAGATGAGGAATGAAATATCCCTTTTGGGTACAAAAGTCTGAATCATTAGAGGGAAACAAAGCTTAAAAAAATGTAAAAAATATTTTACCCATCCCTTCATCCACATATTTCCCCACCACTTGATGGACATTTGTATTTTTTCAACCGCAGTAAAAAAAAAAAAAAAAAAAAAAAAAAAAAAGAAGATTTATACAATGAACAGGAAACTTTTAGGGCTGTAACACATCAGTCTCTGTTACTCCATCATAGAGATCATTGTATAGCCTTTCACACAAGCATTACGAAACCAGTCATATGTCAAAGGCAGGGGGAGCAATGTCCACAAAACTAACAGTAACCAGTATTAACATTCTCAAGCTACTAAATATAGTTGCCATAGGAAATGAATGGCATACTCGATTCCTCTGTTATCGGCTTTAGTCACACGTCACAGCCATCTGTGAGTAAGCAGATTAAACCTCTTGCATTCATTCCTGCTTTTACAGAATTTTCTTTAATTGCCATGAATTAAAATGAATCTGTCGCATATTTAATAATTACCTGGATTTTAATACCTAAAGAAACAGATGTAATGTTGCACAGTGGTCCCTCAACCTACATTATTAATTGGTTCTGGGACAAAAACTTTAACCATGACTGCATCAAAAACAGTCATTGGAACTTAAGTTGCCATTATTTGCGGATGACATTTTATTAACCTTAAAGGAGTTGTCTCATTACAAGGATTGCTTTTTACGTTAAAGATCTTGCAAA
>JAODAL010002344.1:150000-198760 GCA_025379985.1 Phyllomedusa bahiana
CTACCACCTCCCACTGTGCTGAAACTGAAAACTAACAGATACCCATCTCTCCCATCAGCACCGCTCCAGCACTTCCAGAGCTCCCTCCCATGTCCCTCACTAATGATGTCACATCCATGGTCCACATAAGGTTATGTTCACACGATGTACTGCGGCGGGTACTGTAGGGGCGCAGTACATCGTGCGTTTCGGGAGCTTGCGCTGATCAGCGTGTACTTCCGAGGCGCGGGGGTGCCAGAAGTCCGCCAGCCCCATAGAAATGTCACTTATCTCCCCGCGCGTACAAAACGATCGTATGGATTATCATAATTATGGAGCGCATTATATATTGTTGTGGGATTGGTAGCAGGTTCAATGTCTGTTTGATTTTTTTCTTTGCTTTTTATTTAGAAGTCCTGCTCCAAATCATATAAACTTTTATCTCGCGTAGCTCAGCTTCTCTCCCTCTATCACATCCTGCTCTCAGATAGGGCAGCATAAACCACCTGACGAGTTCCCTTTAAATGTATACATTGTATTCTGCTCTATGGATTTTACTACAATATAACACATACTACATGCATTCTTTTTTCTTTCTTTATATTTTCTTTATTCTTTTTTCTCTTTGGGTGTGTTCTTTTTATTTAAATGTAGCATGCTGTAGGTGTGTTGTAATTTTTTTTTCAGGCAGTTTGTACCATAGACCTCCATTGTTTTGTTTTTTTGTTTGTTTTTTTGTCCCTGCATCAAAAACATGCATACGTACTGTGTTTTTATGCATTTTTGTAGCACTTTTCAACATCTCAAATCAGGTGGTGGATCGCATAATTTGTGATGAAAAAAAGGCAACAGAAAAAAGCAAAAAAATAAAAAACACCTATAAACAATAAAAAAGCACATCATAAACTGCATGAAAGAAAAAATAAATAGGCAGTTTTTGACGTGTTTTTTTTTTCACAGCAAAAAAAATAAAAAAAAAAAAATTTAGGCAAAAGGAAGCCACAACCGGCAGTATATCTCTACACAATCTAGGCAAAAAAAAATTTGAAAATGCTTTCCATTAGAAAGCATAGAGAAAACAGAGCAACCAGAATTCATATACAACCAATATCCTACACATGTGTAGATAAGGGTATGTTCACACGGCGTATTGTGACGAGTTTTTTCACACCACAATACGCCGGTGGGGCGCGCCTCATTCACTTCAATCATCCCTTGCGTGTAAATGCTTGGAAGAAGCGACATGTCACTTCCTTCACCCGGCGTTCAATACACATGGGGGAAGATGAACACAATTCATAGCTCTCTATGAGATCTATGAATTACCGTAATTGCGGGGCGCATTTCGGGCGTATTGAAAGTGCAATTACACGCAGAAATGCACCCCGCAATTACGCTGTGTGAACATACCCTGAGGCCTCAAATATGTGTTTGCTTTAAATGACAAATGCTTAAATTAAAAATGAAGCATAAATTTAAAGGGAATCTCATCAGTTTAAACCTGCTCATAGGTTGGCGTGAAACATATGACAGGTTCTCTAAAAAAATATATAAATCAGTCAATTGGTTTGAATTAGATCATGATCCTTGAAGAGATGAGATGCATAACCAACCCAATGATGAAGGCAATGAGGAAAAACATCTGTATAAAGGAGATTAGGGGGAAGAAAAAAAAAAATAAATAAAAACATTTAAAAAGCACACACATTGCACTATGGAACATGACCAAAATACTGGTGAAAAAAAAAAACAAACACCAAAAATCACACTATGTCAGACTGCAAGAAACCAATAGCAATGGTCAGACAAGCCAAGTCATCTTTGACGGTGTGGGAGGATGGCCAACGATAACAATCACTCTGCTGCATGTTTCTTTTTCACAGATGACATTTCCTATATATTTCATTTGCTTTATTTCTGCATTCAGTAAGTAGCACAGTCATAGATCATGCACAAAGTTGTAGGTACAAGAGCTAAAAGAATCCCTGTGAAGTTCAAGGACACGCATTTTGCAGAAGCTTTCATACAACGTATCATAGCTGGACACAGTAGAAGGAAATATTTGTGGATAATAATTTTCAATAAAAAACTTACAGTGGAAGTTCCACTTTTAGGCTAGGACAATGCAAGAACTTGTGATGGCTGCCTCAGGAGGACACTCCCACATGCTTAACGGATTCCATTCAAGTTATTCTTCATGATCATCATGTGGAATTTCATGCAGATTTCATAACCACAGATCAAATACAAGAGAATTCTGCCAGAAGTCTACAGCACGACCTCCACATGCAGTCTGATCCCCCATTCACTTGCAATATACTGTTATCTGTTATCAATTTAGACATCATTTCAAAGTAACATATGTGTTTAAAATATAGAACCATGATCTTACACTAGCTGAGAAGACGGAGCTAAAGGGGTATTTATTTCTCATCACAAGATGGCATATTGCTAGGATAGCTCATCAGTGCCGGGGTCTGCCTTTTGAGGAGGAGCAGTGGCACCCATAACCACAAGGCTGTGTAGAGAGTGGCGGTGTGTGCCCCTTGTATCAGTGCTGCAACCCCCTAATTTTCATAAAATATTTGGGGGTCTGTGCCATCACATTGAAAGTCAGAAATTTTTCTTCCATCAGAGAAGGGTTAGGCTATGTTCACACGGGGTAATTTCGGCGCGCATTTTCCATCGTATTTGCGCTCTTATCTGAGAGAGATACGTGCCGAAATTACTGTAATCCATAGTTCTCTGTGAGAACTATGGATTATACCTCCTCTCCCCGGGCGTGAAATACAATCGTAGTGTACGCCCGGGGAGATAAGTGACATGTCAGTTATTAGGCCTCGTTCACACGGCTTATTCTGGGAATGACTTCAGCCGTACTGCGTGCCGTATTTGCGCTCCAATACGGCTGAATTCAGTCCCAGTCATTACGGTAATCCACAGTTCTCATAGAGAATTATGGATTCCGTCTCCACTCCTCGCTCTGTGAATACGCCGGGCGGGGAGAATGTGACATGTCATTTATTTACGGCGTGTACGCGCTGTGAATATTGAATGTCTATGGGGCCGTTGAGCTGCCTGCCCCCCGCCCCCGCTGCCGGCGTAATTGCGGGGCGAAATCGGCCCCACAATTACGCCGGCAATAAGCCGTGTGAACATTGCCTTAGGGGCACTTGCGCGCCGCAAGTAATGACAGTCTATGGGTCCGGCGAGCTGCTGGCCATCTCACGTCGCAGGAGTACGCGCCAACCAGCGCGACTCCCAAACACCCGGGTAATTGCGGGCGTACTGTACGCTCCCCCAATTACACTGTGTGAACATACCCTTAGGCCGTGTTCACACGGCTTATTTCGCCGCGGATTGGCGCCGTACTCCGCTCCGGATTTGCGCTGCAGTACGGCGCCAATCCGTCGGAGTAATTACGGTAATCCACTGTTCTCATAGAGAACAGTGGATTCCGTCGCTCCTCCCCGCTCGGCGAATCCGCCGGTCGGGGAGAAAGTGACATGCACATTATCCAGACACAATACGCGCCGTGAATAATGCAAGTCTATGGGGCCGGGGAGCGGCGCCCCCGCCCCTTATTTAAGCCGGAATTGCGAGCGCAATCCGGCTCGCAAATCCGGCGTGAATAAGCCGTGTGAACGGGGCCTAAATTTCTGTGCTTGAAAACTGGTCAGACATCACTGTCATTGTTCTGTCAGAAGCCCAAGAGAAAGAAATGTTGGGCACTCCATAATATACATTAGGCTGCCTGCATAAGGCTCAAAGCACTGGAAATTTTTATAAATAATTCCACAGTGATATTTTATTGTTTGTATTCAAATTAATCACTACTCATTCAAAACCTCCAAGCATAGTGTCAAGATTAGTAGCAAACCATTTGCTCTTTCTGAACCTATCTAACCTAACAGCGTCTAATAAGGTGGGTCACCTTTAAGAAAAAAAAAGTACATGCATACTACCTCCTTAGAAGAGAGCTTTAAGTGAACCGGTGTTTTATGCTACCCCATCAGTGAGCAGGATATGATAGAGGGAGACTTGTGGTATACAGGTGTATATAATTTGAAGCAGGATTTCGGAGTAAAAAGCTGAAAAGACTGAAAGTGAAAGTACTGCTCACCCCACCCACTATTTTGAGCAGGGTAAGCAGGAATCTCACCGTCTCTTAAAGGGGTTTTCTTGCTACAAAGATCATATCTGTAATGATGGGGACAGTAAAAATAAGCAGTTTTGCAATCATTTAATATAGCAGCTATTAGCTAATCTGTGAGTATCTAGAGTTAAATCTGAAGCCCGGGGTGGGCCACGCCCCTTTGCTGTGATTGGCTGCCCGATATTTACTTCAACCACAGGTCGACACCCCCCCCCCCCCCCACCTCCTTGTGCGGGGACATGCACCCTGTGCGGTGATTGGCTGCCTGCACTCTCTTCCATCTGGGCTGTGTGAAAACGAAACTGGCTTTCTGTGCTGGCTGCGTCTATGTTATCATTGTCTTTCACTCTCTTTGAGCTGCGTAATAAAGGCTGCCTATGCTTCTCTCACAGTCATAGCACTTTGTGAAAGATCTGGGCTATTACTGAGTCTCTAGCTGCTAGATTCACTCTCCCCACCCATATAGCACAGCCTTATGCACTCTGCCCCCTCTACCTCCTGCCTGATAACAAAGGGGGGGGAGCAGAGTGCATTTCTCACATTTGTTTAATCATTTCCGGCTGTATGTATAACAATTTACAGCAATGCAGGTGTTCTGGATACAGGAGCCTGTGCAGCCTGGGAGGGAGGTGACGGCTCTCCAGACATGAGAATTGACCACTGCAGGAGGTCTGCAGAGCTGCGACATCCTCTCCCTTCCACTGCGCAAACAGAATGATGAGGTCACCAGTCTTTATTCAGGGAACACACACCTACTGGGAGGAAAGACCAACCCCTGGATTTGAAGCTCTAAGAAAGAGTGAAAGCACAAGATGCCTGCGAAAGCCTGTGCTGAGAAAATCCCTTTAAGGAGCTATATCAATATTCTTTGCTTTGTACTCATAAATCCTGCTCCAGATCATATAAAACTATATATCACAGAGCTCTACTTCTCTCCCTCTATCATATAACCCTACATAGCAGAGAGCTCAGCTTCTCTCCTTTATCATAACCCTATATATCACAGAGCTCAGCTTCTCTCCCTCTATCATATAACCCTATATATCACAGAGCTCAGCTTCTCTCCTTTATCATATAACCCTATATATCAGAGATCAGCTTGTCTCTTCTATCACATAACCTTATATATCACAGAGCTCAGCTTCTTGCCTCGATCATATAACCCTACATAGCACAGAGCTCAGCTTCTCTCCTTTATCATATAACCCTATATATCATAGAGCTCAGCTTCTCTACTCTATCCTATAACACGATATATCACAGAGTTCAGCTTCTCTCCTTTATCATATAACCCTATATATATCACAGAGCTCAGCTCCTCTCCTTTATCATTTAACCCTATATATCACAGAGCTCAGCTTCTCTCCTTTATCATATAACCCTATATATCAGAGATCAGCTTGTCTCTTCTATCACTTAACCCTATATATCACAGAGCTCAGCTTCTCTCCACTATCATATAACCCTACCTAGGCTAGAGCTCAGCTTCTCTCCTTTATCATATAACCCTATATATCATAGAGCTCAGCTTCTCTCCTTTATCATATAACCCTATATATCACAGAGCTTAGCTTCTCTCCTTTATCATATAACACTATATATCACAGAGCTCAGCTTCTCTCCTTTATCATATAACCCTATATATCACAGAGCTCAGCTTCTCTCCTTTATCATATAACCCTATATATCACAGAGCTCAGCTCCTCTCCTTTATCATATAACCCTATATATCACAGAGCTCAGCTTCTCTCCTTTATCATATAACCCTATATATCAGAGATCAGCTTGTCTCTTCTATCACATAACCTTATATATCACAGAGCTCAGCTTCTCGCCTCTATCATATATTGCTGTCATAACGGGTAGCATAATCCACCTGACCAGTTTGCTTTAAGTCAAACTACTGTTCCTTTGAACCTCTCATGCACAACAATTTGCAGCATGTATCTTCCTCCATCATAAAGATGTGAGGCGATTCATTGCTATTGACTTGCAAAGTTCAGAGATTGCATTACTAAGTGGTTACAATGTGTCCATACTGCATAATACAGCACGTCAGGCACTTTAATTTTGTACATTCATTTGCACATTTGATAGATAGGAGTTTTTGAGGAACACTAAACCTGTAATCACTTGTGGTTGTTGATTTAGTTTTGCTGTAGTTTTTGCCACTTTTTCTCCAAAAATGACAATGAATAAAAAAGAAACAACAACAACATGCGCACAAAATTTTAGAAGTACAAAATGCAAAACAACATATGTGAATAAAGCCTTTAAGAGGGAATAGACAGCCAAATAGTTGTAAAATGCATAATTATATGTGACTTATATATCAAACTTGGCTAGAAGTGTATTTTACCTGTGATATTACCAGGGCAGAATGAATGACTTGCATATATAGTAGTTCATACTTAATACATTATAAATGATGTTTTATGATGTTGATGCTACTCACCTGCCACCCGCTCATCAGTCTCCCTATTTCCATCATCGGAGTATCGTGCAAAGTCCAGCGAATCAAGCGTGCTAATGCTACCCGCCCGATCTGAAATGGAACAGAAATCGAGTGAGCCAAGAACGAAGTCCAACCTCTAACATAATGAATTACTATTAACATACAGACTAAAATATTCAATATCCAACCATTCAGATGCCGCTACATCCTCCATGTTCGCTCTAGAAGGTAGCACTATCAACAGGTAAATCGTGCCTCTTCTCATGGCCGTCTTAACAGCATTATGGCCCCCGGGCAAAGCAGTGCAGTGGTTCCTACCCAAATACAGACATCACACCAGGCCATGTCTCTAACCACGCCCAAACATGAGGCCATGCCGCTAACCACCCCAAGCACACCCATAACATCATGGCATCTATGAGGGACAAACTGCTGACGTCCTGTAGGCAGACTGCAGCCTATAAGACTAATTGGAAGGGCAGGGAGCTGATGGCTCCCTGCTCCATCATGGTTTTTAACTGTTTGCACATCCTAAGAGCACACAAATACGCAGCTCCAACCCAAACATGCTCTGGATTCCTGGGACATACTTTAAAGAGAACCTGTCACCTAGTTTATACCACCCTTACTGAAGACAGCACAAGCTAGTGTCAGACCTGCTGTTTCCAGCGCTGTGTCCCTTATTCTGTAAGATGCGGTCGTTTTAGAGTATTTAATGCTCAAATCTGCAGTTTTCAGCCCGAAAAGTGTCATGAAGAGAGTCAGTTTTCGTGCCCCGCCCACCTGAGGCTAGCTCCACCCACCTCACAACTGAGTAACCTATTACTTTGAATAGGTAGAAACATGTGAATAACTGTCAGGTGGGTGGGGCTAGCCTTTGGTGGGCGGGGCTAACACCTGTAAGCAGTAGAATTGACCTTATAGAAATAACCTTTAGAAGATCACAGGTAAGGTCTGTAGGGGGCTTTCTCCTTAACCCCACTTAAATACTGACCAAAAATGCATGAAACAGTCCTTAGTATTTACATTTTCTTTATATCAAAATTGTAACATAACCCACAAAACCCTGGGCCTTAATATACAAAGTATGACAATATGGATAAAACCTGTGATACAAAACGTAGCGTAGTCATCAGAGTCTTCTGCCTCTTAATCGGGGACGAATCCTCCTTTGTTTGGTTTCCAAAGCATGGAGCTACAGCAGATAGCATAGAAGCCGAGCCATTACGGGAGCTGAATGACGCCCATCGGTGACGTTTCGGAGGAAAACACACCTCCTTCCTCAAACCAGCGTCATAGCCCGTGCTCCATCACAGAGTAGGGGCTAAGACCTGCTCATGAATAAGATTTGAGGGGTAAATGCTCTAAAACTACAGCATCTTACAGAATAAGGGACACAGTGCTGGGAACAGCAGGTCTGATACTGGCTTGTGCTGTCCTCAGCAAGGGGGGCATAATCTATGTGACAGGTTCCCTTTAATAACTAGGACTGGGGCCCACAAGCAACTGCCTAGTGTGCCCAATAGATAAGACTGTCCTGCCTCTTTCATACCAATGCATGTCACACTCGGGACAAGGTACCACACATAGTAATTAGGAAACTGACTAGAGTGGCAACTGGCATGCCCACCACTTTATTTCAAATTTTCCTTATTGTGGTTTGCAGGAGAGGGCAGCGGCATAAAAATGTAAACACCAATTCCCAGTTTTCTAAAATACTGTTGTGCAGGGCAGTTCTCTTACCGGTCTCATGGTCCAGCTGGATGAAGGAAACCGCGGCTGCCAATGTCTGCATTCGTTTGTCCCGGAAATTGATGCAGGCCTTGGCAGCCTTGGTTTACTCTGCCACACGATGGGACGCTGGCCTTAAAATACTAATTGTAATCATGACTTCATGTCTTTATAGAGAAAGGTTTGACTAAGTGAACTTCGAAAAACAAAAAGGAGCTACCCGATAAAAACGCCCACACCATATGTGAATGTTCCCAAATATACGCGGTCAGTTCCTATGGAAACAAACCACAGTCCTCTCTTTCCTGTGTTACTTCTCTCAGAGTGTGGATCTTGTGATGTAACAGAATATACAGGAATAGTTCTGTAGCTTTCACACTCTTTGTTCCGACATGATCCAGTCCACTTTTTGGGTCCTTTTTTAAAGAGATATTACTGCAGTCTAAGGCTACGTTCACGCAATAGAATGCAGCCCAAATTTCTCATCAGAATTGCTGCGTCCCAGTATCTGTTAATGAAAATCCATGCCACAGTTCAGAATACGAATTATGGCACAGATTGTTTTTCACTCATGAATAATAATAATAATAATAAAAAAATCTAGGTTAACTTTTGTATTACACAGGAATAGCCCTTGGCAGCCTCGGGCTAATCCAGGCCCATAAACTGCAGCAAAACATGCAGTATGTAAATTCAAAATTCACAGCAGAAATCCCGGGAAATTGTGCAGTGAATTTATGGTCACACCAAAAGTGCAATTAGGCCCTGTTCACACGACGGATTTGAACGCGGTTATGGCCGCGGGTTCCACGGCCAAAACCGCGGCCAATTCACTCCTAGTTTATTAACATGGTTTCCTACTGGAAACCGCGTTAATATTCCATGCCGCGGGTTTGGCCGTGGTTTTGGGGCTGCGGCCTTGCCGCGCGTGTGTGAGAACTCTCCTGTCAATTCTTGACAGGGAGTTCACAGCGTGGCGGCCGCACGGTGTCGCCGCGGGTGGTGCGCGGCTGGCTCGCGGCGCGGTTTGCCCCCTGCCGATTTAATTTGCATGGGGGCAAACCTTCTCCGCAAGCCGCGCCCCACCCCACCCGCGCCGAGAGCACGCCCAGCGCCCGCGCCGCAAACCCGCGTCGGGAGACACGAGTTTGTGGCGAGGGTCGTACGAGGTTTGGCCGCGGGAACTGCTGCGAAAGCCGCAGCCCGAACCCACGGCCAAACCCATCGTGTGAACGGGGCCTAAAGTGAACCTCTCAGGTGGTTTATGCCGCCCTCTCTAAGAGCAGGAAGTGATCGAGGGATAGAAGCTGAGCGCTGTGATATATAGGGTTATAGGATTTGGAGCAGGATTTCTGAGTAGTAAGCAGAGAAAATACTGACCCGAGTTGTCTCCCTTCAGAGATTCAGAGAATGCATGAATGAAATACTCTGTCACTTCCTGGTTCAGACTGACTCATTTGCATAAGCTCCATGCTTGTACAGCTCCATGCTGTGCTGTGCTTTCAGATGCTAATTAGATCAGATTAGCTTCTCAAACTACTAACAGGACTTCTTATCTGATCCCCAAAACAAAAGCCCTAATTACAGTTCTGTTTATTTTACATAAATCAAGCTTTTTACTGCTCAGCAGCACAGGACACTGCCCAGACCTGTGTGATGACATCACTCACTTATCTCATTGAACAAACAGCAGGGGGAGAATTGTTTACAGGTCAGTTACTGAGGGAACTGAAATAGCCAGGGAGGTCATAAATTCACTTGTATCTCCTTAGGGAAAACAGAGGAACAAAGCAATCCATTTGGAAAATGTCTTTATTTTGTGTTCCCTACAATTTGAAAGCTATTCTTTGTAGCGAGACACCCCCTTTAAGAGACACGGGGAGTCCAGGTGACCCCACCCACATATAGTGATTGCTTTGTACACTGCTACATGAAAACTGTGGGCATTTACTGTACTTTATAGTCAGCTTCTGTCTAAACTAATCTCATGGCAGATGCTGCAGAGAAAGGCTGGACTATGCAGATAAGGGGTAATTCAGTAGTGTCTGTAAGGTCTGTACAGGATTTAGTAATCACAGACTGGGTCTACACAGCAAGCATCAAAACGCTATCCAAAATCCAACAGCATTTTTACATCTGCTGAACCGCAGATTTGCGCAAAAGCCGCAATCAGTTTTTGGATTTGCCATCGCCCTGTTTAATTGAATGCACGGAAATCCAAGGGAATATGCAACATGTTGCCTATTCCTCCGGTTTTTAGATGCGACAGTAAAAAAATCTGTGCTGTTTAAACCACAGCACGGATTTTATATACCATCGGTATTTCTGTGCCGTGTTGACCCAAGGCTAAATCTATACAGCAAATGTCAAAATGCCGTCCAAAATCCATCTGCATTGCTGAACTGCAGTTTTTGGTGTGGTTTTGAGCAAAAACCACGGTCGGTTTTCAAATTTGTCGTCGGCCCCGTACATTCAGTGCAATGGTGTCGACTGCAAATCCAAGTAGAATCCTGCAGAGTACAAGACATGTTGCATATTCCGTCAGATTTTGAAGTCGAAGGTAAAAGATCCGTGCTGTACAGACTACAGCACGGACTTTTTTATCGCTGTCTATGCAGCACAGTGCACGGTTGGATTTTTAGCGGATTCAAAATACTGAATCCACTGAAAAACCTACAGTAATCCTTTGCTGTGTAGACCTAGCCTAAGGGTGAATGTACATGCAATGGATTTGCTGAGGATTTCAACAAGCATTTTCTGAAAAGGACTTCAATAGGATATGAAAAAAAACTCACAGTAAGGGCATGTCCCCACTGCACGGGTTTTCGGCCGGCGGTTTTCCCGCCCGCGGGCCGCTCCAAAAACATTGAGCATGTTCATTCTTCCGTCCAGTTTCCGGACGGAATATGAACACCTCAATGGGAGGGCTCTACTCCGCTCATCGCGTGGGGACGGCCGCAAAACAGGACAAATACCGGCCAGCAAAGCAACCGGTATTTGTCCTGTGCCATGTGAACGCACCCTTAGGGTTTATCTGCAGATTTTACCTCTCTCATTGAAGTCTAAGCAAAAAAAAAAAAAACACAACAAATCTGCATCAAATCCGTCCCAAGTGCATTCAGCTTATTCAATAGGGGTGAATCATCTGATACATATTCATTCACTGCCATTTCATTCCGATTGCCACAAAGCTATAGAAAACTAGAATTCTGGAGGAGACTGCACTCTAAGGCTATGTCCACACTGCACAGGATTACGATCGTATCTCCGGCGCTTTTCGTTTTTTAAAAGCGCCGCAGATACGATCGTCAGTGCGGTCCCATAGACGGCAATAGAAAAGACGAGTTGCTGTCTACACAGCTCGTCTTTTCTCTGCCCGTCTTTCGGGAAACGGCGTATTATACAACATGTTGTATAATACGCCGGTGCTTCTCGTCTTCTTGACGCTTCCCATACAATGCTATTGTATGGGGGGGGGGCGGGAAAACGAGAAGCGGCCGCGGCTTTTGCACAAAGCGTGACAAAAGCCGCGGTCCTGCATCAGAGAAAAAAACGGCCGCTTTAAGGGCCATTTTTTCTCTGATACAGTGTAGACATAGCCTAAAAGCTATGGAGACCTTTGCAATATTTTGATTGACTGATACAAACTCAGTTTAGGATTGCTCAGGATCATATGAGGTATTACTATGAATGGAATTATGCAGCGACAAAGGCTGCAGGAACCAAAAGGTTAAAAACTGAATAAAAACTTATTACAAGTTTTGTTCTTTGATCACATAACAAAACGCATTTCAGTAAAAAAAAATAAAAAATCCCCCAAAAGGTTTCCATAGCCTTCATCTGTGGCCCACTTGTAGCCAAAAACGACCACTGACAAAAGGCTGGGTGTACGCAACTCTTCCTGTTCATTTCTATGGGAATTATTTACAGGCAGTCCGTGGGTTACGAACAGGATAGGGACTGTAAGCTTGTTCTTAAGTTGAATTTGAATGTAAGTAGGAACAGGTATATCTATTAAATGCATCTCCAGCACAAAAGTTTTTTTTTTTGTTTTTGTTTTGGATACTACACAGAAGGGTTTTTACATTTGTTTTGCTGTCTGTGCCCCTGTTAAGATTTCAACTCATCTTCACCTCATGTGCTGCTGTGGCATGCTGGAACTTGTCATTCCACAGCTACTATCTGCTGTGGAACATGGAACTACAAGTGCCAGCATGCCTCATAAATCTCTATTTGTAACTAGGGGACAGATGTAAGTTGAAATGTTGTAAGTCGGGGACTGCCTGTATATAGCCAAGTGAAAAGCGCTCCTCTGTATTCAGAAATCCTAAAGATATAAATGGTGAGAACGCTGTCATTTGAATTTGATATACAATTGGGCTGGACCAGGATTCAGAAATTATTGATCCCTACATCACTAGATTCATCATCTATGAAAGAGCTTCATCAAAGAAGCCAACGTTACCTTAGAAAATAACTTCCCAAAAGCAGAAGTTATTGAGACAGACTGAAAAGAAACAGTACCTTGCACATACATCTGTCTAAAGATAGAAGGGTTTGTATTATGCAAAGCATAAGCAGAATTGCATAATCGCATGTATTGCACCCTACACATACTGATACCAATGAACAATGGTATTCTAAATGTAAAGTCTATATCCAATAGAGTGTATATACAGTTGAAACCAAAAGTTTACATATACTGTATAAAAAGACACATATGCATGGTTTTCTCACTAGGTGACATAAATCAGAATAAACCTTACACGTTTCAAGTCAATTAGGATTACAAGTATTATTTGCCAAATGCCAGAATAAGAGATAGAATTTAAGGCATTTTTATTACTAAGTCAAATGTTTACTTACACTAGGATTACTATGCCTTTAAACCATTTGGGACAGCTCATATGACAATGTCATGTCTTTGGAAGCTTCAGATAGGTTTATTGGCAACATTTAAGTTAAAGACACACCTGTGGATGTATTTTAATGCACACCAGAAACACGGCTTCTGTGTGTAACATCACAGGAAAGTCTAAAGAAATCCGCCAAGATATCAGGAAGAGAATTGTGGACTTGCACAAGTCTGGATCATCCTTGGGTGCAATTTCCAGATATCTGAACAAACAATTATATGCAAGTATAAACAAGATAGAAATGTCCAGCCATCATCAGGAAAGAGACGGGTTCTGTGTCTCAGAGATGAACGTGCTTTGGTCAGACATGTGCATATCAACCCAAAAGCAAAAGACCTCGTCTGCTGGTGGAGGCTGGTAAGATTGTGTCTTTATCCACAGTGAAAAAAGTACTGTATCAACATGGGCTGATAGGCCACTCTGCCAGGAAGAAGCCATCACTCCAAAAGAAACATATAAAAGTCAGATTACGCCCCGCAATTACGCCGTGTGGACGGGGGAGGTAGCGGGGGGCCGGCGCCTCGCCGGCCCATAGACTATCATTACTAGCGGTACGTATACGCCGGTAGTAAATGACATGTTACTTATCTCCCCCCGCGGCGGATTCACCGAGCAGGGAGAGGAGACGTAATCCATAGTTCTCTATGAGAACCGTGGATTACTGTAATGACTGGGACGTATTCCAGCCGTAATACGTACCATTTTAAGCCGTGTGAACATAGCCTTAAGGTATGTTCACAGGGCGTATTTTGGAGCGTATTTAAGCACGAAATATGCCCAAAACAACGTTCGAGTACACTTCTCATAGACTAATGTAAAATACACTCCCTCATTCAGATAACGTGTACTTTCCGCTTATATTTTTGCCCTCGCCTGAAAAGAATTCTTTCAGGCATATGCACACCATCCAATAAATATAGGAGCGTATAATTTCAACATCGCAATGATCGCGTTTGGCGGCATGTACTTGTGTGTGCCACAATAAGCCGTGTGAGCACCCCCTTAGCCTTTAAAAGGGTTGCATCATATATTTCCTTTTATTTTGTATCTGCAGCTTCTACTATACATCTATGTGTCTCCAAGGTAACTGCAAATAAATTGTACTCTAGCCATGCACGCTGTTAGGGTATGTTCACACTGCTTATTGCGGCACGTAGAGTACGTGCCGCAATACGCCGGGTGTTTTGGAAGCATGCACTCATCAGTGCATAATTCCAAAGCACTGGGGAGCCGGCACCCGGCCCGCCCCATTGACATGCATTGTCCCCGCACGCGTATAATACGACGCGTAATCCAGAATTACTGTAAGTGCAGCACGCATTTTTCCGTGTATAAAGCGTGATATGCGGCGAAATGTTCGCCAAAATACGCAGCTAAATAAGCAGTGTGAACATACCCTTAGGCTGGGTTCACATGGATTATTCACGGCGTAATTGTGGGACGTAGTTCGCCCACAATTACGCCGTGTGCTCGGGAGCGGGGCGGCAGCCCGCCGGCCCCATAGACATTAATTTTTCATGGCACGTATATGCCGTGAATAATTGACATGTCACTTCTCTCCCCCCGCAGCGTATTGTGAGAGTGGGGAGAGGAGGCTTAATCGATAGCTCTCTATGAGAGCTGTGGATTACCTTAATGACTGGGACGTATTTCGTCCCGTATTTAGTGCAGTACGGCGTGAAATACGGGGCGAGATACGTTCCAGTTTAAGCCATGTGTGCCTTAGTCACACAACCAACGTATATGGAGGCGGAAGGGAAATATGGAAACGATTATTACTGTAAGGCTGGGTTCACACTGGGTATAGTGGAGCGTACCAGTGCGCGATGCTATAAGCCGGCTCGAGGCGCCCAATCACAGTTGGAAAATCATACACTCAAATAGATTTTACCCTATTTGCAGGGTGTACTTCAGGTGCATTACAGCTCAATTATGCACCAAAGTACGCCCCACAAATACGTCATCTGAATATAACCTAAAACCACACTGACACAGGGTTTGTTTCCAGTCTGTTACCATGGAGCCACATTGATCGATGTGTGTGCTGTGGGCACACTGCTACAGAAACCAGTAGCTTATAAATAAGCCAGACATGTCTAGTAGCATGGGCCCCACGCTGCTAGTACTCAACAAAAGATCTCCGACTGCTGAAAGTACTGACAGACAGTGGGGCACATTCATCAAGATCGATGTGACAGAATTCTGCCGAAAAATATTGCTTAGAAAATAATGGTGTACCTGCTTTACATCACATTTATGATGTGTGCCTTGTCCGACAATAGGGCGTGGTTTTGGAAAACGGGGCGTGGCTCAGCATATTCGTTTCATAAAATAAGATTAGAAATGGTGTAAAGTTAGACTAGACTAACATGCGGCAGATTTATGAACACTATAATAAAAGTGGGGCACTGTAAGACTGTCTGGTCTAAGTTTACACATTCTAAGCCCCGGTTCACACGGCTTATTCAAGCCGGAATTGCGAGCCGGATTGCGCTCGCAATTCCGGCTTGAAAAAGGGGCGGGTACGGGGGCGCGGCCCGCCGGCCCCATAGACTTGCATTATCCATGGCGCGTATTGCGCCTGGATAATGTGCAGGTCACTTTCTCCCCGCCCGGCAGATTCGCCGAGCGGGGAGGAGCGACGGAATCCACTGTTCTCTATGAGAACTGTGGATTACCGTAATTACTGCGATGGATTGGCGCCGTACTGCCGCGCAAATCCGGCGCGCAGTATGGCGCCAATCCGCGCCGAAATAAGCCGTGTGAACACGGCCTAAGAGTTAGACAGTATTGATAAATCTGCCCCAATGTAATTGGCTCTACCATGATAGGTTTATTTAAGCATAAGGTTGCTTCCTCTAAATGAGAAGCAGGTCAATAATCCTTTACTTCCTCATACTAAAGATCAAGGTTTTTCTTTTCTTGATCATGGTAATCAATGAGATCTAAAACCGCTCTTTAGGTTGCTGTTAAACTAGATAAGCATTCATTGGGTTTTTTATGGCCAGATGTTACTGTAACCCCACCCCAGTCTTATGTAAATAAATGTCATGATGTTGGGTGGGAGCAAGAAGTGGGTTCAGGGTGCTTTCACACGGTGCGTTTTTGGTGTGTTTTTTTTGGATGCGTTTTTTGCGCAGGAAGGCACAGCAATTAAAGCTATACATTGTTGCACAAAAAAACGCATCCAAAAAACGCATCAAAACCGCACCGTGTGAAAGCACCCTCAGGAGCTAGACCGCTCCATATAATAAAATGTTTGTTTTCAACAAAAAGAATTACAAATTAAAGAAAAGAACCCTTTCCCCATTTATCAACTAAAAAAAAAGAACCTCAAAACCGTACCAATAAAAACTACAGCTCAAACTGAAAAACTACAAGCCCATACACAACTCTACGGAACCAAAAATGTATGGTCTTTAATCTGTTAAGAGTAGGAAAAACTAGGAGAAAAACTATAAATATTTGTTATCACAAGAACTAAACTGCTAAATAAAGTTAACACGTCATTTTTTACTGCATAATGACCTCCATAAAGTAAAAATCCACAAAACAATCACATGGTTAGTTCCACCCTCAATTTTTTTTGTTTCCCGATACAATATGTGGCACAGTAAATCGAACCATAAAAATACAGTTCGTCCTGCAGACAATTCCTCAAATAACTAAGTAGATGAAAATATAATATTAAAAAAGTAGTAAAGACTATAGGAGGGGGAAGAGGGTTTGCAATGAGGTCTCTGTATTGCACCAGGCATGGTGTTTGTCATTTTGTTCAATAGACTACTCTACAGGACTTGAAAAAAAGCTATTAAAAAGTTTAAGTATTACAAAGTAATAAACGCTATTATTACAAAATACACTTAAATTGTAAGTAAGTGTAAGAAAAATGCTTTCTTTAAGGGTATGTTCACACAGCATGTTGGGACTATGTGAACATACGCTTTTTTATGCGTGTTTGGGTCTGTCTAGACGGATCTAACACGCATCTAACAATGAGCAGTGTGACTTTACACTGTTCACAATGTAAAACACATATCGGCGTTCACATGAGTGATTGCAGATTTGGGATACATGGCGTCTTTCAGATCCGTTCCAAGAATTGACATGTCATTTCTTGGTCCGAAAGACGCAGCAGGAGCCCTATTTAAAACTATAGAGTGCGATCCTGCTGCGTCCAACACACATCCAAACACGCGGCTGCGTGTTGGATCCGATCGCCGCTGGGTTTTTGGATGCGATTTTCGGATCCAAAAACACTGTGTGAACATGCCCTAACAGTGTGCAAGGTTCTTCCAGAATGCGGTCAAATAAGAGTATACTTAGTGGCAGGAATTATTGTCATATAAAAATCAGTTGCATAATATATTAATCGGTTGTTTCTACAGTAAATGTACAGATTTTTTAAAAACTCTGTTTAGACATATTGAATGGATAAATAAACCTCATAAATTACTGGAATAAATTTGCCAAATCCAAGAATATCCTGATTTCACTTGAGAACGAAGCAAATACATTTGTAGTTCATTGTTGTCAAGGTTACTGGAGAATCCTAATCTTTAAATGTGTTACCATTAATTATATACCACTCATTGTAGCACATCATCTTATTAAAATTTACTCTGTATTTCTTATCACCTCAGTTGAGAAAAGAGAACTTTTTTTGCCATTGATTTAAATCCTAACCTTCATAAAACACACCACACCTTCGCAGCCTCTCAGATCACTGTTGGGTACAGAAAAAACTATAATTTTGCATTTATAATTTCAATTTCATGATCATTCATATAAAAATCTTGAGATATTCGAGTTTCACGCTGGTCACTGGCTCACACACTGGCTTTATCTACAGCGCTTTGTTCAGCTTTGGTGTGTAGACTGGGGCAAAGTCAGCGGAGCAACATTACCGGAAAGCTACACCATACACAGACAATTCTCTGTACACAGCTCCCAACATTAGCCTCGGTCTATAAAAGGACTTCACTTTATCTGTTTATATTAATAATATTAAATCTATAATGACCACTACCTCCTATTCACTGCTGCTGCCGCTATAAAGTGCACAAATTCTGCTGTAATGTCTATACAGACAAAAAAGCAAGTGCGTGCACCTCCAAAATGAATGCAGCTAGGAAAGTTTTGAAATATAAATGGCACAACATTGAAAAAATATTTTTTCTTATCCAATAAAACAAAAATAAAATACACAAGACATGGTATTTTGTCCTGAACTTTATTTTTTCCCCAAAATAAATTTTGTCAAGAAAAAAAAAAAATAGAAATAATTTTTTTTTACATTTTTTTTAGCTGTATTGTAACATCAAATGAAACACTTGACACAGCTTTTGTTCCTCATAAGAAAAAAAGTATTACAGGTGAATGGTTAGCACAGTTGGCGTGTATAACTTTGGTACTGAGTTAAAAACTGACCATAGGCAACATCTGTTTTTTTTTGTTTTTTTTTGAGTAATCAAATTTCCTGTTGTCCTTCCAAATAATATATGATAGATAGAAGGTGTAGATTTTGAGCTCCAGTGGGAACAGAGTGAATGATGAAAATCTCGGTAGAGAGTTGAGGAATATTATAGAACTATATGAAGGAATAGATTCAACCCTCCTGCCCAACATATGTGTCGTAATCCTTTTTTTCTTTAATGCAAAAACGGACAGAGCTGAATTGTGAAAATGGGATAGAAAAAAAAAAAACTTTTTGCATAATGAGCCTTATGTACAACAGGGATGGATTACTGCATTATCATGGTCTAAGCTGCTATGACAATCCGCTTAAATTTCATGGACTGCAAAAATACTAAAAAAATCAAAAATTTACAAAAGGACAGTCACAAGTCTATGAATAGACAAGAATTTAGCACAATAGTAAAAAGGGATATTTGTTTTTCATCACATGAACCAAGTACTTTTCTCAGAAAGGTTTGAAAAATGTAGGCATCTCTCATTCACATGGTCAGTCTAGGTTGTTCAGAGAATCCATAGCCGTACGCTGAGACTTTCCTACCAGATGCATCAGAGAGTCCGCACAAAGTTTAGCCCCACGACTATTCAACATGGCTAATTCCTTTTTAGTGTAGAAACTGTGCAAATAATGGACATGTTGTGGATTTTGAAATCTGCAACACATTTCATTGTTCCACTGCATGAGAATTGGGTACAAGATAGCTGCAGAACGTTGCCGATTCTGCCAGGGTCTAGCCAGTGGGATACGCATCATAGTACACATTATGAACTGTTATATCTACCTATATTTTACCAATTCCAGATTTTAAATCTGCATTGCTTAGAAAAAAGCTTAAGTATCCGATGCTTTTTCTGCATGTATTTAGCTTGGAAAATATGACAGGTGCCAAAACATGGATCAGCCCCACTGGATGACGCTAATCCTCCTGCTCAAAAACAGAAAAATTAAGACATTAAAAAACACATTAACAAAAAGTTAGGAATATTTGGCTTTTGGTTGAAATTTCAGGATGAACATAAAATTTCTTAATTTTTTCAAATAAACTAAATGAGACTCTCTCAAACTTTAGAATGCACACGTCCAACTGTTTAATGTTTCAGTAGTTTTTGCACAACTTGCTGATCTCTAAGGGTATGGTCACACGGCATACTGGATGCCACAGTACGCCGTCTGTTTTGGAAGTCACGCGTTAATTAGCGCGTATTTCCAAGGACAGGGGGGATCGGCCACTGGCCAGCCCCATTCACTTCTATCGCCAGTGGCGTGAGTGCCGCGAAGAAGTGACCTGTTACTTCTCTCCCCCGGATTGTACCCTGGGGAATATGACGCGTAATTCATAGCTGAGAGCTATGAATTACCAAAATTGTGGCACGCATTTCGCTCATATTAAATCGCAAATATGCGGCGAAATGCATGCGGCAATTACGCCGTATGAACATACCTTTGGCGCTTAATGGCAAAATACACTACAGTTGTTAAAATCCCAATTCAAATTGATCCCCTAAATTTCAGGGATCAAACAGTCGTCCTCATCAGGTTGCTCACATTTTGACATCATGAGACCAAGACAACATCTTACAATCGATCAACAGTACCTCACCATTGCGAGGCTGTAAGCAGAATGCTCTCATTCGGAAGTGGCCACTGAGCTTAGATTGTCACAAATAGTCATCAGCAGGTTGCAACAGAGATGCAGAGAGACTGGAAGAGTCACAGAAAGGCAAAGAAGTGGACAAAATTATGTTCATCATGAATTTTTAACCAAAAGCCAAATCTCAGATTTCAGTCACATATTATCGGTCATATTTTTTCTTAAGAGAAATACGAGGCGTGAATCTCTCACACGGATATGCCATCAATGTGTGTAGTAGGTATACCTCTAAGTGCAGAATCTGTAGCTAAATCCTGAAAAGGTCAACAGCAGGACGTTAAGCTGCAATAAGTATCTTTGGAATGCTCTGTTCATACCTCACTTTCCATCATGCTGAAAGGTAGTATTTAGTTTTTAAAACCTAAAACTGATGAGCAAAAAATGTAATAAAATAACCATTACTAATCTGTAACTTCCCCGTTACACTGCTGTCGTGATGGCCTCTGCCAGTCTGGTAGCACATCATTCATGTTACTGCTGTAGCAAATTGCTAGGGTCTTAGCAGTCTCTTACCATTCATATAAACATCCCTCTTGAGGGCATTAAGGGTATATTCACACATTTGCGCACTGCTAAACGTGTTAGTTGAAGTTACGTCCTTGCTAAAATACAACGCATAGTGCCAGAGGCAGATTTCTGCGTCCTATGCTTTATTATTTCATGGTGCATATACACCTGTAAGAATTGACATGTCAATTCTTACAGGTGTGCCAACATTTAAGGGAGTAAAATGCAGTTTGTATTTTACATTGCAGTATATGAGGAGTGTTTAGAACATTGTTTTGGGTGTATTTTAGCATGCATTTAAGAGTGAAATACGTGCCAAAATATGCTGTGTGAACATACCGTTAGGCCACGTTCACACGGCTTAAAATTGGGACGTATTTCAGTCCGTAATTACACGCCGGAGTGCGCAAATTACGGCTTGAATACTGGAATACGGCTGGAATACGTCCCAGTCATTAGGGTAATCCACAGTTCTCATAGAGAACTATGGATTACGTCTCCTCTCCCTGCTCGGCAAATCCGCCGGGCGGGGAGATAATTGACATGTGAATTACCAGCGGCGTATATGCGCCGCTGGTAATGCAAGTCTATGGGCCAGCGAGGTGCCAACCCCCCGCTCCCGGCCACACGGCTTAACTGCGGGACATAATTACGCCCCGCAATTACGCCGTGTGAACATAGCCTTACTGTCATGTAGGTGATGGCTTCCAAGGACCACTAAAGGTGAGTAATGGTCATTTTTTTATTATAAATATTGCTCTCAATATTTAATTAAAATCTTGGACAACCCCTTTAATCTAATGTGATTAAAGACAACGTTGCCTTGAAAAATATGGTTTTTACAGATTCAATAATAATATTCAGTTTGCAGTTGGCTTCTGGGTCCAAATTCTCTCTTGTTGGAATGTCTTCTCCGTAATACATGCTGAATGTGAGATCTGTATGTTTAGAAATCTAGAGTTTGCAGTGGGGGCTCTGCTTTCTCTCTACCCTTGTACACAGCCCAAGTAATTATCCCCACATACAGCCTTGTGTGGAATTTCCATCCAATCTACAGCCTAACACAGCTGCCTTCATTGAATATTCCACACTTGGATTTGCCTTGTACCAATTTATCCCCCTCCCTACTGCTATCTCCAAGGGGCAATTCACACCACATTTTACTAGATTCTGTTCATGGTATCTGTCCGGAGACTGGAAATGACACCTCGATGAGTACTGTGACGGAGCCATAAAGCATAAGAAAGCAAATGATAAGAGTAAATGCAGTCATTTTTAACTACTTTTGCAGTATTTGATGAATATACAGTCATGGCCAAAAATTTTGAGAATGACACAAATCTGATATTTTCACATTATCTGTTGCCCTCTGGTTTTTATGTGAGTTTGTCAGATGTTTTTATCACATACAGAAATACAAGTGCAATCATATTATGATTAACAAAAGCTTTTATTGACAGTTAGAATGAGTTAATGCAGCAAGTCAATATTTTGCAGTGTTGACCTTCTTCTTCAGGACCTCTGCGATTCTCCCTGGCATGCTCTCAATCAACTTCTGGATCAAATCCTGACTGATAGCAGTCCATTCTTGCACAATCAATGCTTGCATTTTGTCACAATTTGTTGGTTTTTGTTTGTCCACCGTCTCTTGATGATTGACCACAAGTTCTCAATGGGATTAAGATTTGGGGAGTTTCCAGGCCATGGACCCAAAATCTCTATGTTTTGTTCCCTGAGCCATTTTTTTTTATCACCTTTGCTTTATGGCAAGGTTTGCTCCATCATGCGGGGAAAAGGCATTGTTGATCCCCAAAAATGCTCTTGGACGGTTGGGAGAAGTTGCTCTTGGGGCATTCTGGTACCATTTTTTTATTCATGGATGTTTTTTTTAGGCAAGACTGTTAGAGAGCCGATTCCCTTGGCTGAGAAGCAACCCACACATGAATGGTTTTCTGGATGCTTTACAGTTGGCATGGGGACAAGACTGGTGGTATCGCTCACCTTGTTTCTCTGAACAAGCTGTTTTCCAGGTGTTCCAAACATTCGGAAAGGGGAACCATCAGAGAAAATGACTTTACCCCAGTCCTCAGCAGTTCACTCCCTGTACCTTTGACAGAATCTATTCTGTCCTGATTTTTTTTCTGGAGAGAAGTGGCTTCTTTGCTGCCCTCCTTGACCCCAGGCCTTGCTCCATGAGTCTCCGCCACACAGTGCGTGGCAGATGCATCACACTGCCTGCTGCCATTCCTGAGCAAGCTCTGCACTGCTGGAAAGCCCGTTTCCGAAGCTGAAATCACTTAAAAGACGGTCCTGGCGCTTGCTGGTCTTTTTTGGGTGCCCTGGAGCCTTTTTGGCAACAATGGGAACCTCCTCTCCTTGAATTCCTTGATGATGCGATAGATTGTTGACTGAGGTGCAATTTTCTAGCTGCGATTTTCTTCCCCGTTAGGCCAGTTTTGTGCAGTGCAAGGGTGACTGCACGTGTTTCTTTGAGATAACCATGGTTAAACAGAAGAGAAACAATGATGCCAAGCACCAGCCTCCTTTTAAAGTGTCCAGTGGGTGATTTTACTTAATCATGGGCAGATTGATCTCCGCCCTGTCCTCATCAACACCCACACCTGTGCTAATGGAGCAATCACTGAAATGATGTTACTGGTCCCTTTTTTTGGGAGGCTGCAATTTAAAATTGAAATGTGTTTTGGGGGAAAAAAGTTCATTTTCTAGGCAACTATTGACTTTGCAATTAATTGCTGTTAAGCTGATCACTCTATATAACATTCTGGAGTATATGCAAATTGCCATTATAAAACCTGATGCAGTAGACTTTGTAAAAATTAACATTTGTATCATTCTCAAAACTTTTGGCCATGAGTGTACACGCATTCAGCACTGGACACAAAAGTATGATAGAACAAAAAGCATGTATGTTTGGCAAATAGAGCAAACATAGTCCAAATAAGACTGCCTATGCTCTCTGGCTCGGTCACGTTAAATGTCCGGGTGCAGTGTTTCATGGTGTCCCTATGGATACCACAAACGGAGTCTAATGATCCCCCTGTTAATGACCCTTAACACTGAGGGTAGTGAAGGACAGGAGAACAGAAAACCCATGAGGAACAGAAACACAGATTAAAAATTTACACGAGCTTTAGCAGTACGAGAAAGCAGATGAAAGGACTCTCACAGATTCTGCAGGTGCAAAATTAGACCATTAAAAAATGTTGTACATTTACGGCCTGTCCCCACATCAGGGTCTTCAGTCGGATTTACAGACGGTTTTTGAATTTGAAAACCATCTGTAAACCGACTGTCAACCTTTTAAACGGGCTTACAGAGAAAATTCGTGCAATAGTTCACACTGCACGGATTTTTAGCCGGACTGTTTTTGACACCGCCGGCGTTCCAGAAAACTTAGAACATGTTTATTCTTCCACCCGGGCAGAAAATGAACATGCGAATGTGAAAGGTGATGGCTTGAACCCACAAACTGGTGACAAAAACCATCCCTCTACGTGCCAAAAAAAGACAAAATATCAGTCAGAAAATCAAATCGGTATTCTGTCTGTGCCGTGTGAACGCACCCTTATCCGTACAAAGATCTCCAGATCCTTCAAACCTAACCTTTTATAAGGGGAAGTCACCTTTCAATGTAGTTTTTTAATCAGGGTTTTGTTTGCCAAGATAAAGTGTATTACTGCAGTCACTTCCAACACGCCTTGATGTAGAAGGAAATACTTCTGTTTACATAAGCATGAAGGACTTTGTGCCTGGGACACTCCTTACTAAGCAGCCAGCAACATAGTTGGTTCAGCTGACTTTCTGCTGATAAAGTTGGCATTGTTTGAAAATTTCAAATGATAATTGCTAGTCCGTGAACAAGACTGTATTCGGAAAAAAAATGTGTCCTTCTGTGTCATTGATTATGTATGGCCATGGAAACAACCAAAACGGATTAAGGCCTGGTTCATATTTTCGGAACCTCCAGCACAGGTGCTTTCCGAACAGGCAACAGCTGTGCCCGGCAGACTCCCCCGACTACATGTTTCCATCTTTTCAGCTGTGCCATATCTCCCTTCATTGCCGGCATCTGGAACTGAAGTTTTGCACGGAACCTCCGATGCAAATGTGAACCAAGTCTAAACGTGTAAAGCGGCATCTGCAAAAGGACTGCTCTCTAGATGACCATTCGCTCAACCAACTACTTTTGTCTAATAGGTATAGCCACCCTATGTTTGTTCTGCTCAAGTGATCACAGAAGATGGTATTTTCTTTAGGAAGATGATGCGTTCAAATACTCACAAAAAAAATACATCCAGCCTCATGTCACTCCATAACTGAACCAAAGCCATTATCAGAAATACTTGTCTTGTGTGCAAAAAGTTTTAGTTTGAGGAAATTATTCGTTTGCAAAGTATGTGTGTGTATATATATATATATATATATATATATATAATATATTATATATATATATATATATATATTATATATATATATATATGAAAAAAAGAAAAAGCAGCACACCTTGTATAAAGTTCACCTTTCAGAAACCATGGAAAGATGGGTGCCAGCAGCAACAGCTCCGATATGCAAGTCTCCAAAATATATAAAGAAAAAAGTCCACGGCACTCCACAAGGAATTGAAGCAAAACGGAGAAGTTTATTCCTCCATGCTTAAAGAATGCAACGTTTCAGCTCCCTCACAGCTTCAATTCCTTGTGGAGTGCCGTGGAGATATATATATATATATATATATATATATATATATATATATATATATATATGTGTGTGTGTGTAGTGACCTTCCACAGCTCTGGGATCACATCACAAGTCTTTCAGGCATGAGACAGAGGTAGATGTCGGATACAAACGGTTTCTTGCTTCCATGTGTTTATTGCACCAGCAGAACAAAAAACGGATGGCAATACATGCACAGTAAACATATAAACATAAACAAAAATTCCTGCTCGTCTGAGCGCTTACTATACATAGGTGTGGTTCCCTCACTAGCACCTTTGGGGGTGACGGTGTAGCGGGACACTGGCTTCCAGCATTTGTGAATGTCTCCAGCCAAAAGGGTGACTGGAAGATACAGTACAGCCCACCCGTCAGCTTACCTGCTGACCTTATATACAGAGGGAAATCCTGGAGTGGACTAGGGGAGTAAGCACCCACCTGCTCTATGCTTACTCCCAATTAAAGGCCGACCCGGGAATGGCTAGAAGCCGTACTAACATACAACTTAAATGTATGTCGACAGTCTGTACTGTCGACACCTATTTAACATGGGCCTTTCACTCCACCAAGGCTCCTTACCTTGGTGGCATGTGTTTTGCTCTCTCCAGGCTTACGCCCAGAACCTGGCTGGGATATACACACCATTGCAGACCTTCCCAGCTGCGGCCTTACAATAAATAAATAAATATATATATATATTTATTTTATTTTTTTTCTTAAAACAACCACACTTAGAAGATGCCATATATATCAATACAAAACTGAAATTATATTTTAATAATGGCCAACAATAAACACATAAACTGGTCATTTTGCAAGTGTTCCCACCTACGAGAAATTGAGAGGTAATTAATTTTTATCGTAGATGCAGGTCAACTGGGAGAGACAGAATCTAAAAGAAAATCGCACTATATGATTTTTAAATAATAAATTTGCATGAAATAAGGATTTGATACAATAGAAAAACAGAACTTAATATTTGATACAGAAACCTTTGTTTGCAATTACAGAGATCAGATGTTTCCTGTAGTTCTTGCAGACACCGCAGCATGGATTTTGGCCCACTCCTCCATATAGATCTTCCCCAGATGTTTCAGGTTTCGAGGCTGTTGTTGGGCTACATTGAGTTTTAGCTCTCTCCAAAGATTTTCAATTGGGTTCAAGTCTGGGGACTGGCTAGGCCACTCCAGGACTTTGAAATGTTTCTTACGGAGCCACTCCATAGATGCTCTGGCTGTGTATTTCAGGTCAATGTCTCGCTGGAAGACCCAGCCTCGAACTATCTTCAATGCTCTTATTGAGGGAAGGGGCTTGTTGGCCAAAATCTAGCGATACATGGCTCTATCCAACCTCCCTTCAATACGGTGCTGTCTTCCTGTCCCATTTGCAGTCTCATAGTATGATGTTTCCACCCCCATGCTTTACGGTTGGGATGCTGTTCTTGGGGTTGTACTCATTCTTCTTCCTCTAAACATGGTGAGTGGGGTGGATACCACAAAGTTCTATTTTGATCTCATCTGACCACTTGACCTTCTCCTATGCCTCCTCTGGATCCAGATGGTCATTGATGAGCTTCTAAGGGGCCTGAACATGTGCTAGGTGTGAGCAGGGGGACCTTACGTGCCCTGCAAGATTTTAATCCATGCTGGCGTAATGTGTTACTAACGGCAATCTTTGAGACTGTGGTATCAGCTCTATTCAGGTCATTGACCAGGTCCTCTTGTGTAGTTCTGGGCTGATTCCTGACCTTTCTCAGAACCATCCTTACTCCACGAGGCAAGATCGTGCATGAAGCCCCAAACCGAAGAAGATTGACAGTCATTTTGTGTTTCTTCCATTTTCTAATAATTGCACCAACAGTTGTTGCAGCTCTAAAATTTTGACTCTAGTGTCCTTAGACAACTCTTTGGGCTTGGCCATGGTGAAGAGGTTGGAGTGTAATTAATTGTGTAGACAGGTGTCTTTTATACAGGTAATGAGTTCAAACAGTGCAATTACTACAGGCAATGAGTGCAGAGTAGGAGGGCTTCTGAGAGCCAGAACTCTTGCTGGTTGGTAGTTGATATTATTTCATGTAATCAAATGCTAATTTAAAAGTCATTTTCTGGTTTTTTTTTTAGATTCTGTCTCTCACAGCTGAAGTGAGCCTATGATAAAAATTACAGACCTCTACTCTTTGTAGGTGGGAAAACGTGCAAAATCACCAGTGTATCAAATTCTTATGTTCCTCTCATATCCATCTATCCATTCATCCATCTATCTATCTAAACAAACGGCAACGGAGGCTGTATAGCTATTCCTCTTAATTAACATCTACTTAATGGTGTTGCAATGAGAGCTACAGACTGGTAAGGATTTCACACTGCTGATGGAAAGCTTAGGAGGCTGTATCGTAGCCACACTAATATAACACACAGTTTCACTCACTTCAGACCCCAAAGTTTCCTTAGAACTGTCAAAATGCTTGAGGCAATCGAATGAAATGTAAGGCCTTGTCCCCACGGCACCGGTTTGCGGCCGGTTTGTGGTTTTGCAAACCGTCTGAAAAAACGGCCACAAACTTTTACATGGGGCTCTATGTAAAACCCGTGCAGCAGCCTCCACTGCACGGGTTTTCCGCCCGATGGTTTTTCAGACCGCCAGCCGCCTGAAAAACATTCTACGAATATGAACAAGTGAATGTTAAGAGGGAGGGCTTTCCTCCACTAATCGTGGAGAAAAGCTGTTCTCCCGCGGCTGTGTGCACGGCACGAAAACCGGACAAATACCGGTCGGATAAACCAACCGGTATTTGTCTTGTGCTGTGTAAACGGGACCTAACATGGACATACTTTGTACTGGAGCACTAAAAATAGTTTTAAAGTGGGGCAGGATAAAATACACAAACAATCTCGCTCTCTTTTTTTTTTTTTTTTTTTTCCCCCTTTTGGAAATGAGGGGTGTTATTACAACGTTCACTATGTGCCAAAAACATGTTCTTGTCTTTAAAAGCAGAAACAAGGAGAGAGAAAAAAAAGCCTAACTTGCAGCGCAACTCTTTTTTTAATTCACCAGAACTCTATCCAATGCTCAATACCTTCGGGTCCTATCCTAGTTTTACAGCTAAATTTACCACCGAAAAAATAATCTTTAACTCTGCCTGTACCGCTTATAATGGGACAAATAAAGTCGACATTTTACTCACGTTGCATGACAGTGAAACACATGTTACAGAGGTATTAATGCTTCCCTATACTATTAAAACGAAAAAAATGACCTATTTTAACTTACATACAAACTTTAAAGGGGCTGTCTCACTACATTGATTCATCTTACCACAGCCCTGTTTTCTTGGTTTCACTTTGAATTCAGGGGTGTGTTTACTGTCTTCCACTAGGCTGCAGTAGAATCCAGGTCTGTAGCTATAGCAAACCAGTGCTGGCAGCCTATCAGGATAGATCAAACAGGTCTGTAGCTATAGCAACCAAAGGGAGCTGATGCAGCTATAAAAAAGAGTGGATATTTGGAAATTTAGTAGACACTGTTTAATGGACATATATTGCAAAGTGACTTGTTTTTGCAAGATCTTTAATATGAAAAACAATCCTTGTAGTGAGACAACCCCTTTAAGGTGTGTCCCAGGACTAACAAATGCTTGTTGTTCTGATGGGGCAGGATTGAAAATAGAAGAAAAAAAATAAAAAAAGTATACTCGCCTCCGTGACGCTCCCGTTCCATCCCGGTGGCCGACCTGTTCATTTCTGCTGCACAGTGAATGTCCATTGTTCATGTGCTATGTGCAGCCAATCATAGGCACCTGTGATTGGCTGCACATAGCACGTGAACGCTCACTGTACAGTGGGGATGAATGGGCAGGCCACCGGGACGGAACGGGAGCATCACGGAGGGGAGAATACTTTTTTCTAGTTTCAATCATGCCCCATCGGGACAATGAGCATTTGTAAGTCCTGGAACACCCCTTAAAATTAAGAACACCCCTATCCTGTTCACAGCCGTAGACTGCCTTCTGAGTATTTATTAACCAGATTTGCCGACTGACTTCTAAAAATAAAGCTTTTTAAATACAAATTGCTCATTTCTGGGAAAATGCAGACATGACCACAATCAAATATTGTATTACTTTGTAAATAACATTACATTATCTGCCACATTTTAAAGGGAATTTATCATCTCGCAAGTGCTGCCCAACCTACGGACAACATGAAATAACTGCTGCAGGTTTTCTTGTCTCAATAACGTGTTTTTCCTGAAATGCCATGACATTTCAGAATAACACTTTCTGTAAAACTAAGCCAGGTATGGACAAAGGCACGGTGTTAAAGGGATATGTCTTACCATGCAATTTCACAGAGCAGCTTTCATTCACGCATCCGGTCTCTTCCTGGTCAGGCTATGGGTGATTAGTATATCAGCTCCATATTCAAATGGTCTGCTAATTATTGACAATTGAGCAGGAGATGTTTATCTAAAGTCCAGAGAAGTGCTAAAGTAAAGGTGCCAGCAGTTCTATGGGAGGACATCATCCCTGCTATTAGGTAAGACAAAAAGCAGGGGAGAGCAGGGAAGAACAGGTCAGTATCCTGGAGAAACCCAAGTGCACTCAGAGCTGATAAAATCACTTATCTCCTCAACAAAGAAAATTAAACACCGCAATCTATTTGGAAAACGTCTTAATTTACTGTTCCCTACATGTCAAAAGCTAAACTTTGTGGTGAGACAACTCCTTTAAGACAACGCTTAGCTTACAACGGGCTGTACAACAATAAAAATGATATTCCATTGAACAGATATGGCCAAAATAGCAAACTTTGCAAAAGTATGAAAATAAACAGTGCTCATACAACACTCCTACCTACAAAGTCTGTTTAAGCCCTTACCGCCACAGACAGTTTTGGTCTTCCTGACAGAGCCCCATTTTTGAAACCTGGCATGTGTCACTTTATGTGAGAATAACTTTTTTTATACTTTTACCTATCCAAGTGATTCAGAGAGTGTTTTCTTGTGACACATTGTGCTTTAATTTAATAAGAAATTTTGGTCCAAACAATCCTTGTTTATTTCTCAAAAACAGTAAAATATCATGAAAAATTTGAAAATCTTGTCATTTTCAAACTTCAAAAATGTCTGCGTGAAAAACAGATAGTTATTCCACTCAAAATAGTTTATAACTAGCATCTACCATATGTCTGCTGTAGGTTGACATCATTTCTTTAAGTTTTTTTTTTTGTTACAACATTAGAGGGCTAAGAAATGTAAGGGGACATGTATGAAAACTGCCAATAGCAACCAATTAGAGCCCATCCTTTCATTTCATATAGTGCTCTGGAAAAATGGAAGGGGCGCTCTAATTGGTTGCTATGGGCTACAAAAAGTCCTACACCTAGACAGTTTTCATACATGTCCCTCTTAGTAGCAATTTTCAAGAAAATTTGCAATATACATTTTTTTTTCTAGGGACCAGTCCAGTTCTGACGTGGCTTTGATTGGCCTTTATGTTAGATACCCCCATAAATGACTTAAATGAAGAAACTACACCCTTAAAGTATTTAAAACAGAATTTAGGAAGTTTATTAACCCATTAGGTGTTTAAAGCACACATATACAGAGCTTTGTAAGGGCTTTCTTTTTGCGGGATGAACCAACGTTTTAATTGGTACAACTTTGGCATTTATATGAGTTATTGATAGCATTTTATTCCATTTAAATTGCTGTGGGATGAACAAGAAACACAATACTTTGAATTATATTTTTGTTTTTATGGAATTCACCGTGCAGGTAAAATAATGGGACATTTATAGGGTAGGTCGTTACGCACACGCCGATATCAAATAAGTGCACTTTACAAATGGCAATTGCCCCAAAAAAGATATAAAGGGCTGGGTACGTGTTTTTGCTCTATACTGGTCTCCATGGCTACTGTCAAACACCATGCCCACAATGCATTGCGGGCATGATGTCGTCAGAGAGTGCCCGGGAAGGGTTTCTTTCACTTTCCAGGCTGTGTGGTAGGAAACAGCAGTGGGCAGTGATGATATCAGGCAGAAGGATTTCACTCTCGATCTATTAAGATCGCCGCAGCTAAGGGGTCGTGATTGTGCGGGGATTTATTATTATTATTTTAATCACTTACTAATATATAGTGACAATTTCTGAAACACCAACCACCTGTTGACTTCTATAGAAAAATATATGGACATGCTCTGTGACCTGACCACATAACATTAGTTACCCAGATTTTTAAAAATGAAGGCCTTAAGCTAGGCCAGAAGTATTAGTCATAGGGGACTGAATCTAGGCAACCTTTCCCATAAACTGCAGGGAGCTAGAGATTTATTGTTTCCCTGGGTCTGCAGTGGATAAGACCATGCTTTTAGTAATGGCTGTGCTTGGTTTTGTTAGTTTCATCTACTTCACTCGAATGAGATGACTTGCAATAGGAAGCACAGCCATTGCTAAAGGCACAGCGTTGTTCAATGCAGACTTATGAAGAATTATACAGAGAATGCAGCAATTAACCGAGCACTGCAGCTCCTGGAAACACTTGACTGGTCAGAGAGAAAAGAGTTGGAGAACCACTCCATTTAATACTGATGGCCTATCCTAATGCTCAACCACCAGTATTCACCCCCTTCCAAAAAAACAAACTGGCTAACCGCTTTAATTTCTCTGCAGGTAGGGTAAGAGGGTAGAATATAGAACCAAACTATTGTCTTCCCAACATCAATGGTGTCATAACAAGTTATGCATAAGGTTTGCATATGTTTTTTCAGAAGTGTTTTTTGTGCAGAACCATACGTTATATTTGGTATATATTGATTTTAACCTATATGGGGGAGGAAGGGGGGCCTCCATTTTGATTTTCTGCACCTTGCCCACTCTCACAGGGTGTCAAAAAAGTGCAGCTTGCAGGTTGGGTGTTTTATATTTTTTTTCTCTTTTGGATAAAGGAGTCGTTTGACCCAGTGGAGGCCTGGATGGCTCTAATTTAGAGGTAAGGATAGTGTAGGACTGCCCTATTTGAGATCACGTTGAAAGTTGTGGGCAGCTTAAACATCTTTTGATCAAAATATGTGAACCGAGAATCTCAAAGTTATAACAAGTTATCCTCCTACTTTTCACTGCTGAAAAATGACCTCTCCAGAACAAAACAAAAAAAAAAGTGTCAATTATTTGGAAAGATTTAGTACCCAGTGAGAAAAGTGCAATATTTCAGAATCAAACTTCAATTGAGTCAGTATTTTGTTTTTTATTCTAGCGGTAAAGCAGTTGAAGAGAACCTGTCACATAGATTATGCCTCCCTTGCTGAGAACAGCACAAGCTAGTTGACGAATTGTTTCCAGCGCTGGGGTCCTTATTCTGTAAGATGCTGTTTTTTTTAGAGTATTTAACGCTCAAATCTGCAGTTTACAGCCAGAAGTCATGAAAAGAGTCCGTTTAATTCACGACCCACCCACCTGAGACTAGCCCCGCCCACCTCACAACTGATTAACCTTTTACTTTCAAAAGGTAGAAACATGTGAATAACTGATAGGTGGGCATAGCTAAAGTTGGGTGGGGCTAACACCTGCTCATGAATATGCTGGATTTAATCATTAAAGGGGTTTTCTCGCTACAAAGATCATATCTGTAATGATTGAGACAGAAAAAATAAGCACTTTTGCGATTGGTTTGAAATTACCTAAACATTTTATTTATAGAAAGCCATGAGCTAATCTGTGCATGTCTAGAGCTATTTCTGCAGCAAGTGGTCGAGCCACACCCCTTTGAAATATTAGGCAGTCAATCACAGCATTCAGCCCTGTTGGGACAAGCCCCCTGTGCTGTGATTGGCTGCCTGCACTCTCTTCCCTACTAGCTGTGTAAAATGAAAGTGAAAATGGCTACTATCTGTGTTCTCATTGTCTTTCACTGCACCCTGAGCTGTGTATTAATGGCTGCTGAGCTCCTCTATGTCCTTTCTCCCAGTGATCGTTCTATGTGAAGGATCTGGGCAATTACTGAGTCTCTAGCTGCTAGTGAAACACCTCTGAAACGTCGCAGGTGCTCTGCACCTAGTGCAGCGGCTCCACTCCTCTGCAAACGTACCTACATGGGACTTTAAACTTTTTCACAAATGGAATGAGCATTGTTCTGCTACCCTTCACAGGAGGAAAAACGTGCGGTAAGCCCAAGAGGCTATGTAATGTTTTATATTTTGTAAGAAGTAAAGTTTAATTTTTTTAAAGATTTATTGTTGCCATAAGTATCTTTTTCAAGTATTTATGTGGTAGGAATTGGAGATTCCTGAATCGGGAACTTAGAACAAACGCTGGCAATAAGGGATTACAAGTATCTTTATATGAAAGAATCTCTAGTTGCTAGATTCAGTCTCCCCATCCATATAACACAGCCCTAAACACAGAGAGGATGTCACAGCTCTGCAGACCACCTGCACTGCTCAGTTCTCATGCCTGGAGTCAACTCTCTCCACAAGCTCCTTGTAACCAGAACACCTGCATTGCTGGAAACAGTTATACATAAAGCCTGAACTGATGAGACAAATGTGAGAAATGCACTCTGATCCCCCTCTGTTATCAGGCAGGAGTAGAGAGAAAAACTGTAAAAAAGGTTGTGTTTAATGGGGGAGGAGATGATTCATCACATTGTTTCTCATTATGAAGTAAAAATTACAGCAATAACAGTTCTGGTCACAAGGATTGGAGCCTAGGAGGTGACCGCTCCGCAGACATGAGAACCATTGCAGGAGGTCTGCAGAGCTGTGACATCCTCTCCCTTCCACTACTCACACAGAATGATGTTGTCACCAGTCTTCAATGAGGGAAGACACGCCTACTGGGAGGAGAGACACATCCCTGGATTTGAAGCTGTAAACCAGAGAGAGAAAGGTCAAGATGCCCACGAAAGCCTGTAATGAGAAAACCACTTTAAATACTCTAAAACCACAGCATCTTAAAGAATAAGGGACACAGCGCTTGAAATAGCAGGTCTGACACTAGCTTGTGCTGTCCTCAGCAAGGGTAGCATAATCTATGTGACAGGTTCTCTTTAAAGGAGTGTTCTCACCATGCTTTATCACAGAGCCTGCTCTTCACTACCAGTTTGAGGCTCATACTTCTTAGTTAGGCTGTGGGTGGTTCTACAGCAGTGACTGACATACCAGCTCTGCTCTTCCTAGCTGAGCCTGTTAGAGGAACATTGTTGATAGGATTTGAATGGCAGAACACATGGCCACAGAGCTCTCAAGGGTTAAAGTTTGTCAGTTTGAAACAAACCAACTGCTGTCCTGCTGATAAGAAACAGCATGGAGTGATGTCACCACCCCGGTCAGTGCAGCTAGAGCAAAGAGAAGTGGCTGGAAACTAGGAAAGCTTATGAAAACAAACAAGAAATAAGAACTGCTCTAACGCTGAGTGGAATACAAATCAGAGCAGCAATTTGGTAACAGTTTTTATACCACTTTGCCTACATGTTTATAGCTCATCAATGAGGAGAGAATATAACCCTTTAATCCTTTCTGGCACCAATATGAATCTCAATTTTTTTTTTACATTTTTTTATTTTTGTTATGATGACCCGAGAACTATACTAAAAGCTAACCTTAGACACCTAGATGTACTCTCCGGTCTATATGGGGGGTAAAGAAAGTTCAAACATATGGGATTAAGCATTCTTTGAGGTGTGGCTGCCCAGTCTCTCTCTTGATCTACTTAGTGGTTTTTTTTTTTCTTTCTTTTTTAGAAAATGGGAAAAAAAAAATACAAGTTTCTAAGGAGTTTAATTGTAAGAACACATGCAAAAAGTTTAACAATAAAAAGTGCCAAAACACAAAAATAGGTTTGTAGAAAGCAGTAAAGGAAAAGTAATCAAACTAAATAAAAACAATAAACAATATTAAACAATAACTTATCAATTAATTACCCCTAAAACAGTAATACAATCAACAATAAACCAACAATACTTTAATACACCACATTATATCATCTTATTATTTATTATTACTTCATATAATAACATAACCTAATTAGAATTATTAACAATACAAACCATAAAACCCTCACAACCACACACAACCTAAAATCCACCTTAAACCCATCATGTGTCATCCCCAATAATTCAGATAGAAGACCACACACTTCTAACCCTTTACATCCATTCCCAAACCTTCCCCATCTCCATAACACAACTTCCCCACCCTTCCCTCACACACGCGTCTTGACCTCCTACAGTCAACAACAACCCCAGTTAAAATCCCCCCACCCGTGTTGCCTGCCTCAACCTATTCTCACCTGCCACCATCATAATCAAAAGCTACTCTCTTACAAACCCATATGTCAAACCTAGGTGCAATAACACATTTGTACATTTTAGTCGCATGTAGATACAACCACCATCTGCCATATGTCCCCAACCACATCAGTTATACTTACCGCCTGTTACTGCACTCGTATGTGCTGCTTCCCACCTTTCCCTAAATGTAATCAACTCTCCACACCAACTAAAATCAGTTTGTCTAACACATACTAAAGAGACTTACCTCCTCCAATACGCTATCCAGCACCCACCTGTAGTCTAGAAGACAACATATGTGTGTCTCACTCTTGACCTTTATGATACTCATACTGCATCCTCACCTCTCTCGCTCCTCCAACTCTCACTATATTAATTCTAGCACTACATCATCTTATGTGTCACAAGTGTGTCTCTGACATCTCCTTCCCAAACCGAACCAGATATCTGAGACATTGATCATCTCTCACCACCACTCTATTTGTCTGAGAAACATACATCCATCTCTCATCACACTCTGTCACCATTGCCACTTACATAGAAACCTCACCATTCGCTCCATATCACACCCATCTCGCCTAGACTCTGTCCTAGTCACCTCCACGTCGTGTACACACTTCATGTTGTATCACGTGTCTGTTCCTCTCGAGTACACGGCCACTAGACCGTCACACTACCCTATGCATCTCATCCTTTGTACACACCCTGACTATCCCTGTCCTCATCCACTACTTGACCCCACCCATCCAACTGTCAGAATCATAAGATCACCCGAAATACCTGTAGCTAGTCGATCTCATCACCCTCATCCGATCTAAATTAGCTTTACCACACACTAAGATCCCACCACACCCCACCTGTGTGTAACACTGTCCTGTCATACATAACCCTCACATCCTAGACCATAAGTGATTAGATACACAATACACTCCCTACTCCACCACCATCACATCATCAACACACCCCTCGCTCTGTACAGTGAGACTTCTCACCACTATCCTTTACTACTCCCTACAAATTCTACTGCCCTGATAGTGATACATCATTCCACATGTGTTACACCAACACAAATGAATCAACAACATAAATCGCCACTGCAGTGTGCCACACACCGTATGTATACCCAAGAATCGCTCCCCCCAAGACTAACTCATGACCCTCCCTACTAATATCTCCAAGTATACTTATCCCTTTAGTGATCTATAATAGTCATACCATCAAATCGTCTGTCTACCTACCACTGCATAATGAACCCTAACCAATCTTAATCTACTTGACACCCTACCACCTGTCACTGATCTGAAAGTATCACCCCATATATCTGTTGTGTCACCCCCATCCAGCACCGTTATCCTACCAGCAAATCCCCCGCACCACACTAATCGAACATCAGTAAGTCCTACACTAACTATACTCAGACTCTGTGTCAACGTCCCTAGATGTGTGTTCAAAACAATGCACACATCTTGTTCCTGACACAACTATATAATACTCCCACCCTCCTGTACTATCCATCACTACATACCCTGTCAAGATCACTATCTCTGTAAAATAACCCAATCCTGATACCATGAAGTCTGTATGCAGATGTAACCATACCCCTCTAATAAGTTCTCACTCATCAACAGTATAAGATACATCCTGTATGCCCAAGCCCGCCCTGTGTCAATATACCAATACATTTAACTACGTGCACACACACCCCCATCACTCTGTCACCCACATATCCATATCTCTCATAAAATCAATAATTCTGATCTGTCACATACCCTTGTGTGTCTAACTTGTGAATAATTGTGTGCCTGTAAACAATCGATCCTAACACACACACTCACATAATATCTCCGCTATGACACTCACTTGAATCACTATCCCACCTCACCAATCCATTATGCATACATTTATCAGAATATCTATAATCACCCCCCTTCACTATCCCTCTACAAACCACACCACAATTCCCTCTCCACCATCCCCAGAATTCTACTCCAAACCCAACATCATGTAATCATGTTCGTATACCCTCTCCACTACCTCATGTACTAACACCTATACGCCCCGATAATGTGAAGAGACTCTCATCCCACCCATCTCACATCTGTCCAAATGCTCTCACCAGTTGTGTGTCGCTCCAGCATAATGTGTACTAAACATATAATAACATTCACGCCCCCTTAGTGTGTCTCCATCCAACTATGCAGTGTATGAGTGCAATCTCAATGTGTGTGTGCCTGCTAGATAAACTCTTCCTTCACAACTACACATAGACATATACTAATCTCCCCTCCATAATAAATACACACCTACCCCTGACTTCACCCATACCAATACCCTGCCTCCACCACCTTATATATCTAAAATCACAACCATATCTACATAAACACCACCCACAAAAAACAATCAACTGTTCTACCCAGAATACCTAACCTCTCCTTTCTCCTTTCCTCTCGTCACACATACTCATCGCACTCATATATCGGTCTCACAGCACTTCGGTCTATCTGTATTAAATTTCTTTCTCACTTCACAACTCACCTCACACAGAAACCCCTAATCACACAACACAATACACTTTCAACTAATACTCATCACCCATCTACGCCACATGTACCCTTGATTGTGTGTTCCCTTGTCACTGTCCCCATCAACACAACCCCACCAACCCCCGCCACACACCCCCCCCTATCACATATACAACACTCCACCTCAACTCCCTCTGTCGCCCTAACCCTCCCCTGTCCGACCCCCCCTTCCACGTGTTGTCTCTAATCCCTCATCCGTGTGTCTCCAATGTTAGAATCTGTTCATCATAACATCCGCTACACTAGACCTTGTGTGCCAACCCATATATATAGATATAGACCTTTACATGTACTCCTACATGCAATGTCATCATCATCTTACCTGTATAGTCAGAAATAAACAATATAAATTCCTATTATCACACAACACAGAACAAAGTCTGTGTCATCCACTGTGTCAACACCACAATCCACAAACTATATTCTATCACCCACTACACTCCCAACTCTACCGCTATCCTTCAGTAGACTCCCTATAACACACCATATATCCTATTGTAGTCGCTCTAAATTAATCTCATGCACCACCACGTAGTCTCCTCAACACTGTGTCATACAGTGTGTATCACCACCCCGTGTTGTGTTATCTCATCCTAGTTACACATTATCTCCACTGCACTCACATCACCCTCCCAACCCAGATATACCTCCCTCCTGCCCATGTTCCTGTACACCCTATAATAGATAGGTTACCTCACCCTTAATGTTTATAACCCTAGATACGCTCCACAACATACCAGCACTTAAAGATCTATTGTGACCTTACTCAACATCAAAGACACCTCATACCAGACAGACACTACCCTATCATCATCTAAACCAAACCCTAATGTAACCCACCAAAAACAGAATGTGTCTCCCAGAATTGTATCTCTGAGTAGACCAGCCTCAAACATCACCCGCCGTATCGTATCCAAATGTACCTCTCTATACTCCTCGCCTGTCATCCAATAAACACTCCCCACTACTGTCCTATTCACCCTCTACCAAGACGAAAACTGTGACTTACTCAGAAGACTGTGTGTAATGACAACACCTCTCTTGAAGTGTCCCCAAATACTATCACTCTAAAATCAAAGTCCTTCCCCCAACTTCGCACATAATCAATCGACACACTCCTCTTCCTAATCACTATATTACACTCGCTTTATGTAAAAAATGACACAATAACACTTCGTGAAACACTCCTCACTCACCATGAGTATGACCCAATACATCATCCTTTTCCCCCCCCCCTCTCCCCTATGACCCCCCGCCTATCCCCCTGCTCTCTCTGCTGATAATATACAAACTGTCCTTAATAAAGATCAATCTCCTCCCACATCCATTACTTACACAGAAATCCCCCCACTCATATGTCTCTCAATGAACAGTGCACACGTGTTACCCCCTCCGTCATCTTATTTTTTTGACGCTCAATCCCCAAAGAATGATGTCAGCCACCACAACTTGTAGCCCCCATTTAGAATTGCTCCCCCGATATGATTGTGCCAGAATCCTAGCATTCGACACAACACAAATTCTCCACACATATGTCAGTCAATCATAGATCTTAATAGAGATCCACGTAGATTGTGTCAGTATCCTATTCGTTATGTAGACTACTTTTTAAATATTCTCTCTATCTACCACGTCTTGTTGTATACCTCGATTGTCTAAACTCCCTCTGTGATATAAGAGTCTACCTCCAAACACTACACAACTAAAACTCGAATAAGACTCTCACTAGTTGTATCCTCAAGTGCATCAATAAAAGATCTCACTCACTAGATCCCCCCTCTCACTCTCATCCCTAGTCAACCATGTTGTGTTACCCTGTCTATGTCTATCAAGTAATCTCTTTCCATACCCCTCTCCCAACTAGCTCATATTACATATACTACTCAACCTATCCAACTCCCCCACTAAATATATCACACTTCCTCCAGGTTACACTAACTATGATCCCCCTCTGACCAATCCTTTGTCCACTGAGAGATGGTCTCTCTTCACAATGTACCGAGAACATGTGATGTGTCCCTCATGAGATACCCTTGTGTGTGCCACACTCACCTACATCTCTACTCTCTCAGAAGTGACCCATCTGTAGTCTCCATATACAGATAACACCTACTGTGTACCAATCTACACACTCTACCAAATAAAATGACGCGCTAATACCTAATCCCATAGTACTCAACCAGCCACCTTCTCGTGTCCCCATACAGTGTTGCGCGCTATCACTGAAGTGCCTGCATCTTGTGTTCCATCTAGACACTATCATGTCCCGATCTTGCTATACTACTCCCCCACAACTCCACCCAATAAAATTCATCCTTTCTTTCAAGTGTCACTACATTGTGGACATAATACCTCAGTTAAACCACTGACATCTCAATCCTATATTGTGTCCTATGTGTGTGTTACCTGTATAGAACGCTACTACTTGACCTCTCTAAGACTAGACATGTAGTTGTCAAAGATAGTAGCCATTCACACCCTAGACAGTGTGATTCTACTATGTGCGCACACTACCATCATACCCCATGTCTCTCCCTCTGCACATGAGTGTGCACACTTTATAAACTAAACTCTCCCAACATTCTCGCCCTGAAGTGTCCACCCAGACATGTATGACATGCCAACCAGTACACCCATATCAACACCAAACTCAAACTCCTACCCCCTCCACTACTTTAAGAAAAATTAAAGTACCACTCCCCCCCCCAATACTAAAATACATAAAAAAATATAATCCCCCTCACTAAACTACCCCACTCCTCTTACTATACCCACTCTTACATAATCCAATCACACCACCCCTACATACACCTCGTATAGAAATAACTTCCTCCATACATCGAGTCACCACCATCCTCATACTACACACACCTCCTCCCACTCCACAACTCAGGACTCATCATCTCTCCCCTCTACTCTCACCCCCTACCTCTCACTCTCACCCTCAAATCTCCCACTTAACCTCTACTCCTAGTCCCCATCCTTCGTCAAATATCCCATCCCAACCTACCACAATAATGATAGATACACCCATCTAAGATTCCACAATTACCAAAAACACCCCCCATCCTTATCTTCTCCCTATCCCCCCAACTACCCACCCACCCCCTACCTTCCAATAACCCTTTCCACTTTAAAATCTCTTTTAACCTCCTTTTCCCCCCTCCAGACTGACCCGTAATCACCACTCCCTCATCCTGTGCTGTGTCACCATAGACTAGGTAATACATATGTCTATCCTGCTGTTGTGACTTATATGCATTATCCACTCAGTGTCACTCTCTTTCTTTGTAACTTGATATCTAATCGTTAGTCTGTTGTCATAGCTTCAATCTCTCATTGTAGAGTCATGCTCACAGTCCCCATGTAATGCATGACTCCTTTTGTCACACACCCCCACCCTGCCCGAGACTGCTCTCGTGCACACACCACATCTACCTCTCTCTCACACACATGCCTCTCGTGTACTCTGCACACCTGTGATAGTTAGTCACAGCACAGCACTTAGTGACCCCAAGACCTTGTCTAGATTGTCCCCTTTTATCCAAGTCACCACGCCTCCTACCTGAGTGTTCAAGATGATCGTCTGTCTTCCCCTCGTTGTACCTCCTATCTCATGTTCTCGCTGCCCGCCGTTCCTTGTGTCAGAAACCTGATATGTGTCCAGTACTCAAAACCTCGTATACTGAACATAATGTGTTGTCCACTACCTATACACCATGAACCTCTAACTGGCTCTTCAATGAACTTTATGTCTCTTTAACTATTCATCCTCTCGTGTGTCAGCTCTACCGTCCTACCTCCCCCCAATCCATCCCTATCCGTCTCCCTCCCATACATACTTAATAAAATATTATACCTGTAATTCCTTCTTATCCAAAAACACTTAGACCATAGCATAATATTATGAGTTTGTCATTAATACCTATAGTGTCTCGACCTGTTAGTGAAGTAATAGAACGCGCAAATTCACCTCTATGTCCTGTTCCATCATCCCACTCACGTCTGTGATACCCCTAAGCCTACAACATGAAACCAATTCACCGCCATGTATACCCTCAATCCTGTATCCATATCGTGGTCATCTGTGTCACGTCTAGTCTATCAAACATCATCACGGTATCCTGTCATCATACATTTTGAAATTGTGTGAATGTGCACCCCCAATACTGTTCTATCCCCTCTGTTATCATTTATTCACACCTCTGTCCACCATCTATCCTTTACTGTTCTGTTACCCACAGACACAAGAACCATCGTGACTTGCCCCTATCTATCTATTTACTCATCACATCACGTTTTGTAAGAATCGTGTCTGTTCTAATGCGTAACCCAGTCCCTATCCTTGTAATGTGTCTCCCCTGATTGTGCTATACTGTGAATCTCACTATCGACATACTTGTATAACTATTTCTTGTGTCACTCTGTGAATTGTGTTCCCTCTGATCTCCCTAGCACACTATACCTGTCCACACTTACCCCTAAAACCTGATTGAATCTCTACTGAGACACTCAAGATCTCCTATCCTCCACACAGATGCGGCCCCCCGCGCCCCCAACCACTATGACCCGAGAAAAATCATCACTGTCCAACACACACAACATTGTTGATTCGTCCCACCACCCCCCCTATTCGTGTGTAATCTGATTCAAGAGTCCACCCCTATACTACCATCCCCCAATCTCAAGAGTCCATGTGTTTGATTATCCCAATCACTACTAAATAATTTGTGTATGTAGTGTCCATGATCTACTCCACTACCTACCACTATCTACCCCTGTCCACGCCCGTATGTGCCACCTACTATGTAGACACACTGACCTTCCAACACACACTAGAGATCTCCGCCTCCTGTGTTCTCCATCCAATGTTGTCCCTATGTCATCCTCCCCCAGATAGTGTTAAGCCAAATAATACAATCACCTCACTTCTCCAAATCTACAGTGTATTACATGACAACCACCACTATGAATGTCTATCACCTCCACGTCCTCTCTCTGCCCCATGTCGCGCCGTTCATCTATCTATACGTGTGTCGCTATAACCAGTACTCGATGACTTTGACCCAGCATCCACATCTGATCTGAAGTCCATATGTCCCCCCACCTCTTAACACGATATCACATCTCTCCTGTTGTCGGTGGTTCGCCTGTATTCCCCATTTCCAGTGTGTCCACATAGATGTTGCTAATGCCTCTCATTATATGTATTACTGTGTCTAACCACCTGAGATATATCAACCTCCACGAGAGTACGATCTTTCAGAGGAAGGTCGAATGTAATACTTATAGGTGTATCGTATACATTAAAAGTTGGACAGTTGAGAAGAAAATCAATGAGTACTCGCAGTTATTCCATGTTCATGCACGTTACTGTTTGTTAGACCACAACAACACACCTAACTAAGAGACCGACGTGTTCAATTGCGCCCCACTCTTATGAGATCTCTCCTATCAAAGTCCCAACGCTCCTGAGAATATCACCAGATAGTGTATGTGTACTCCTAAATTCTCCATTCCTATGAACAACCCACTTCAATGTTTAAATCCATAGATGTCCGCTCGCTATCACACATACTAGAGCTGTTAACACTCACTGTCTATCAATCAATCCCGTGATCATGAATATCTCGCTGCACATACGAGTCATTGCTCGTCCATATTCACGAACAGGCAAATATGTATCTCAGATGCACCATGCCACCCAACTTGTACCAAACCTAGGTGCATAATTCCCTCAAAATCTCAACCCCATGAGACACAGTCTAGTGTCACGCGCACACTCCTATACTCCCCACAGAGTGTATATAGAAGGTGTCTAGATCAAGTGTTCCTCTGATGCAGCATCCAAACGATGCACATGCACAATAGATGTTCACTCTGAAATCGCCGCTAGTCACAGCTCACCTCCGCCTCTGTTGAGTCCCTTGTATCACAGACAGTGCAGCTATATGTTGCTCTGCCGCAACCGCTCTATGGGATAATATGTGAGTATGTAGAGATGAACCATTTTTAGACAATAACATTGCTTACTTCTAGTCGTGTGTGAGTTTATTTTTCAGTGTTTGTTGTCTTCATATATATTGTCTCTCAGCGCGGACGGTGGTACTGAAGAGAATCTTGAATATTGACTCATCTTCAGCTGACATTTCTAGAACTGATTTTACTCAATCAGAATATCACTCTCGAGACGAGTGTTAGTATTCCTCTCGAGTAGCTCGTGGCATTTGCTTCGAGCGGCGTGGATGCGCTGATGTCAACGACAGCGTAGTGAATGTGCCGTCCGGAAGATCCACAGTCCACACTCACTGTGCTTGTGATCGATGCCTGAATAATACTAGCGGGAAGTAAAATGGAGTAGTTATGTAGTGCGAACGTGCAAGATGGATGTACTGTGACTAGTCACTGCACTAATAGAGTTCTTATGTGTGATTACTGTCGAGATCTAAGCGCTGTGCTTATTGATCTCGAGTGGATAGGAAAGCTCGAATGATGATCTGTGTCGTGTGAGAATGAAAGCGTTGTAAGTTGGCGTAATAAGAAGCGCGCTCTCAGTATGAGTTATTCTCAGCTTGTAGCGCGCAAGTGACCACGTATCGTGACCTAGAAGTATAATGTGGAGCCATCTATTAGAATTTTGTATGAATGTGCTCTGCAGAGTCTCGTCCTAGCGATGTTAAACCATAAAGGGTGTTCCCATCTCAGACATTTATGGCATATTGATAACGTATGCCATAAATGTCTGTCAGGTGCGGGTCCCATCTCTGAGACTGCTACCTTCTGTCGAGGAAAAAGCCCCTTCTGAAGAGTTTCAGTGTAGAAAAGAGAGGAGGAACCAAAGGATCAGATAGTTGAATTCCAACAGCCAGACCCTTCTCTTCCCCAAAATCTGCCATTAGTAGGTTTTAGGGGGTGAGGAGGGGAGTGGTGTCGGAAGGCCACCATACACGAGATGGTCAGCTAGTGTTACCAAAATCAGCAGATTTAGCCAACATTACCCTGTATGTGCATGGCCAGCTTAACACCCTGCTACATCTAATATTACCTAGAAGGCTGGTGACCAAATATACCTTCTGTACAGGTTGACTTCTCGTAAGATTCCATTTTTTACACTAATGTGTATGCTATGTTATGCAACAATGGAGCACATCACGTATTCGCCGCTAGTAATTGACATGTCCCTTATCTCACCCCGCGGCGTATTGTGCGAGCGGGGAGAGGAGACGTATATCCATAGTTCTTTATGAGAAAGGTGGCATTACCGTAAACTGACTTGGGAGTATCTACCGCACCCAGATATTTAGCGCATGTGCGGCACGAAATATGGGCCAAAATATGTACCCTGTTTTTAAGCACGTGTGAAAATGGCATTACAGGAGGGATACTTTATGCACAGTCTCACCTTTCAGATGCTGCAGCAATCACGGCTGTGGCATCTAAATGAATGGGAAACGGTGCTGCACAGGTTTTTCACTCCTATTGGCACCCCCATGTTCTCAGGCTGCCTATCGCTTAACCCTTACTCATTGTTAGACAGATATTTACAGTTCAAATCCCCCGCCCCCTTTTGCTATTTTACAAAAAATAAAATATTAATCCCGTATGTTGAAAACTGTAGGAGAAAAAAAAAAATCTATGGTTTCTTGGTCATTTCAAGTCCACTACAAAGTGGAATAAAAGTTGTTCAAAATAAATCCCATCATATCCCCATAAAATGGCGACAATATAATAGTACACTCCAGGCCTGCCACAAATAATATCTTCCTTAATTAAGGGGGGTTGTACCACTTTATTGATTCTCAATCTACCTCAGTCAGTTTTAGGAATGTGTTTACTGGCTTTACTGTCTTCTACTGGCCTACAGTTATGAGCTACTGAGGACACCAGGTCTGTAGCTATAGCAACCAGCCCTGGCAGGTTCTTCAGGACGAGAACGATCAGGTCTGCAGTATAGTGTACTGAGGAGCTGATGCAGTCCATTACAAAGAGGGGATATCTAGGAAATAGGTAGGTTACTGGTAATTGACAACATTGCAAAGGACTTGTTTTGCAACATTTTTAACATAAAAAGCTTTCCCTTTTATGGACAACCCCTTTTAAGGTCCATGGTGGAAGTAAAAAAAAAAAAGTTACCTTCAAAAAATTGGCACTATGGGCAAATGTAAAAAATAGAGAATGTTGAATTTTTTAAATGTACTATAACATGATAAAAACCCTATATATTTGGCATTGCCGGAATCAGATCATTTATACTGAAAAGTGAATGCCATAAAACAAAACACATGGAGCAAGTCCTTTTTTTTCACATTTTGCCTCACTTGGTTTTTTTTTTGCAGTTTCCCAGTATAGTCTTTGATACAAATCAATGAAAGTACATCCTGGTCCACAAAATTAAAGCCCTCAATTGTCTATTGAAAAAAAAAAGAAAACCCCATATTATTATGCCCGGTTTCGGAAGGGGGTTAAACCCCTTGATAAAGGGGGACGTTTGGACTGTCCAGTCTTAAAGCTATTTTTTCACCGGTTAATTGTGGGACTTTTCGCCCGAATACGCCGGTGTAGGTGGCGGGGCTTGAGCGGGCGTAGCGGGGGTGCCCCCATAGACATGCATTATTTCGGTGTGTATGTCACTTATCCGCCCCCCCGCGCACGGCGTATTGTGCTCTATGAGAATTGTGGATTACCGTAATGACTGGGAGTTTTTACCCCGTAATTCGCAGGTGGGTTTGCAAATTAGGGGTGAAATAGCCCCCAAATAAGCCTGTGAACTTTGCCTTACTTTCAGGGGAAAACATTAGCACTATGATAAATGCCCCTGATTTTTTTATAAAATTTAAACAGGATGTTTTTTTGCCCCCTGAAAGTGACGCCATTTTTGTAATTGTAACCCCCTCGCGGGGAGGGTCCTCTCTCCCCCTGTGTGCCAATTGTCATTCAAACCTTTTTATTGTACTGGTTTGGGCCTATGTTATGTTGTAAACCCCCCCCGAATGTTTCAGGCCCCGGAACAATGGCGCTCTAAAATAAATAATAATAATATATGTGAGAAAAAAACAACCTAATTCCCGCTTGCCCCTTTGTTTTTAGGTCAGTGCCCGGGCCGGTATTGGCCACCACAACAGGGGCATAACTCTTTGCTAAGGGGGCACTATTTCCGACACGGGGAAAAACCCCTTACTTTTTTTGCTAATGAAGATTTGCGTTTCCTTGAGCGGCCGAATCTGCAGAAGATAGGAGATAGACAGTTTATTGGCCCATCTTTAGCTAGACTCTATATACTCATGGGATCTAGTACAGCCAACGATTCCTGGGGACAGCGCTGAGCAGGGGCCTGTACGCTTCCTTCTGGCAAATAGTGCATGTCTCAGCGCCTAGATCCAGACACGGCAGAAACCCAATAAAGAAGGCCCCCACCCCCTGCGACAGATCGTAAAATTCCCCCTATATTAAAACATCCCTCATTATAAAAGACTTTTCCCCATCAGCTTCAGCATCTCCACTCTGACAGAACGATGGTGGCGCCGGATCAGTCAATGGCATTTGACGGATTTCTGTCAAGCATTTTAGCAGAAAAAGAGAATAGTGCTGCAAGCTTTGGCGGAATTTGCGACTCCTAAATGGCACCTTTGATGCACAACATGGCCTTAGGGGCTTTCACATGTCATTTTGGGGCAGTTTTAACTGCGCCCAATTACATGAATTTATTAATAGCAACTTTTTCACTTATTAAACTGTTTGGGGACGGGAAATAATCAATTAGTGTTCTGTAATCCACAAGACTTTTAAAAACAGTAATTGATTACTTTTTGAAACCCTTTCTGAACAATTTAGCAAGAAAAAAAACTTGCTGGGAATAAAGGGAAGTTAAATTGGAGCGGTTTTAAAAAATGCACCAAAACCACTGTGTGAAAAACCCCCTTATGCGCAAAGTTTGCCTTTTTTTAGGTGCAGTTGTGTATACAACCAAGTAGCAGTAAAATACAGTTATACAAATTGTCTACAATAATATTTAAAGTGGTTTTATAAAAGGGATTTTATGCCCGGTTTTCCGCTTTACTTTCAGTGGTTTAAAAGGTGGGGTGTGGAAATTTTTTGAAATGCCTCAAGTGATCTAGAGGCCCGCATCACCATGCTTTTCCCTAGTTTAACAAAGGTCTGTTTAGAAAGGTGCATGCAGCTGAGGGTTGCCTTCTGTCGTCGTTTTGGGGGTTTTTAAGGGTTTAAAAACCCGCGGAACCAAAAAAAGGGGAATTTTTTTTTTCCGCACAATACAAAACCTGGT